>OZ022576.1:54319551-54919551 GCA_963669155.1 Arbacia lixula | reverse complement strand
TTATGAAATTAGAGTCCATGTTATCATTCTTTATGTCCCCGTTGTATATCATCTTAGTTATTGTTTATTTGTCCTAATTTTTCAATAACAATTCCTCATCTGAAATGAAGACCCCGCCCATTAAACGCCGTACCTAACAAGCAACCAATAACAGTCAACCGAACAACAGGAAACATCTCACAGATTTGATGATTTCGTTGTCATCAATCATAACTATTTTCATGGCCTACAAAATTGTCAAGACCATAGACTCCTGCTGTGTTTGGGGAGAGATATAGCTCCCAAACGCCCGAGGCCTTGATCTCTGTTATGCTGGCTATAGATATGACTATGATTGATGCATTGTCCGATCGAAATGATTTTAAAGGTTTGTTGTTCATGGTTGTTAACAAATTGGGCGCATCCGCAATAAGGAACCATGGGAGGGTAACACAATCCTCAGCAGAGACTTGTTGAGAAAACGTCTTGGGCAATGGTCAAAGTCATATTTATAAGATGCGCCCCACCTACTTCCGACCCTCCAGACACTAGTAATCCGACTATGACGGGGTTATGATTTCATTTTTAAGACGGTCGTACGGTGTTCAGTCAAAACAAATTAGCAATGACCCCTCACTGGCGACGTATCACGGGACGCCTTGAAATGTGATAAAAGGATACATTCGTAGGAATAGGCATGACAAGACCAAGTACTGAAGACTGTTAAAGATGGATTGGGAGAGAAAATCAGTTGATAGCAAACCGTTTGCCATGAATGTATGAAGGCGCCTCAAAATGTATTCTTACAATATTATTGTTTGGGGAACACATTTCAAGCCCTTATTTGAAATTGGAGTATATCGATTAATAATGAAACTAAAATGAGGACATTTTACCGTGTGAACCAAAGACATAATCATGTCAAAGAATATTTTAATGTATGCATGTACGAGTGTGAGCGTGTATGTGTGCATGTGTGTGTGTCTATGGGGGTGGTTCATATTACATACATGTCTCCATACGCTTCTGGGGGTTTCATGTATGGTTCCGCCTGGCTTTCCATCAGTCCCCATCGTTGGTCCGTATCTCGATAAATGTTTGTCCGCCAGTGGTTCATAATGCATCAATTATAATTGTGATTGTTTGATTGGAAGCGGGACTCGCACCCAACTACTCGGATTTCCGCGCCAATTATGAGCTACCTGTTTACGTATGATGATACCCTCGCATCCATTCTGAGAACCTCCGTAAAGGAGGCAAGTCCGTGATGCACATACTTCATACTAAAGCGTGAGATGTGCCCATGAGAGGGGGATCGATCATACTCGGAAGTAGATGGCCACCCTTAGACGTAAGCACTTGTTTAAATTTCGACGAAAAACATGTTTTTGCAAACCGTCAACGCTGATGAGCAGTGAATGTTGAGGTACGCCGCACAACGTGTTAATACCCGTGTAATTTTGACAAATAGTGGTTGGGGCTTCCTGAAAACAAATGTAGATCATTTGAGATTATCAACCCTTCTCTATCTATCTTCTCTATGAATACTTAACAATACGACTGTCGTACTTGGCGACTTACCAGTAGATACCTTACGTGCTAGACTTGTGTCTGTCTCGTGACAGGTGGATCTGGAGTCTTGATATGATGTCATTAAACCATCACCGACATCTGCTTTAATTAAGATTGTTGCCTATTATGACGTCAGGGCCCGTGTTCAATGCCGGTTTTTCATGCCGGCATTCTATGGTTGTTTTCTAGGAGACGTCATTGTAAATTATATTTTTAAGACATGACATATTCTCTGCATCAGATGTATCATGAACTTTACATATAACTTATATATCATTTTAACTTGATAAACAGTAGTGTTCATTCTGTTTTCTGCGGGTGTTTACTTTGTTCAATATACTTTGAAAATGCAAGCGATTAGCGAGTGTTGTATGTCTGAATATGACCTGTAAATTTGCTGAACGTAATCATTTATCAGACCGAAATTATCATATGCATTGAAAGGCCTACACGCTTCAACATACAGGTTTTGACGGGAATATTTCGTTATCTCCCTCTCCCTCACTGTCTCTCTATCTCTATCTGTCTCTCTGTCTCTCCCTCTGTATGTCTGTCTATCTCTCTCTCTCTCTCTGTCTCTCTGTCTCTCTCTCTCTCTCTCTCTCTCTCTCTCTCTCTCTCTCTCTCTCTCGCTTTGTCATTCTTTCCCTCTTATACATTCGCTTCTGTCATATTCTCCTACCCATTGTTTGCTTCATGTTTCCTGACATTCCATTTTTCACAAGCCCCTTTAAAATGTGATTGTACAATGACATTTCAATTATTTTATCGCGAAGTGCTAAGTGCTTAAAAAGCCTGCTAAGCTAAATATTTGTTTGTGATGTTGATTTCTCTCGTCAGTCACACCTCACGGGATAAGGTGTGACGGGTTTGGAGGAAACCAGCCTTCCGTGTGATTGTGTACTACCGCGTTAATTGGGGCGTGTGGGAGGTGAGTGTGCCGTCCTACAAACAATGGGTGCAAACTCACCGCAGGAGAGTCTTGGAGGGGGAGAGCATGCCCCCATCCCGCCCCGGCCGTGGGGTCGGAAATCAATAAAGGAGGGTGTCACTCCCTTACGCACGATGCGCTGAGGAAAATACTCATTTTCGAAATAATTATTTGTCAGCGAGAGGAAAGGTTAATGAATCTTCGAAGCTGATTAGTGGAAAAGCGGTGGTGAATCGGTTCCACGTGCCGGGCATGACTACTCGTGCTAGGGAGAGAGTAAGCCTTTCTCGGACTCTGCAAGGGGACGTGATTCACGCAGAGTTATACGTGACTTCGGACCTATTTTCGAGAGAAGTCCGCATTCCTGCCCATTTTCCGGACCCGCTTTTGCCATTTTCTTCCAATTTAATCATCCGATTTGCGGCGACCAAAGATAACTTTGGTTTATTCGAGGAGACTGTGACTACCATGTTGATTTGCTGTACAAGATGGCGTTTGATTCTCTCTGTTCTGGCTATCTTCTTCTCCCATCGCCCGCCTGGTGTCTCCGCCAGCAGCTACCGCCTGAACCCCAATGGGCGGAACGTGTGCTCGACGACCAGACGGTAAGCATTCGGCGCAGTGCTTGACACAGCGAGCATTCACCTTTCTTGCACGAGTTGCCGTAAATATCCTGCTCATTTATCATTGAGCAAACTCTAAATCGAGATTCATACAGGTCGCATATTCTATTTATATGCATATGTTCAACGAAACCTTCCGCTTTCAGGTCATCTTTTTTTTTTATCAATAAGTTACTTTACAATCTTCTTGTATGGTTAAGCGTCACGTGTTGAAAATATACCTTAGTTTAATCGAAAGATGTGCCTACTTCAGTTAACGCGCTTAAGTAGATAGCAATATTTGAAGGGGATGTAGATATCTAATAAAAGGAAATGGTGTTTTGATGCTTGTTATGCCCTAAATAGATCCTGACGTAGTCTAGTTACTGGAAAACAGAAACTATGTTTGTCCTGTGTGCTCCATTGTATTTGTGATATATCCTGAATTCGCAGAGTGCAATATTACGAACAATTGCAGAACACGGTGATCTTGGTTATGTGAATTATTACCCCCTTTCTCAACAATGCCCCGCTTTCAATTGTCGTCTAGCTTTTTGTATTTTCTCTAAAACCCGGATGATCAAAGATCTTTCAAGAGCGTATAATGTATGTGTGTGTGTGTGTGTGCGTGTGTGTGTGTGTATGTGTGTGTGTGTGCGTTCGTTTTAGAACATTTTACTGGTTTCGTTATTCGGGCACTGACTTAAGGTCAATGACCGCAGCACTGTCTTTGTCAAGATATTACCCCCTAACCCTTGATGCAACATTTACACCGCAAGAGACTTGTATATGACTCACATTAGACACACCACGTCACACTAAAATGTCTTTCTTTTCGGTAATTGTTGAAATTCATCAAACAACACAATAAATATACTGTATATATTTGGTCATTTCCAGTGTAACACTGTCGTTAATGCTTTCAACAAATGTTTTAACGTGATGATAAGTCAACATTAACGTTTATTGGTGTTGGAAATAGATAGTCAGCGGAAACATTCCTTTATGATTTCATTCGTTACTCTCATGCAGGAAAATAAGGGATGTAAGCAAATTGATGGCTTAAAATATTTCATTTGCATCCGACCATTGTCATGTATGTGGATGGTAAGAAAAAAATGTGATAAGGCCGAAATAATTATAACAACAAATGTTAATTATTTTTTTCCGTCTTATCAACTAGACTTAGTATCATTTCTAAGAACTGCTATATGGCAATGATGATACAATCTTTCTGTTATGGAATAACATGCAGATGCACTTTTTATGATCTTTGTATCATGAACTAAACAATGCATTGTTGTTTTTATTTGGTGCATATGGAATTCTGTGTAGACATGTTAATACACGAACGATTATTACTACCACAATAGAAATATGGTACAGCGTAAGCCACCATTTTTCCCGCAGAGAGTTCCACATCTTTTTCTTTTCCATGCTCTCAGAATCCAGCAATTCCACTTCGTCCCAGAAATGATGCACACATCGTACGACACGGAAGGACTACAGGATGACTACGACTCCGCCGACGACGACGACCGCGGAGTGAGAAGACATTTTCCGAGGTAAGAGGTGATCAGGCGTGACATGGGTGTCGCTCGTAGGGTAGGTTGTGAATCCCCTCCACGGCTACCTCCACAACCCCCATCTCCATCCTTGTACATGAACACACACAACGTCTGTATGAATTTCACCATATCAGATGCTATTTTGCTGTTAAAGCTTTATCTGAGAAGGGAAGCATAACCATAACATTGTCCCCTATATTTGTTATAAGCATTTCCTTCAAAGCGTCTCATCAGCCGCGGTATATTGTATTTAATCATTCTTCGAATTAATTGATTCGTCCAAAATTAAAAAAAAACACCAACTTTTAATTTTGCATGATCTGTGTTCATAGTGTTATAGAAATAATGTCAACAGTAGTATCTTTATTTCACAATATTTACACACACTTGATATCATGTTAATGTATAAACATTACATTATGTGTACTAAGTAAAACGCAGGTGGAGATATTGTCAAGTGCGCTGAAGAGGCTGGATGCTTTTTATGTATTGGGTTAGGTACATAAAGATATTACACAAGACGTGAACAGAGAGCAAGAGTGACTTGTCTGCTTGATTTATAAACTACAAGTGTTTTAATTCTGGAATACTTTTGCTTATATATACAGGGGTATAATATTTCCATCAATAGTCATGATTGGTACTGGTTGGTACAATAATATTTTGGGTTAGAGAAGTGAGTCATCTGGGGAGCGACCAGTGGCAGGATGCTGTGGTCAAATGAATATATCGATTGGAATGTGAGAATAAGATAAGAACTGAGAGTTTGAGACAGAGCGAAGTACAAAGTGAAAGTGTTACATGCAAGGCGTGGTTGAAACTTAAAGGAGCATAATACACAGATACATGCAATACAGATGTGTATAGCAATCATGTAGTTCAATACACTACATTTCCTCCCTCTCTAAACAGTGCTTACTCTACTTTATTATGCGTGTACAAAAATCCTTAATACAATATGACAAAATTATTTCTACTCTTCTAATTCAAGTTCCTTCCTGAAGCAATATGGAAACCTTCATATTCTAACTGTATTACCACAAAACAAAATGCAAGGTGAATTGATTTCAACATCATGATAATACATTTGTGAATTTTCATCGAAACTTCAATTTGGTCCATAGAAATTCTGATTATAACGGTAGACCTATAGTCCAATTAATTTCTAGTCGAAGATGATGCGGTGTCCAAGGGATCAGATTCAACATACATTTATGTATCGCTTAGGGTCAATCATTGTGAAGGAATAACATTTTAATGTGCAATCGGGAAGCCATAGTGCTGTGGTGGTTTCCGATTGCGAGTCGGATAGGCGTCTCTAGGTTCGCTAGTTTGGCGTGGTTGGCGAGGTCGTTCAGCATTCGGAGCAGGTGGCAATGATTGGGCAGGACTTTCAGCGATAGTTGGCGGAGAGCTGGGCCCACTATCATCGTTGTCGATGTCGCTGTCGCTGTCGACGATCGAGTCGCTCTGCGGTGTTGTCTCCACGGAGATGTCGCGTTTGCGTATGTGGTCACTGTGGCGCTTACAGACGCGGCCATCGCTGAGCTCAATGGTAAAGGAGATCGGCCCTACGTGTTGTAGTATCTTACCTCGTAACCATTTTGGGTTGTTTGTTGCGAAGTTTTTCGCATACACTTCTTCCCCTTCGCGGAATGAGCGGTGCTTTGCGTGTTTGTCGTGCCGTTGCTTTTGCCGTTCCTGCTGATCGTCAACGCGGGAGGCGATGTCGGATCTCAGGTTTTCAAGATGCGTTTTCATTTTTCGACCGAAAAGCAATTCTGCCGGCGCGCGCCCTGTCGTTGGATGTGGTGTGTTCCGGTAGCGAAACAAGAACCGGGCGACTTTTGTCTCGATGGAGCCGCTGCTCGTGCACTTCATGGCTTCCTTGAAGGTACGCACGGCGCTTTCTGCGAGCCCGTTCGATGACGGCTGGTGTGGTGCGGTCGTCGAATGGCGAACTCCATTTTTTTTCAAGAAGGAGGTGAATACCCCGCTAGTGAAGCATGTGCCATTGTTCGAGATGATCTTGTCGGGTAGCCCGTGAGTAGCAAAAATCAACCGCAGCTTGTCGATCGTGGTCGTCGATGTCGACGAATTGCATGGCACAACCTCCAGCCATTTGGAGTGAGCATCTATGACGATGAGGAACATTTTTCCCATGAACGGGCCGGCATAGTCGATGTGTAATCTTGACCATGGCCGAATTGGACTTGTCCGCTGGTGGAGAGGCTCCCTTGCGGATGACGACTGGGTCTGCTGCCAATCCATCTTGATCACACACAGCCAATTTCTGCCGAGGAGGCTTGGCCCATCCTTCTTTACTACTATCAATGGCAGGGTGTGGCATGTTCCCTCGTGTGTGACGTTTACATCCATTGTGCCTGCGACATCGATCACCTCATCCGTGTATGTGCGCAAGGTGATGTTGGACGCTGTCAATTTTTTTTCTGGCCACAATGTGTTGACGGTTTTCTCCGACACCATGGAGATGGCAGCTCCGGTGTCGACTTCCATTTCTACGTCCTGGCCGTCAATGTGTAGCGATGTTGTCATCGGTGGATGACTTTTTCTGTTCTTCAACTGATGGAGTCGGTACGTTGCGCACACATCCATATCTCCATCTGCAGCGTGGCTTGTTGGTTCATATGCGCCAACAGCTTTCACTCCTCGCTGAGGTGTATTCCCCCGCTTTTTGCTGAGACAAACCGTTGCGATGTGCCCCTTTTTCTGACAGAAGTGACAGGTGCTCTCCTTGAAACGGCACCTATCGGATGTGTGGTTCCTTTTTCCACACCGAAAGCAGGGTTTCGGTTCCCCTTGGCTTGGCTGGGTGGGAGACACTTTGTGCACCTTCTCCCTCGTCGATTGCGCAGCCTGCAGGTCCCTGACATTTATGGCAGCCGTCTCGATGCCGGTGGCGATCTCGACTGCCGTCTGGAGATCCAGCTTCTTTTCCGCCAAGAGCCTTCTCTGGATCCGGTCGTTAAGCACGCCGCATACCAGACGATCACGTAGCATAGTGTCAAGCGTTGACCCATAGTTGCAGAATTCTGCAAGTGATCGTAATGATGCTAAGAAGTCGGAAATCGATTCCTCCTCCATCCGAAATCTGCTATTAAACTTGCATCTCTGCACAATCTCGCTCGGTGTTGGGTTGTGATGCTTGTTCATCGCCTCGACCAGAGCTGCATATTTCATGTCTGCCGGCTTAACGGGAGCCACCAGATTCCGCACAAGCTTGTAGGAAGATGGACCAATAACTGTCAGCAAGGTAGCCTGCTTCTTTCCCTCAGAGGTGATGCCATTGGCTTTGAAGTACAGGTCTAGCCTCTCGATGTACTGCGACCACTCCTCCTTCCCCTCATGAAAATCAGTGATTTTTCCAATGAGAGCCATGTTGTGATTTCAATAGAAGTATAGAAGAATCCTCGTCGCCAGTTTTATGTATTGGGTTAGGTACATAAAGATATTACACAAGACGTGAACAGAGAGCAAGAGTGACTTGTCTGCTTGATGTATAAACTACAAGTGTTTTAATTCTGGAATACTTTTGCTTATATATACAGGGGTGTAATATTTCCATCAATAGTCATGATTGGTACTGGTTGGTACAATAATATTTTGGGTTAGAGAAGTGAGTCATCTGGGGAGCGACCAGTGGCAGGATGCTGTGGTCAAATGAATATATCGATTGGAATGTGAGAATAAGATAAGAACTGAGAGTTTGAGACAGAGCGAAGTACAAAGTGAAAGTGTTACATGCAAGGCATGGTTGAAACTTAAAGGAGCATAATACACAGATACATGCAATACAGATGTGTATAGCAATCATGTAGTTCAATACACTACAATGCTATAGAAAGGCTGGCGATAATTAAGCTGCATATTCGGACACATCACTCAGTCATCCGGTCGAGACATGGTGATGAATCGAGAACTGCGCAATGACCCCAACATGCGAGCGACTCATTTCTACACTTTGTTATCGTGCGGAGTGATTAAGACCCAAGTGCCCCCCCCCCCCTCCCCCCGGCCCGACCCCCATAGCAAGTTATGGTAAGACTGGTGAATGAAGCGCCGAGATATGGCTGAGTGGCGTATGTTTGGCTAGAGGCATCAAATTAGGCATTCTAAGAAGAGTTGATCTCTGATGCCCCCCACTCTTTAACAAACCCACATCCTACACAATGTGGTCTATCAGCTCCACTGAAAATGGGCTACAAGACTAAATGGTGATACCCCCCCCCCCCACACACACACACACATACACACACACACACACACACATACATACACACACACACACTCACACACACACACTTGATTTTCTTGGACGCACCGCTATTGTTGTCCGCGGTCCATCAGTCCGCATCAGGTGATATCGCTTTAATAGGTGGAACGCCTCCTCAGAACATGATCCCTAGAATAGCGCTACATCTGAAATCCTCTCAGTACCAACCTATGGAATCCCATTGGTTGCTGCACATTGTGAGTGCCCGTGGGACTGAGAAGGTTGATATACCCTCTCGGAACCAAACTTTGAAATCTCCATTTGGTTGCTACGTATGTTCCCTTGGGACTATGAAGGTTAAACGCCACAGAAATGCAACTTTCTACGGACGTGGTGAGGTAATGACTTCGGTGAAATGTCCGTTCCGATTGATGACTGCTTCCGGTCAGACAAGACGTAGAATAGACGATGCGTCACCGTCGTCGTCAAAACATAATTAGGAGTCCAAGCGAAAATACACCTTCTCTATTTGACAAGCTGGTCCGAATGGATTGAACTGATTTGTGCATATACGCTGTTGTGAATTCATATTTTTCAGTTGGTTTATAATATGTATTATCAAAACGAATAATTGCCAAACTTTTTACATCTAATTTGATTCAACGAAAGTTTACCAATTGCTCCGCATTTTCTGATGGTCGCCATTACTTCCGATGCGTTCCAACTCGTTCTTTGCTCTAGAAACGTGTTAGCCCATCCAGAGTGATTGGATGAAGAACTTATTTGCACATACACCTGTATTGATACACGAGCAATACACACACAACCCATAGACCAGAATTTGGTCAGGCATACAAAGAATTGAGAATAATGAAACCTTTCATCTTCAGATTTATTGATCTGCAATATAATGAGCTATATGCAATCATTTGATATTGATACTCATATTTTTGTAATTTTTTATGCTATCATCTAGTTTGTATTTTGTCAATGAATTTTTACATATAAATGTTGTCTTGAAAAATTTAACATTACAACCTTTAATGTATTTGTTTGTATCAAAAGGACTAATGGAGGTAAACGAGTTTCCTTCTCTGACAGTAGGAGCGCTCCACTGGTGGTCGGTAGACAGTCTGTCCGCATCGTGAACCAAACGATCTACCACTGCTGCAACGGGTGGAGGTCGAGTGGCAAAGACTGTCCGATAGGTAAGAGACCACTGTGAGAAATGTGATAGAGGCGGGGCAGTTAGATGGTAACTTCAATGTATCATGGTGTACCAACTCTGTGCGTTTTATCATCATAATATGTCACGATGGAACATTTTTGGCTCAAGTCAAACATCAGTGATTGATTATATGAAATAAAACATTGTTTCTAATCAAAAATTGTTTAACAAATAAATATTCCCTACGACTCAACTTCAGCATCAAATTGATGTTTGTCAACTACATGATATTTTTTTCTGTTCGATCTTTTGTGACATCGCATATCATCACTAACCATAGCTATTAGTTATATTTGTAATCGGTACCCTCTTTGTACTTTATATGCAGTAATGTATACACGTTAACATGTACATGTAATTGTAATGTTCTGTTTGTTTGTTTGTTGAACAGCTGTCTGTAGCAGCAGATGTCAACATGGAAACTGTTCTGCGCCAGATGTGTGCTCATGCGAAGCGGGTTTCATGGTAACAACAATTAATATAACGACTCTTACTAGTCCCGCAATCTTTACCATTACCATTCCTTCCCTTCATGGATGGTTAAAGGTAGCCCGTCCCTTTTGCAGACCTAATTCTGAAAGTTTCCTGACTTTGTCGACATTTAAGAGAGAGTGGCTATATAACCTTTCCCTGGAATCAGCAAAGCGTAATATTCGGTTTTGAGGAAATAATCTTCGATAATTGATCGAGCTTTCTTTTTTCGTACCACGAAAATAGTCGTAATTTCAACAAGTCAACGGTCGGCAATCGATTTGAATCAAATCTCAGTGTTAGATTTTCATTTATTCTACGGAAGTTATAGTACCTCTGACCTTAAAATTTCACAGTTGGTATTCCAAATGTATGTGCTAAATATGTGCAAACTTTCAAGAAGTTTGCAGATGTTTGTAAAAGGGACGTGCCATCTTTAAGGTGTACTGTTTAATAAGCACCCCCACGTTTACCGTGCTCCTGACTTAAATGTACATATTATAATCGGCAAGGTTTCTATGACGCAAAACTCGAATAAAAACTTGCACACGTCCTACATTGAATCGAAATCTCGGATCGTATTTCGGAGATCATAGAGTTGATTCCCCCTATTCATGTCGCAAGGCTGATCTAACACTTCCCATGCACGCTTCGATTGTAGCTAAGCATCAATCATTCTGTATTGTAATGAAATCAAACTTTTCAAGCAAGGTTTCAATCATGATCTCCGTTATAACACATTTTTTTTTTCACAAGGAATCTGGTGTTATATTTATCATTCGTTGCTAAGGATACATGAACTTGTAGCATAATCAAATTAAACTTTTCAAGCAAGGTTTCAGTTTGAGTTATGATCTCCATTATAACACAATTTTTCCCAATGGATCTGTTGTTATGTTTATCATTCGTTGCTAAGGATACATCATTCTGTAGTATAATCCAATCAAACTTTTCAAACTTGGCGTTATAAAACCAACACTTTGAATTATATTTAGCATCATAACATATATTTTATAGGGGCTCTTTTTTGTTATCATTATATTCTGTAGCACAACTTGTATTATTATGTAGCACAAAGGAATCTAACTCTTTAAAGCATGGTGTCAAAAAATAAACAACCTGAATTATGTTTTCCGTGTCCTATTTTTCTTGGACTTTTTGTCGGGGGGGGGGGGGGGCTATTCTTTGCGGGGGCTGACTCGACCTGAGGCCCCCTGTTTGATGTTTTCATGGAGTACAAGCATTCAAATGCGTGTTAAGCAGTTGTTGAGGTAACGATAGTGGTAGCAGAAAGGCCAAATAAGGTTACGACAAAACGTACATGTGTGTAGAAATGTTTTCTAAACTGTGGATCGGCTTCCTTACTGTACCTTACGACTGTCAATTCAAGTAACATGTATAAGCATCACTTTAGTGGTTGTTCCAATGGCGTATTATGGATATGATTCTACACTGTGTATCCTGTCACAGGGCGACACCTGCTCTCAACCCTGCATTAGTGGGCGCTATGGACCTAGTTGCGTGTTTCAGTGTAACTGTGGTCGTAGAGTGTGCCACCCCGCCACTGGTCTCTGCACCCCTGCTTGTCCGTCTGGCTTCATGGGGACCAAGTAAGTATTGATGGATACATCATGTCATTTCAAACATGTATATAGGATCACCCAGTGAGTAGCATATGAGGAAGTCTTATGGACTAGTGGTCAGTATAATTTATACACCGGGGTATTTTCATGGAAGCTGTTCTGAAGGGATCCAGGTTGAGTAGTACTTATAGACAGGTGGTCTTTGGTAAAAAGCGATCCGTGTAGACATTATCTGACTGTATTTTGCTCCATTAGCTTCGTGAAGTCTAAAGATCGAATTTTTAATTAAACAAGACATTTGTATTCAATGATTTTTTTCAAAGGAATATTAAAATTTCTTCCGTAGGAAATATGAATGATAGCAAACATTTTCTTTGTAAGAAAATAGAGCATATGAAATGGTATCATATAATGAAACAAAAACATTTCAAATGATTTTGTTGACATTTGGTTATTAACCACCATGACACATTTACATTTCATATTATACTGGCTCCGTCAGTTTGAAAATCATTTCAAAGTTTTACCTCTTAGGCCTATCCGTTATTACATACCGATCAAACATTTAACCCCCTTGTTTTACCCCAGCTGCGGCATGCCGTGCCCACCGGGCCGGTTCGGCCCTGATTGCGCCTACGTCTGCGACTGCCCGCTGTCCGTGTACGGGGAGATGCTGTGCGATGCGGTCTCAGGGAACTGCACGGCACCCTCCACCACACCCTCTAGTACCACCGGGGCGCTCTCGGCCTCCACTATGCTGGAGGGAACGGGTGCGTCTTCCACTCTTCTCAGTATTTTCATGTCGCACCTCGCATGCCTTGAGCCATGCTCAACCTCCATGGTCAGGATGATGGTGCATGGTGCCCTACTTTGACAAACAGAAGCAAGTAACACGTGTTACTAATCTTGTAAAGTAGCAACATGGGTCCGTCATTTGCATTGGCATCAATGCAACACCACATTATTTTAGATTTTACAGCAAGATTAATTGTCCAGATTGTGCATATATGGAGGGGATGCTCAATCAATCACGTCATTTACACATCAATATATCTAATTCAAGCGATTTTGTCACTTGTTTCCGTTTGTCGCAGTAGGGCAGTAATCAGGTAATGCTATCCTTGTACCGTATTTGGAAGTTATGCACACTCGTGTTCTGACGTGATGATCGGTATCCAGTAGTCTACATTCCTGACACATAAACTCGGTTAAGGATTATTATTTGAATTAACCCTTTGTGGGCCAGATAAACTGCTGCCCTCTAGAAATTGTGTGCATGTCTTGTGAATTAAAGTCACATGTGGCACACAAAGGGTTACCCTGTAGATCCTTATACGTAACGTCCAGCTTAACTGCGGTAAAAGGGATGGAAGAGTACATATCATTGGATTGTGTCCATCAACGAATTATGGGATTAAAATGTATTAATCCCTTTTACTCGGTGCAAAATCAGTTTCTGAATATATTGTGGCAATATTAGCATTTAATTGATATAACATGTAATACTTAAATTTGTGCAAATTTTGGGTGTACTGCTTGATTGTTTCAACATACTCCAACCTGACCCCGGAAAAGGGGGGTAAGAAAATACGTTCGTGCTTGTGAATTTCCGTTCACACAACAATGCCCGGTGTACAGGTGTAGAGCGTGTTTGGTCTCTGCCTGGTCATGGTTGGTCATGCTTCCTGTGTCTTATATCTTCCAGCAGACAGCTTCCATGAGTTCTTCCAGTACGACACGGAGCTGCCCTCCGTCGTCAACCCGTCCGGCGTGAACCCGGCCAACAAGCTTCCGCTCCGGGTCAAGGCCATGCGACTCGGCATATCCGGCGCTGCGGGCGTCCTACTGATGATGATATCCCTTGGGTTGGCTGTCTACGTACATCGCCGGTTCAGAAATAAGCCATGTGTGTGCTTCCAAAGGTAAGAGACAAAGAGACAGTGATCGCGCGTTCACGTGACCTGGCAGGTTGTCTCAATGGGGAACGTTTATTGCTGTTGTTATTGTTGTGGTTGTTGTTGTGGTGGTGGTTGTTGTTGTTGTTGCTGTTGTTGTTAATGAATAATGGAGTTTTACGTCTCGGAAAAGGAGCAACGCACTGCAGAATTCAAGATTATTCAAGTTGTTTGTTATGTAGTATGTAGTCCTGTCCGTTATAATTCATCATTCGTATACAGTGGTATTTCAACATCAGGTTGCATGTACAAACATACAGTGATATATCACGTGGCAATATCTCCTGATGTAATTTAAAGAGAAACGGAAATGTCAAAGAGAAATGTGCCAGATTGCGAAATATTAGTGGTGATTTTTCTCGCAGGTTCAAGAGTCTGATTTTGATACAACATCGACGAATTAGAAGTCTATCTCTTTAATTTTTTTTTTTAGTTTTATAAAGTCATTTGAGTTTAAAACGGAAATATTATCTTTGTTGAGCATTGTGTGAATAATGTGTGTATGATGATGCAGCTATGAGTGATTGTCTAAAATGTAACCTTGTGACATTGGATAAATGTATCCTAGACCCGCAAAGTAGTTACAGTGTATCAAATGTAGATTTACACTGAGTGAAATAACAAGACGGGCGTTTTTCCTTCTTTTGCAGGAGAAAGATTCGCGCAGCAATGTTGAAACAGCAGAGGGATCGAATTGGAGGTACGTGATTCAAACATTTTGTATCTATGATGAAGTTTCTTAATCATGCCTCAGTTTTGCATATCTTATGTATTTTTTTATTTGATTGTCACTTGTTATTAAACGTGAGGTGTAAACGAAGAGATACGTCTGTCATAATGGGACAAAGATTTCCGCTACGCTGACGCTGTGGTGAAATGGTTCATTTGGCTTATTCCATTTAACATAATTGTACTAGATATTTCCGCTTATTCTAGCCACTAACCTCCTAAAGACATATTTTTCTGCTATATGGTGTCTATAGTGTGTTCTTCGCACGCCTTCATTCATTATCCAAATTTATTTGACAAAAATTGATGGCGTTGTCTCTGTTTCCTTATTCGTCAATGAGATTGTGTCGATGAACTTTGTAGCGCTTTGTTGAATGTTCTTACCAATTAAACAGACTGGTAATGCGATATCATTTGATTATCAGCTCGGAATGCATGACTTGATCGCTTTGATGATACCATCAAGGCCTGTCCATCATCCTTGTATTGTTTAATTGACCGCATCAATGAAAGAGTCCGTCAGAAGTACCAATTGTGAATAAAACGAGTCAACAACAGGTGGCGCTAAACAGTTTTTGAGGATAATGAGGATTGAACTGAGTATAATGTACGTGTGAAATTAAAGTGATAAAGCTATACGCTATGAAATTGAGTTTCTAAAAAACGATGGCTTATGAAC
This sequence comes from Arbacia lixula, assembly GCA_963669155.1. Taxonomy (NCBI): domain Eukaryota; kingdom Metazoa; phylum Echinodermata; class Echinoidea; order Arbacioida; family Arbaciidae; genus Arbacia; species Arbacia lixula. The sequence continues at coordinate 54,904,020 of OZ022576.1, read as the reverse complement.
CTGCAACATTGTATGTGAAATAACAAATGTATTGGGTTTCCTTTCTCTGTGTCGTTTAAACCCCAAGGAATAGCGGATAGAGTACAGCAATCTCCTTTTCCCCGGGCGCATTTCCCCAACCCTCACCTCCCACACGCCATGCCTTACCGGTTGCCGAGTCTCTGTAACTACACCGGGCTTCGGCCGACAGGCAACCGACCATCAAGCGGTCTCTTCGATCCCCTGCCTGGAGCCACAGTGATCCACAACCAGCCAACATCCGTCGGTGTCTGCCCTCCCACGGGTGCTGCGGCTGTTCCTGAGGAGACCATCTACGAGGTCCGCCCGTCCCTGGTGGCTAAGGGACGTAAGGACCAAGACATGTCAAGCGGGTATATCGAAGAGAACACCCTTAATTCCATATCGAGGGTTGTGCAGGGGTGCGAGATTGAGGTGAATAGCGTCACAAGTAGCGTGGCTTATCATCGCGATGCTGATGACGGCGATGCGGAAGACGATGAGGAGTACGACTACCCTTACACTGATAGAGCAAAGATCGACATGGGTCTCGATCGGTTCCAGACCAAGAGGTCTCGGCCTGGCGCTCACGAGCACGATAACTCCATCTACGCCGTGGTGTTAGAAAACGAGAAGCCGCTGACCCAGGCGCTGCAAGGTCTGGGGAGAGGCGTGATTAACATACAGGACAGTTGTCGCGACAGTGATATTCTAGCAGCTGCAGGAGAACATGGTAGGACTCATACAGACCCTTTGCCCCTGCCGTCCCACCGAGCCAGCCCGCCCTCAGACGGCACGTACACAGCTCTCATCGCTGAACCACGCTTCCAGCATGGAGCTGGATACCCAATGACAGAGCGAACTCCAGGTAGCGGGTGCTCCACAGCACCGACCCCCATGGCGCTCCCACGAACACCATCGTCCAGAGCGCCCCCAATACTCCCTAGATCCTCCCCCGCCATCCAGCCGTTGGCCCGACCAACCGCGTCCATACGCCCTCGTGGGATGAGTGACGTGCATCACACGTCCACTTCGAGGGCGGGTTTACACTTCGTTCCGTCTCGATCCAAGAACGTCGTCAGTCAGGTCGACTCTAATGGCTACACAACAGCAATTCGAGCATTCTCGTCCATGCGGCAGCCGCGACGCCCCGCAACTAAACGGAAGTCGCGCCCTTCCATCGAGCTGCGACAAACCCCGCGACCAATGATCCCGCCCAGACTGAGCGAGTCGGAGGTCCCACCGCTGTCACCTGACCCGACTGCTGACTACAGTATGAAGACACAGCTACTCGGAGGGGGCACGCCCTCAGACGCATCGCTGAAGAACCCCAGATACGTAAATGACTGCGTCATATCACCAAAGCAGAAGCCAAAGGAAAGAACTCGATCGAGGACACCTGCAATGATGCGTCGCGCAAGGAATGTGCTTCCGCTTCCGTCAACGAAAGACGATGAAGAGAATGAGAAGCTATACGATGACATATTACCCTTAAGAGATGAAGGAAACTCTTAACAAGCAAAACGTTAGTTGCTATGTATGACGTCATCCCCTGTTGTCCCTCTGAACGACAACGTTACTCACTCACCTGGTTGTTACCACACGTAAGGAATGCTTTACTCACATATGTAAAAACGGCTCTTATTTATGAATATTTATTACGCTGATTTAAAATATTCATCGGACACATTTCACGACCACGATCAGTTAGACATGTTAGATTAATAGATTTATAACGTAATCGTTGTAATATGTGAATGAGACATTTCATCACCCTGAGATACCAGACACGAGCATTGGTGTTGATATATCTCGACATTCATACGGTGGCTAGATCGAAAATTATTGTCCTGATACGTCTGTGCTGGTAGAGGTGTGATGTGTGTTAATGTTGCCTGTACTATCATTAAGTATTCATAAAGTAGAATTGTTTTTAGTCTTTCATTTTGCAGGGAGACAAAACGAAATAACTGAATGTGCTTATTGTTACTTATTTTTTCATCACAGTCATAAGGTACCTTCCCCACCTATACACCTGCTTTCCTATGTGTGTACCCTTTTTCGTACCGTACGATTCCTGGAAGATCAATGGTAAAAATCAAAGAACAAATTGTTTTATAATGATAAACGTGTACCTCTACATTTTCTTGCATGTTTGGTAACAATACAATTACATGTAGTACTCCCAATGATGTGTTTAGTGTTTCAAATCTACAGTTAGTATGTTATTCCAATTTCACAAAAAATACTGCTTGATTATCTCTTCAGTCTTGATTATTAAATTTCATTTCGTACAAAACCATCATACCTCAGGGGTGTTCGTATGAATGTAATTTACATTTGTCTTGCCTGTGAATCCTATTTGTTACGTCCTCGTATAAATACAAAATATCACCATGTGATATGATATCTTTGTCTCTGTTTCTCATACATGGGCTATCTCTCTCCCTCCCCCTCTCTCTCTCTCTCTCTCTCTCTCTCTCTCTCTCTCACTCTCTCTGCTCTCTCTCTCTCTCTCTCTCTCTCTCTCTCTCTCTCCTCTCGCAAATGCTCTGTCAACCATTCTACCTCATTACATTTCTACCTGATCAATTTCTCTCACTCCATTTCCTCTTCTTTCTTTTGCTCCACCCCACATCCCATTCGCCCCCCCCCCTCTCTCTCTCTCTCTCTCTCTCTCTCTCTCTCTTCATTTTTATGTCTATCTACCCCTTCCTCTCTGGACGCCCCCCCCCCCCCCCCGTGACCATTCTTTGTGACATAATGTCATCAAACCATGTGCCGATTAGGTTCATGTACCCAGTATGTATGTTAGTTTGATAACATTATGTCAAACTAACATATTATGATAAAGGATAGAATTCATTTGTGACAACTCTTTCCCTTATCTCCCATAAATTTTGGCTTTATTCGTATACTTTATGTTTATGACAACATCTGCACAAAAAAGTATTTATTTCATATAAAATGATTGCATAAACGCAGTAATTGGACACAATTACATCATGTCACAATCGAAGACATATATCTGGTTAAGTGTATTTATATAAAGTTCACTTGATTATTACTAAAAAAAACCTCGTGAGCTGTATCTTATTGTAATAATTTACATAACTAAAATAGCTCTACAAATTTGTTACTTCAATTACGCAAAATAAGACAGTGAACGATAAACGCACACATACAACCCAAACATCATTAACATCAACAACTCAACAACATGACGGCGAATATTTCAGGTCGTCAAATGCACTCAACTACAAATAAAAATTATACGCAAGCTCAATACCATGAATACGTTATACATGATGTACGCATAGCCCATGACTACCAACTACAGATGACATCTGCCAAATGTCTTACACATATATAGCACCATAATACTCTTTGATTATGAAAAATATATATCATTGTGAAAATATTAATCAATGCAATATCACCTCATGATATATTGATATAATGATAAAAATATTCCGACTGAGATAAAGATACAAAGTGACAAAATATGTAAATTATTCGTAACTACTAGGCATTGAAAAAAAAACTTTGGACAATTTTGATAAAGGTTACAACTCGAATCGAGCTGACATTTTCACATTATCAATCCAAAACAGGCGACTGGGCAGTACGTCCATTGTTATCAACCACTGTGGAAGCATGGGCCAATTTAATCAGATTTTCACTCGTGGACAAATACACAAATACACAATAACACAGCAATGCCCATTGTGTATCAAACATGTCAATCCACTAGCAACTGTCATCACAGTGTCATTAATACTACATGATGCCTCTGGCAGATATGACGTCGTGGACTGGAATGTGTGATGCACAATGACCATTCTTGTGTTCTGATTTGATTATCTGATACACACACATACATTTTGGTCCACATTTTTCCAAAAGTGAGTATAATTAAAAAGTATTTTTAAAAAGTATCACGATAAAAGTATTACACGAATAATGATGAATAAAATGTCACTAAACCTACATCTTTAAAATAACATAATTTGATTTTATGATGTGTAAATTTCAGCTTGATTTGATTTGCAAGTTTTTAAAAATTATTTTTCAAAAGTCTCAAAAAGTTTTTTTAGCACCTATTTTATTTCTGCGTAATGATTGGAAAACGAATACGTATATGAAAGGATGATAAGTGAATACGACAACTTCGAAAGTTTCTTACATGATTCCACGCTAGCATTCAACATTCATGTTACAAGGGCTGAGAAGTTTTTTTTTATTAATTCCCATAATATTTGCTTATATACATGGATATCTAAGACAAATAACGCATATAAGATTAATACGGTTAACGTACACACAAGAGAGGCCATACGCTTTGGCGACAGTGTCCGCATAGTATATACAATTAAGACTTCAAAATGTATTACTCTCAGGAATAAGCTTGATATTCATCATTCCACTGTGGTTTTGATAAGCGTAGTCTCGAAAAATTTACGGGATTAATGTAATAATATTTAAAAAAAACCGTATGAAGTGTCTTTTCCCCTGAAAAAAACCTTTCAGATTTTGAAATAATACGATGCGGTGTTCGGAAAAAAAAACAGTCATGTCACGCGACCCAAATAACCATGACAACCGAGACACTATATAATGCATATTTGAGGAGTCCGCGTATGGCCTGACGCCTCCACTGTACATCATCACAAAGTAGCTATGGTAGAAAATGTACGCCAACTGAAAAGCGGCGGAAGTGTGACAAGTTGTCATTAACAATGATTAAAGTAGAAAAATAATTTCTTCTTAAAAAAAAATAAGACACGTTGGAAAAGTCGGAGAACGAACATGACTCTTCGCAAATGGAATCTTGCAAAGAAATCGATGCTATTCATGATGACATTATAAAAATAAAATTATATTTCATAACCATTTCATGAGTTGCGATATTCTTATAACCAGACCAAAGACCGATATAGATCGGTACAGCTAATAATTCGGCTTATTAATATTCCCTCGTCAGCTGTTCATAAATTGAAATTACGATTAATAATCCCACGGAGCTGAGAGCCATTCGCCATGTACACGTCCTGTCTGTGTCCCTCGCCGTCCACTAAGGATGCTTTTCTCCATGGTTCCCCCGCATAGTCAGCAAGCACATCGCCTAAGCTTGCTGAGCGGCGCTTCTTCCGGTTATCCTTGCTCTTGATCCCGTTCTCCTGGGTTCTTCTGTCCCAGAGCATGTTGCCCGTGGGCGTGCTACCCCGTCGGTTGCTGACCATAGGGGTGCTACCCCGTCGGTTGCTGACCATAGGGGTGCTTCCCCGGCGGTTGCTGACCATAGGGGTGCTTCCCCGGCGGTTGCTGATCATAGGGGTGCTTCCCCGGCGGTTGCTGCCCATGGCCGTGCTTCCTCGGCGGTAGCCGTCCATGGGCGTGCTTCCCCGGCGGTTACTGTCCATAGGCGTGCTTCCCCGGCGGTAGCCGTCCATGGCCGTGCTACCCCGGCGGTAGCCGTCCATGGGCGTGCTTCCCCGGCGGTTACTATCCATGGGGGTGCTTCCCCGGCGGTAGCCGTCCATGGCCGTGCTACCCCGGCGGTTGCTGACCATGGCCGTGCTACCCCGGCGGTAGCCGTCCATGGCCGTGCTACCCCGGCGGTAGCTATATTGGGGCTCCTAATAGTGGCGAAGATAACGAGAAAGGAATTATAAGAAAGCAGACCGTCTACGCAACAATACGATATTGGTCAAAATCATGGAATATCTGGCATCCTAAAAGAGGACTATATCATAAGCAAACAATCGGGAAAAATATGTTAAATATTGGGTGAAATATGGGAGTGGACCCATACAAACAACATCGCGAATTTTTTGCGATTTTTTGTTGTTGCAGGTACACATGTATATGAACAGAATGATGGTACCCTAGGTACTAGTACACTTATCTATTTCTAAATGTTAGACCATGGACCTATTGTGGATGGACTGTGCTCAGATAGACTTCCTTTCATTTATCATGACCGCCGCCTCATAGAAATTCAAGACATTCAGGTGTTTCAAACAAAACACTGTATTTCTAATTAGACAATGCCTTCCTCTGAATAACAAAAAACTATATATTTGTACACAAACTATGAATTAGTTAAGGGGTAAGTGAGGAAGAATTTTGATAAAATTGTAGAATTCGGTCCATAACGTTTTGAGGCACCTCTGGACACGAAATTGATATTATCTTCGTGGAAGGTGAAACGCTTAACAATTTACAAGACATTTATAAGGAAATGTATTGATCAATGTGCGATATGGAGGCGTTTCTCTGACATATTTTCTGCAGTATTTTCCATCTACTACAAATACGAGAGAACAATATCATTTGAAATTCACAGAATCGTATCATTACTCGGTTATAAGACGTACTACTACTCCACGTGAAATTTAGTACAGGAAATGGTTCTAAGATCTTTTACGCATACAAAGTATGTATTCCTCAAAATGCATCTCAATTTTTTTTGCCTATTTGGCGGCGGTCGTCACTGGATCAAAGAGCCAAACGCGTAAAATAATATATTGCCCTATCAACGAACGCGACTCGTGTAGGAAAGAATTACTCTTCTGCTGACTTCAAATCTTACACCTCATTGGTTAGACAGAACCCGATATATTTGAAAATCGTCATCTGTATATGAGCTTACCCGATTGCCATCTACTTGCGTGGAAACCCGTCTATGTTTATTGAAGTGTTGCATTCTAATTTCATCGCTGAATGAAAAGACAGGTTCGTCCTGCGAGCGCTGCAAAACATTCTGCCCCGTACGGTGCTTGTACATGGCATATCGACGACGCCGGATGTACAGTGTGGCACCGGCGCAACCTACGAGGAGCAGGAGGAAGAACACGATTGGTACGACGACCGCGAGGATGATGACGGTATCTGGTGAAAGGGTGGGTGAGCTCGTATCTGTCTCGCACATGGATCCCGTAAAATCAGGTAAACACCTAAAGTGTAAAAATAAGATTTGTGCTGTGTTATAGACAAATAACTAGTAGAAGTAGTGATAGTAGTAGTAGTAGTAGTAGTAGTAGTAGTAGTAGTAGTAGTAGTAGTAGTAGTAATAGTAGTAGTAGTAGCAATAAAGTAGTAGCAGTAGTAGTAGAAGTAGTAGTAGTAGTAATAGTAGTAGTAGTAGTAGTAGTAATTGTAGTAGTAGTAGTAAAAGTAGTAGTAGTAGTAGTAGTAGTAGTAGTAGAAGTAGACGTATTAGTACTAGGAGTAGTAGTAGTAGTAGTAGTAGTAGTAGTAGTAGTAGTAGTAGAAGTAGTAGCAGCAGTAGTAGAAGTAGTAGTAGTAGTAGTAGTAGTAGCAGTAGTGGTAGTAGTAGTAGTAGTAGTAGTAGTAGTAGTGGTAGTAGTAGTAGTAGTAGTAGTAGTAGTAGTAGTAGTAGTAGTAATAGTAGTCCTACTCTGATAATATTAGGATTGTGATCTCACTCACTGGCAAGAGGTGTTCCCCAACTCGTAGTCGATGAAGCATGTTCCTCCATTCGAGCAGGTGGTCGCGGTGCACTCAACACCAGTGAGATCTGTGAATGGTGTATCCAGACAGAATGAGAAAAGGAGTACATGAGTACAGTATTGCTGACGTGAGATCACGGGCCTTTCATAGAAAGCAGCTGGCATGATAAAGAAAATCATAGTAGGTATAAAGATTACATGACCTGAAATCATGGATTCAACCTTTTCTTCTTTAATACTCCGTTAATATGGCAGAGACGATACCGTTCGTAAGTTCACTTCATAGGGCTTCCACCGGGCCTGCTTTTAATTTTAAACTGCTGATGTCGGCACCGTCACAGTGTCCACATGGATTTTTTGTGTGCGTTACGTTCACCGTCACGGTGTTCACAAGGATGATTCTTGCGCTGAGGACACCAGTGCGGTGAGGTTTTACGTTTTTTCCCCAGCACTGTAGTGTTGCGCACGTACCAAGCAGTGTTTTGTAACGCGAGATTTGATTGGTCTCGATCTAAGTGCTGGGCCCGGTTGCATAAAACTTACCACCGATGGTAACTTTGCTATCAATGGCAACTTCGAGGGTAACCTTGAATTTGATTGGCTGTTGAGCGGTGTTACCATAGTAGTCATCACTGGTGACGTTACTATCAACTATCAAGCTAACGGTGCCCAGGTCGGGAGATCGTTTACCATTTTACTGTCCCCGTGTACGTGCACGTGGATTGACGTGTACCTAGTACCTACAGTACACACAAGCTAGTTTATGGATCTGGTGTAATGACCGTTACTTTTGTGTAGTTATCAATGGCCTTTATACATGCATATGTAGGCCTACTTTTTCAGGCAATGTGGTTTTTATCGAAGAGGTTTTGGGCAAAATAATTTGGCAGGATTGTTCTTCAACTTATTGACTAACTTATGTGTGAAAATCACATTAATCCAATTAGTCATGCAAGAGTGAGCAAATGTTAAAGGCCAAAATGTCACTTTTCAAAAGCCACAAGGGTAATTTTGGGATTCTGTCTTATGGACCCCCCATCAGTGATGAACACTGTTTTTCTGAATTATTCATGTTATTGAGCAAACAGCGCGCTAAGACGTGTGGTCTTCAACGTGCATAGACTGCGGCTCCTCTTTACACAAACCTCCGGTTGAGTTCTGTCCAAGGGACGGACTATGTTTTAGGGGATTTGTTTTGACGGGCGTGGCGAGGCATGTGAACACGATAGGCCAAGCACTCCCTGTCAAATCAAAGGAGCCTTCATATATTACTGGACAACAAAAGTACAAGTGGCTTGTAGTTACCAGTCAGGCCCAGGACAGTGATGCCGGTAGCCTCGATGGCGGTCCGCACCGCAGATAGCAGGTCAGCCAGTGAGATGCTGCTCAGGTATGTGATGTCCAGGGTGATCACGATGATGATGTCGGTATCCGATGTGCGAGCGGACTGCAACGTCGTGGTTGCAGTCACGACCTCCGGAATGCCGTTTACTGCACTAGTAATCTTAACGGAGATATGCGAGAGAAGTTTTTCACGATTAACATTTGGACTGATTTTCGATGCAGGTGTCGAATTAATTATCATGATCATGATGATGATGATAACTGATTACAGCAATTAATGACATTGCTTTTTCACCGTGAAGTAAAGAAAAATAATAAAAGTCTTCCGTTTAATCAAAATATCCACACTTTATCACTGGTGCGCTCGGAACAACGTTAAACGTAGGATAATATATGAAGGGAAGGACAAGCTGATTTCAAACCATTGGTTTCGTCTTTCAAATACGGCATGCCGTTAAAGATCTCAAGAAATCTAGGAAGCAACTTGATTATGTTCATATAAAGCGCCAGCATTGATAAATTTCGATGTATGTAAGTTCATTTAACAATGTAACAGCGCCAACTAGGGTTCAAGACAAGTTCGTGTAAACAAACGAATTTACATGACAACGCGTATACAGTATCTAAATAATATCACATATAAGTAGCGGAAAGAGTGACTATGATAACATAGATATGCATGAATCTGCTTGCCGCCCCTCCCCCACCCCTTGCCTGCATGCATACACGCACACAGTGCATCATGATACGGTGTGTCACATTACCAATTGTTCAGCATCCTGTACCCGGCTTGAAGTCAGTGGTACGTCTTCTCTCTTCCGTCGCCTAGAAGTGGCAATGTTATTCACAGATACGGTTACTCCTAGCTCTATATCTGTGTGAAAGGAGATATGACAATACCAAGGAGGTCAATAATGGTGTAACGCACACAAATGAACATTGATTATATTCACTATATATTTTATCCATATTTTTTTTTAAATACAAGCTAGGCACGTTCCGTATTGTGAAACATAATTATGACACCTAACATAATCTTACAAAAATCTCTTGAAAACAAAATCATATCAAGCAAAGTACGATGTTTGGCTTACAATGTGTGGAATGCACTCTTAACATGCTAGTCGGACAAATTTCCGACAAACTTTGGTGGTTACCATTAACATTATTGTTTGAACGACGTTTATATAATGTGCATACGTAACGATAAAAAAATACATGGGGGGGGGGATGTTGAATAAGGCAATGCCTCCAGCGTTGATGGCGCTCTATTTGTTCAAACATACAGTGGACTCGACATGTCAATGTGGTGTCACATAGTCCTTCTCAAAAGCCACCAGTCTCGTACAACACATTAACGTTGGAGCAAATTCAAATTCAAAAGTAGTGTGTTATCGATTCGATAAGATGAGGTGGGGAGCATTTCCATGCCTGTTCTCAAGGTTGAATTATTTCTGTCACATGCAGTCCTTAATCGAGGATATTGTGGGCTTTGGGATATTTTTTAACATAATAAACTTACTCTCTAGAGTAACATTCAGAGGAAACGTGCAATTGTACTGTGTGTTTCCACATGCGTCCGTGGCAACACACACTACATTTTGCGAGGAGTCATTCGATGACGGTATTGTCACCGTGGTGTCCTCGGCGCTCAGTGCGGCTGCTTCGGTCTGGCCGCAACCGATGGTGTGGTAGCCGTCCGTGTTGGAGAGATCGATGGTACATGTGGTGTCATCGAAACTGGAGCAATCGAAACTGGGCGGACACTCTGTAGATTTCAGACACGTTCAAATGATTAACATATGTGTGACTTTCACACACTTTCCCTAAAGAACATCTAGGCTACGTTTGTTTACAAAACACAAAGTACAGATATCATTAGTTTATTGCACAGTCATGTATTTACACATAATTCGTTAGAAATCGGGCAATGCAGCTTTCAATAGGCATACTGGCTATTAATAAAGAGAACAACTCATTATGAAAATAAATAATGCACTGTGGAATGTAAGACAGTGTACTGTAATCGTAAAATAGTTGGTCAAGTGTTGGAGTATACTCATGGCACATCCAGTCCTCAATGGAGGATATTGTGGGCTGTGGGATTTTTTTTTACACATATATAAACCTACCGATTGGAGAAATAACATTTAAAGGAGACTGGCAATTGTATTTTGTGTTTCCACATGCGTCCGTGGCAACACACACTACATTTTGCGAGGAGTCATTCTCTAACGGCATTGTAACAGTGGTGTCCTCGGCGCTCAGTGCGGCTGCTTTGGTCTCGCCGCAACCGATGGTGTGGTAGCCTTCCGTGTTGCAGAGAGCGATGGTACACGTGGTGGTGGCGTTGAGTGATTTGAAGCAATTGAAACTGGACCGACACTCTGTAAATTTCAGACACGTTCAAATTATTAACATTTGTGTGATTCCATTCGATTTTCACACACATTCCCTAACAAACATCCAGGTATATGTTTGTTTACAAAACACAAAGTACAGATATCATTAGTTTATTGCACAGTCATGTATTAACACATAATTCGTTAGAAATCGGGCAATCCAGCTTACAATAGACCTACTGGCTTAGAGAACAACTCATCATAAAAATAAATAATGCACTGAAGAATGTAAGACAGTGTACTGTAATCGTAAAATAGTTAGTCAAGTGTTAGAGTATACTCGTAACACGTACAAGAAAATAAAACTGGGACACTCATAATAACATACCGATGTCTGGAAAAGACACGATGTCAACTTGCACCGAGCAGTTCACCTCGTTAGCAGACGCATCCCGGGCGACGCACACCGCTGTCTCACTGCTACCGGTCACGTTAAAAACGAAGCTTTCACTGGGCCTGCTCTCTGCTTCAGCATATGTCGTACCGCAGCCGATGACGGGCGACGGGTCGGCGTTATCGACGGCAGAGAGTTGGACGTCGCAGCAGCGTTGTTCCCCGTCGACTGCTTCGACGATACTGCAGGACTGGGGGCTTGCTGGACACGCTGGCGGCTCAGTGTCTGGCAAACGAATGTCAATGCAATTTACTTTCGGCCCTTACCTATCTTTACAATACACACAACATAATAGAATCACGACACGTTTGACATAACCATCATAGTCAAAGAGTCAAACACGTGTGGTTACACAAAACAATCAATATGAATATTATAAGATCATCATACATTTCATCTATCAAACCATAATCACATAGGCTAATACATTCATTTGCATTTTCCAATTCGTTACCAATTTATCATGAATCTCCATTTTACATATGCGATTATTATTTATCTAAAATACGTCCTTTAAACGTCAATAAAGATGAAAATTGCTTCAACTTTACATGATTACACTCACCATTTATGAAATATCGTGTTTTACATTTTTGAAGTCGGCTGTTTCACATTTTGCTTTTCTCCCACCATAACCACTTAATATGATATGTAAAAGTTGAAATGGGGATTATTTCTTAACGTACGTGTTCATCTATATCCAGAGGCATTCTATAAGGGTCAAGATTTATTTATTTCTCTTTCGCCTCTTACTTGGGTCAGAAGAAATAAGATACAGGTGCGATGTGTTCAAGCACACCATGACTTACCTACAATGTTTACGTAGAATGTGCAAGTGCCTTCATTCAGCGAAGAGTCGGTCGCTCTACACTCTACACTTTTCGTGCCAAGATTGAATGTGGTGTCAGCTGCCGGTGTACAGGTCAGGTTTACATTTTGGTCCACATTATCAGTAACTGATGTATCAAACATCACATTGCTGCGCGTATCCACATTAGCATTGGTCGCAGTCGTGACATTATTGCATGTCAAAACTGGCGGCTCGTTATCTGGTCAAACAAAAGAAAGAGTAACACATTTTTTCATCTTTGGTGATCACTTTCTGTCGTTATTTTAGATTGAGAACAGGCATCGCTAATATACGATGACACAGAGGCCCACCCTGATGACTGACCCTGAATCACTGGAACGTATTCGCTAGTAAACATGGAGATAGTAGGGAGCTTTCGTTATAACCCCGCGGACGGAAACGAAATCAGTGAGCAATCTGTTCTCGCCGTCCGTCCGCGGCAATTCACACGCAGTTTCGCTAAAAGACAGAGAACGCGAACGGCGGTGCGTGTGACGTCATCTGGCACACCCCCTACCGAGCCTGTTCACAAAACAGCCGGTCGCACGTGCGATTTGCATTACATCATCTGTACGGGCGCTGATTGGCTGCTGTCCTCTACTCGTCGAGGACGAGAAATCTCAGAATTCACGTTCTCGATTCCCCGCGCGGGTTCCAGAGCGGGCGGTGGCGCATGCGCAGATCGATCTTGGTGTCGGATTACCGTACTAGAGCCCGTCCATCCTCAAAACGAAAGCTCACTATTGACCTCGATCTTTGGTTGCATTTAGTCTCAATCTCAACATCGATGAATACGCTCGACCTCATGCGTTGTGTAAGTATTTACGGCCTCAAAGCTTTATTTTGCAAATGTTTCGCCTACGTTTACAAGCGGACGGGACATCCATTAAGCTCTCGATGGAGAAAATGGCCATGTAACATCATCAGGCATTGGTCAACCATTGTTGCATGAAGCCCTCCTCAATCAGTTTCCATTTGCTTCTATTTGCTGTCATTCTGTTCCATGTTGCTGTGTTTGTGTATGATGATATTTTGTCTCTCCACCTCCTCTTTTGTCGACCCCTTCTTCGCTTGTCTGTTCTTGGTTGCCCCTCTGGATTTCTTGGTCCATCTGTTGTCTTGTGCTCTATATAAGTGTTCAGCCCATCTCCATGTCATCTCTTTAACTTTTACGATATCTTTGACCTTCGTTTTCTCCCGTATGTCAGTGTGCTTCACTATATCTATTAATGTTAAATTAAGCATTCTTCTTTCCATCTTTCTGTAGCTCTTTGTGTTGTTCTCATTTTATGTTCCATTTCTTTAGTTGTTGACCAGGTTTCTGCTCCATACATCAACGTTCTTAAAATGCACTGGTCAAATATCCTTCTCCTCATTGCAAGTGGTATTTTCACATCCATTAAAAGTTCTCTGTACATATTAAAACATCTCCACCCTCCTTTAATCCTTGTCAATACTTGTCAATACTTATTCCCTTTAACAGTGATGTTCAATGTCACGGGTATGAATAGCTGTGATTTTTCACCTATCATGACCTGTTTCCTCAAACGGGAAGCACCTTATGAGCACAAGCCGATTGTATCGGTATGGATAGAGAGCAGAACGTCAAAAAATCTTCTTTCATGGTCAACATACCTTTACATATCAAGGGTCTCCATTTCACATCTACGATGATTTTTGTTCTTTAAAAAAAAATATTGAGAGTGTCAAAATACACAAAATATCAACATTTATTCATTGCTCTTTCACCACTTACTTGGTTCCGAAGCAATGAGATACAGGTGCGGTGATTTTAAGAACACCATGACTTACCTACAATGTTTACGTCGAATGTGCAAGTGCCTTCATTCAGCGAAGAGTCGGTCGCTCTACACTCTACACTTGTCGTGCCATGATTGAATGTGGTGTCAGCTGCCGGTGTGCAGTTCAGGTTTACAACTTGGTCCACATTATCAGTAACTGATGTATCAAACATCACAGAAGCATTGGTCGCAGTCGTGACATCATTGCATGTCAGAACTGGAGGCTCGTTATCTGTTCAAATAAAAGATCAACACATTTCTTAGTAATCACGTTCTGTCGTGTCTACAGACCTTATCGACAGTTTCATTTCAGGATCACGAGAAGTAATCATTCGAAAATGACATGAATGCTGAAATCAAACAACGCTGATACCCGTCATAATGACGGGACCATGAATCTGTATTAGGCTATACTGCTTCGCCTTACATGAAGATTTAGAACGTATTCGGAAGTAAACATGGTGATGTCGACCTCTTTGTTTGCATCTGCCATTAGTCTTAATCTCAACATCTATAAATACGCTTGACCCCGTGTGTTGTGTAAGCATTTACGGCCTTATAACTTTCGAGATCATGTAGAAAAAACAATAATCAAAATAAACAGTTAATTTGTTTTCAATGTTTTCATTAAAATGTTGAGGGGGAGGGAAGGAAACGTAAGTGAAGCTAGGTTAGATGGCCGAAATTCCCAAGTGAATCAGTAATACATGTATATACAAATGACAAAGAGATTTGACGATCACAAAGAGAGTTATTTGGGGAAAAGTTACCATGGAAAGATGATCATGCAGGGCATGAATAGGCTGGATAACCATGCGAATTGCACTGCGTACAATTTCATTCAAAGGGGCTGCAATGTAAATATATCTGTATAAAGGCCCAGCCTGGAGAACAGCCTATTGATGAAGTGGGCCACTCCAGTGCTTAAATAAAATGAATTGGACTGAAACACAATATGTTTTGTTACTTCATATTTGTAACATATTATATGAATTAAAAGCGTATTTTTTTAGGAACTGTATCTTTGAAGTATGGCAATAATTTTAGAGTATCTAGAGTAACAACCGACTGACATACACCGTTATCAGCGGATTAGTGCATTAGAAATGCATCGCATGTCAGACGCACTAGTTACATTGACGATGAAAGAATCTTCTTTGACATTCCCGACTTCATCCATAGCTGTACAGTTCACCATGGTAACGCCAAGAACGAAGGTGCTTCCCGATGAAGGCGATGTAATTGAGTCAATTTGATTACGATGGGTAAAAAAACTTTTTCACTTTAAGTTTGGAGATGGAGATGATATATGTTGACGACCAGCCGAAAATGTAACACTTATGACTTTCTGGGACTATGATCACCCTTTGATTCTTACTGGAAAATAACATTACAGACCATGTGTTGTAGGCTTTCCCCATCAATACAAGAAACCGGTTTCAATAATCCTACAAGACTTCTGTATCATTTTACTATGACAATACTCGATATTATATTTGGGCTTTTAATGCTTTCATGATCCCTGCAAGTTATTCAAAAATAATTATTTTACATAACTTCGCTGTTTACAAATGTTGGAAATTCCATATACATACATTTGGCGCTTTCAATGCAGTATGTTTCTTTGGCGTGTTTCCTTCCTTCTTGACTGTGTGATTACTAATTCAATATTTATGAGAATGGAAATATGCGTTCCATTGATCATTAAATGGATATAAATTTACCGAACTATAACATAAATATTTACCATTATCAAAGAGGTATAAAGGTAGCAACGCAGAGAAATTTCATGCATTACGCGTGGCTACCCATGTTTACCGCAACCAGTTCTAAAAGCGTAACCATTAATTACCTATGTCAGCACAAAACAATCAAAAGGATATACGCATCATAGCAATTTACTCATTTCACATAAGTATTGATTTTAAGTCTGACGTACCAGTGACATTGACCATGAATGAAACTTCTTTGACATTCCCTGCGCCATTCATAGTTGTACAGTTCACCATGGTAACTCCAAGATCAAAGGTGCTTCCCGATGGAGGAGAGCAGGTCACGGTAAGTGACGCGTCACAGTTATCCGCAGCCGTAACGTTGTACATCACTACAGCCGTACAGTTCCCTTTATCGGTAACTGAGTGGATGTCTTGTAGGTTTAAGAACAAAGGTGGTTCGTTATCTAAAATTAAAAAAAAACAAAGAATGTTCGAGAACCATGAATGCACTTAATCACATGTCGTAGTTTTACGTGGAAGAATAATGGTGAAGAGGGACAGTTTCCTTCATCAGGATATGAGTGGATGTATCCAAATATTTGTTAAGCATTTATATCAATATCTCACATGACTATGTTATAAATCAGTCATGATCAAGCATATCTTTGTAATTTTTGCAAGTATGAATGTGGTAATTTACATATAACCTATCCGCCAATGCTAATCCATTTTCTAAACACTAGATTAGAACCCCTGCTGGTGTTACAATGACATTGTTTTTCATTCAGTCAAATGTGTCTGTGATGTCGTAGGCCTACAGGCATACAGTTATTGATCCCCATCATATTTATTATTAAAAGGAGTTTCGAAGGTTTGCTACCTTACTCATCAATGTACGTTTCAGCGCCATAACCACATAGAACGTGTATACCAAGGGCGTATGCTGATTGGGGACGTGGTTTAAGCCCAGCTCACAATTGTCAAAAATTAATAATCTTAAAACAGCTTAAAACGTTCTGACCACCAATGCCTAACCTGTCACATTCACAGCAAAAGAAGATTTGTTGAAGTTCCCCGAAGCATCCATTGTTGTACAGTTCACCATGGTAACACCAAGGCCAAAGGTGCTTCCCGATGGAGGAGAGCAGGTCACGGTAGGTGACGCGTCACAGTTATCCGTAGCCGTAACGTTGTACATCACTACAGCCGTACAGTTCCTTTCATCGGTAACTGAGTGGACGTCTGGTATGTTTGTAAAAGCAGGCGGTTCGTTCTCTATATGAAAAGGGGTAAATAGGTATAAATCCATGAAATCAAACTAATTGATAGACCTCCTATCATATGATACATGTTTAAAAAGAATCTTTATTCATGTTCTCTCACAGTATAAACATTACAAATAAATGTACACGTGGTGGATACATAAGATATTCGATGAACGATATACAATAGAAATAAAAAAGGAAAACAAAGTAGAGATTTTAGATGTGTTCGATGTCTTCCTCTATCGAACGGTAAAATATACTTATCTTGTTGCATTTTAGTTGTTTCTTCTATTTCATATTGATATCTTAACTCCTTTTGAAATGGCGAAAGAGATTTTGATCTATTCAAACATGTAGTTGAAAGTATATAATATTTAGCATACAAAATAACGAAATCAAATGAGGAAAAATTCCACCTGGTTTGCCGAAGATTTTCAAAATCACGTAGAATCGACGAGTCGACGGGCATTCCCAAGATAAATGAGCAATTGATTCAATGCTTAATGAATAGAATTTTCATAAATCGGGATCGGATGTACCAACAGTTTTCGAATACTTATTAACACCTAGTATCTTATATATATGTTTTTTTTTAAATACCTTAACTTTGTTGACAACGAATTCTTAGAAGGAATAATGTACACTTTAATCTATTAACAATTGGTTACAAAAAAGATATCTCCCCATTTATTTTGTGAAATTGGAACCATTCTGTCAACACACATGTTATGTAAGAGTTAACAGACTTTTGTTAATTTGTTTATGCTACAAATTACTTCTCCTTTTACATTCTTTGCATGAGGGTCTTTGCAAACATGTTTCCATTTGACTGGTATAGCAGATATAATTGAATGAAAGTCTAGAAAATTGCAATGAATATTTAATCCGTGTTCAAACTCAGAATGTGTAAGGAAGTGACCGTCCCGCTTTAGCAAACATGGCAAATATGTAACTTTACTAATACCTTTCTTCAACCAATCTTCATTAAAGAGTATAGAATTATTTACCTTGATACTTGAATTATAATGAATGATTTGGTTATGGATAAACTCTTTAGGAGGATTTTCTGTATAAGATAATTCACACCTAGATTTAAACATTTCTTTTATAAAAGTATTATCTACTCACAAAGATTTATCATAGTTTGTGAATTCCAATACAGTTTTCAACCAAGATTTCTCATACACGAATAAAAACACACATTACCATTGGCCCTTGTTATCATCGTGTAACAATCCTCATACCATGCCATTTTTAAACCTGTAACAGTGGATTGTATTTGTAACATCTTTAGGCCTCCTGCTTAATATTCTCCAAAAATTGCCTTGCGGTTGATTTTGTCGGGTTTTCTTTCCCATACAAATGTATAAATAATGGATTCAAGGTCATGTGAAAAGGATGCAGGAGGTTTGGAAGCACGGAGGATATAAATATTAGTTGGGATATCTCGAAACTTTTGACTATAGTTATTTTGCCCAAAGGGGTAGGGTGTCCTTGCGACCATAGTCTTAAAACTCTTTTCAATTCTTCAATTGTTTCATTGATCATCTGATACATAGAGTTGAAGCTATCATAAAACGATACATTTAAAAGTTAATTTTCTTATTTCTTAAATATGCGAATGATAATTCACTATTATTTTAAAAGGGACACATATATATATTCTTCTCATTAATCATATATGTGTACAAATTTAAAAAAAAATGCTATGAATAGAAACCAATATATCGAGAAGGTATGAAGGTGGCAATGCAAAGAAATGCCATGCGCTTTTCGTGGCTTACCATGTTTACTGGAACCTGTGCTGAGAGCGTACCCATTCATTATTTATGTCAGTATATGAACATTGAAAGGATTAACGCATCATAACATTTTACTCACATAACCATTGATTTCAAATCTGACGTACCAGTAACATTGATCATGAATGAAGCTTCGTTGACCTTTCCTTCGTCATCCATAGCTGTACAGTTCACCATGGTAACACCTACATCAAAGGTGCTTCCCGATTGAGGAGAGCAGGTCACGGTAGGTGACGCGTCACAGTTATCCGTAGCCGTAATGTTGTACATCACTACAGCCGTACAGCTCCCTTCATCGGCAATAGAGTAGATGTCTTGTAAGTTTGTGAACGCAGGTGGCTCATTATCTGTGTATTATGAAGGGATGAATTAATATAGATATGAAGGCATAGCCACAGAAAAGCACTGAGCATGGTATATGGGACTCATTGTAAGGGATCGTCTCGCCTAATTGACGTGAGATTGTTAATGCTTGATTCTTGGAATTGCTCGTGCTTTGCACGTTGATATATTTTAATATTCCAATTACAATACGTGAATACACATTCGTGATTTGAATGACAATAATGACTGAAATCAAAACGCACGGAGAATTCATCAGTCTTCATCAGAAAAACATATTAGTCACACATACTCATGATAAAATGACGTACCAGTAACATTAACCAAGAATGAATCTTTTTTGACATTCCCTCCGTCATCCATAGCTGTACAGTTCACCATGGTTACATCAAGATCAAAGGTGCTTCCCGATGGAGGTGAGCAGGTCACGGTAGGTGACGCGTCACAGTTATCCGTAGCCGTAACGTTGTACATCACGAGAGCCGTACAGCTCCCTTCATCGGTAACTGTGTGAACGTCTGGTATGTTTTTGAACGTAGGTGGCTCTTTGTCTATAAAGTAAAAAAAAACACGAAACCAGTCGAAGCTTTGCGCGCCAAAGCGAAAACCGTAACGTCATCAACTAACATGTTTGTTTTACGAAGAAAGGACAAATTAACAGTTCTACAGTTACTGTACAGATACTGGTAAATTTGAAAAATTCTGGTAGAGACCAACATGCAAATAAATGGGAGGTACTCTGCCATGGACAACCAATTGTTACAAATGTATATCATTTTACACACGATGATATCAGCTAATGGACTGAAACATAAAACGATTCAAATAGGTGTGAAATAAATCAGAAATAGGTGGCTCAAAATACGCTCAATTTTTGAAGAGTTTGGTTCCATTACTATGTAATTATAAAGTCAGTCAATCGCTAATGTGCTCGAGACAATGTGCCGAATTTACAAGTTCCATGATTTATCATTCTGAATTGGACACGGTGTTCTTCCATTATTATGTAAATCGTAAACCCCCATTAAGTCTGACGTACCAGTTACATTGACCATGAAATAATCTTCTTTGACAGTTCCTGCGTCATCCATAGCTGTACAGTTCACAATGGTAACACCAAGATCAAATGTGCTTCCCGATGGATGAGAGCAGGTCACGGTAGGTGACGGGTCACAGTTATCCGTAGCCGTAACGTTGTACATCACTACAGCTCTACAGTTCCCTTGTCCTGCTTCTGAGTAGATGTCTGCTGTGTTTGCAAATGTAGGAGCCTCGCCATCTATGAAACATGAAATCATTCAACAATTAATTGTAGCATTTCCCTTTTGCAAACAAAAACAAAACCAACAATGAAGTAAAATCCGTTTACGACATTAAATCGAACTGCCTTATTATTTGCCTCTAAGGCTCGGCTTTTGCGAATTGGTAATTGAAACTAAGATGTACCTTTTACCCTTAAAATGATATTTTATCACAAACTTGACAAGAAGCATTCTTGCGTACATCAATGTAATTGGGTCAATTTGATTACGATGGGTACAAAAACATTTTCAGTTTAAGGTTGGAGATGGAGATTATATATGTTGACGACCAGCCGAAAATGTAACACTTATGACGTTCTGGGACTATGATCAACCTTTGATTCTTACTGGAAAATAACATTACAGACCATGTGTTATAGGCTTTCCCCATCAATACAAGAAACGGGTTTCAATAATCCTACAAGACCTCTGTATAATTTTATTATGACAATACCCGATATTATATTTGGGCTTTTATTGCTTTCATGATCCCTGTAAGTTATTCATACGTAATTATTTTTCATAACTTCGCTGTTTACAAATGTTGGAAATTTCATATACATACATTTGGCGCTTTCAATGCAGTATGTTTCTTTGGCGTGTTTCCTTACTTCTTGACTGTGTGATTATTAATTCAATATTTATCAGAATTAAAATATGCGTTCTATCGATCATTAAATGGATATAAATTTACCGAAATATAGCATAAATATGTACCATTATCAAAGAGGTATAAAGGTAGCAATGCAGGGAAATGTCATGCATTACGCGTGGCTTACCATGTTTACCGCAACCAGTTCTAAAAGCGTAACCATTAATTACCTATGTCAGCACAAAACAATCAAAAGGATA
Organism: Arbacia lixula; assembly: GCA_963669155.1. Classification (NCBI taxonomy): domain Eukaryota; kingdom Metazoa; phylum Echinodermata; class Echinoidea; order Arbacioida; family Arbaciidae; genus Arbacia; species Arbacia lixula. The sequence continues at coordinate 54,882,479 of OZ022576.1, read as the reverse complement.
TACGCATCATAGCAATTTACTCATTTCATAAGTATTGATTTTAAGTCTGACGTACCAGTCACATTGACCAAGAATGATTCTTCTTTGACCTTCCCTGCGTCATCCATAGCTGTACAGTTCACCATAGTGACACCAAGATCAAAGGTGCTGCCCGATTGAGGAGAGCAGGTCACGGTAGGTGACGCGTCACAGTTATCCGTAGCCGTAACGTTGTACATCACTACAGCCGTACAGTTCCCTTTATCGGTAACTGAGTGGATGTCTTGTAGGTTTAAGAACTCGGGTGGTTCGTTATCTAAAATTAAAAAACACCAAAGAATGTTCAAAAACCATGAATGCACTTAATCACATGTCGTAGTTTTACGTGGAAGAATAATGGTGAAGACATGGAAGAGGGACCGTTTCCTTCATCGGTAAATGAGTGGATGTATCCAAATATTTGTTAAGCATTTATATCAATATCTCACATGATTATGTTATAAATCAGTCATGATCAAGCATATCTTTGTAATTTTTTGCAAGTATGAATGTGGTAATTTACAAATAACCTATCCGTCAATGCTAATCCAATTTCTTAACACTAGATTAGAACCACTGCTGGTGTTACAATGACATTGTTTTTCATTCAGTCAAATGTGTCTGTGATGTCGTAGGCCTACAGGCATACAGTTATTGATCCCTATCATATTTATTATCAAGAGGAGTTTGGAAGGTTTGCTACCTTACTCATCAATGTACGTTTCAGCGCCATAACCACATAGAACGTGTATACCAAGGGCGTATGCTGATTGGGGACGTGGTTTAAGCCCAGCTCACAATTGTCAAAATTTAATAATCTTAAAACAGCTAAAAACGTTTTGACCACCAATGCCTAACCTGTCACATTCACAGCAAAAGAAGATTTGTTGAAGTTCCCCGAAGCATCCATTACTGTACAGTTCACCATGGTAACACCAAGGCCAAAGGTGCTTCCCGATGGAGGAGAGCAGGTCACGGTAGGTGACGCGTCACAGTTATCCGTAGCCGTAACGTTGTACATCACTACAGCCGTACAGTTCCTTTCATCGGTAACTGAGTGGACGTCTGGTATGTTTGTAAAAGCAGGCGGTTCGTTTTCTATATGAAAAGGGGTAAATAGGTATAAATCCATGAAATCAAAGCTAATTGATAGACCTCCTATCATATGATACATGTTTTAAAAGAATCTTTGTTCATGTTCTCTGACAGCATAAACATTACAAATAAATGTACACGTGGTGGATACATAAGATATTCGATGAACGATATACAATAGAAATAAAAAAAGGGAAAAAGTAGAGATTTTAGATGTATTAGACGTCTTCCTCTATCGAACGGTAAAATATACTTATCTTGTTGCATTTTAGTTGTTTCTTCTATTTCATATTGATACCTTAATTTCTTTTGAAATGACGAAAGAGATTTAGATCTATTCAAACATGTAGTTGAAAGTATATAATATTTAGCATACAAAATAACGAAATCAAATGGGGAAAAATTCCACCTGGTTTGCCGAAGATTTTCAAAATCACGTAGAATCGACGAGTCGACGGGCATTCCCAAAATAAATGAGCAATTGATTCAATGCTTAATGAACAGAATTTTCATAAATTGGGATTGGATGTACCAACAGTTCTCGAATACTTTAACACCTCGTATCTTATAAATATATTTTTTTTAAAATACCTGAACTTTGTTGACAACGAATTCTTAGAATGAATCATGTACACTTTAATCTATTAACAATTGGTTACAAAAAAAATATCTCCCCATTTATTTTGTGAAATTGGAACCATTCTGTCAACACACATGTTATGTAAGAGTTAACAGACTTTTGTTAATTTGTTTATGCTACAAATTACTTCTCCTTTTACATTCTTTGCATGAGGGTCTTTGCAAACCTGTTTCCATTTGACTGGTATAGCAGATATAATTGAATGAAAGTCTAGAAAATTGCAATGAATATTTAATCTGTGTTCAAACTCAGAATGTGTACGGAAGTGACCGTCTCGCTTCAGCAAACATGGCAAATATGTAACTTTACTAATACCTTTCTTTAACCAATCTTCATTAAAGAATATAGAATTATTTACCTTGATACTTGAATTATAATGAATGATTTGGTTATGAATAAACTCTTTAGGAGGATTATCTGTATAAGATAATTCACACCTAGATTTAAACATTTCTTTTATAAAAGTATTATCTACTCACAAAGATTTATCATAGTTTGTGAATTCCAATACAGTTTTCAACCAAGATTTCTCATACACGAATAAAAACACACATTACCATTGGCCCTTGTTATCATCGTGTGACAATCCTCATACCATGCCATTTTTAAACCTGTAACAGTGGATTGTATTTGTAACATCTTTAGGCCTTCTGCTTAATATTCTCCAAAAAATGTCTTGCGGTTGATTTTGTCGGGTTTTCTTTCCCATACAAATGTATAAATAATGGATTCAAGGTCATGTGAAAAGGATGCAGGAGGTTTGGAAGCACGGAGGATATAAATATTAGTTGGGACATCTCCAAACTTTTGACTTTAGTTATTTTGCCCAAAGGGGTAGGGTGTCCTTGCGACCATAGTCTTAAAATTCTTTTCAATTCTTCAATTGTTTCATTGATCATCTGATACATAGAGTTGAAGCTATCATAAAACGATACATTTAAAAGTTAATTTTCTTATTTCTTAAATATGCGAATGATAATTCACTATTATTTTAAAAGGGACACATCTATATATTCTTCTCATTAATCATATATGTGTACAAATTTTTAAAAAAATGCTATGAATAGAAACCAATATATCGAGAAGGTATGAAGGTGGCAATGCAAAGAAATGCCATGCGCTTTTCGTGGCTTACCATGTTTACTGGAACCTGTGCTGAGAGCGTACCCATTCATTATTTATGTCAGTATATGAACATTGAAAGGATTAACGCATCATAACATTTTACTCACATAACCATTGATTTCAAATCTGACGTACCAGTAACATTGATCATGAATGAAGCTTCGTTGACCTTTCCTTCGTCATCCATAGCTGTACAGTTCACCATGGTAACACCTACATCAAAGGTGCTTCCCGATTGAGGAGAGCAGGTCACGGTAGGTGACGCGTCACAGTTATCCGTAGCCGTAATGTTGTACATCACTACAGCCGTACAGCTCCCTTCATCGGCAATAGAGTAGATGTCTTGTAAGTTTGTGAACGCAGGTGGCTCATTATCTGTGTATTATGAAGGGATGAATTAATATAGATATGAAGGCATAGCCACAGAAAAGCACTGAGCATGGTATATGGGACTCATTGTAAGGGATCGTCTCGCCTAATTGACGTGAGATTGTTAATGCTTGATTCTTGGAATTGCTTGTGCTTTGCACGTTGATATATTTTAATATTCCAATTACAATACGTGAATACACATTCGTGATTTGAATGACAATAATGACTGAAATCAAAACGCACGGAGAATTCATCAGTCTTCATCAGAAAAACATATTAGTCACACATACTCATGATAAAATGACGTACCAGTAACATTAACCAAGAATGAATCTTTTTTGACATTCCCTCCGTCATCCATAGCTGTACAGTTCACCATGGTTACACCAAGATCAAAGGTGCTTCCCGATGGAGGCGAGCAGGTCACGGTAGGTGACGCGTCACAGTTATCCGTAGCCGTAACGTTGTACATCACGAGAGCCGTACAGTTCCCTTCATCGGTAACTGTGTGAACGTCTGGTATGTTTTTGAACGTAGGTGGCTCTTTGTCTATAAAGTAAAAAAAAAAACACGAAACCAGTCGAAGCTTTGCGCGCCAAAGCGAAAACCGTAACGTCATCAACTAACATGTTTGTTTTACGAAGAAAGGACAAATTAACAGTTCTACAGTTACTGTACAGATACTGGTAAATTTGAAAAATTCTGGTAGAGACCCAACATGCAAATAAATGGGAGGTACTCCACCATGGACAACCAATTGTTACAAATGTATATCATTTTACACACGATGATATCAGCTAATGGACTGAAACATAAAACGATTCAAATAGGTGTGAAATAAATCAGAAATAGGTGGCTCAAAATACGCTCAATTTTTGAAGAGTTTGTTTCCATTACTATGTAATTATAAATTCAGTCAATCGCTAATGTGCTCGAGACAATGTGCCGAATTTATAAGTTCCATGATTTATCATTCTGAATTGGACACGGTGTTCTTCCATTATTATATAAATCGTAAACCCCCATTAAGTCTGACGTACCAGTTACATTGACCATGAAATAATCTTCTTTGACAGTTCCTGCGTCATCCATAGCTGTACAGTTCACAATGGTAACACCAAGATCAAATGTGCTTCCCGATGGATGAGAGCAGGTCACCGTATACACAGCATACAGTTATTGATCCCCATCATATCTACCATTAAGAGGAGTTAATAATGCTTGCTAGCTTACTCATCTTTGGCATAACCACATATTACGTGAATACCATTGGCGTATGCCAATTGGAGACGAGGTGAAAGCCCTTCTCATAATTGTCGATCAACATCACCTTAAAACAGTTTAAAATGTTTCACTGGTAGTTATGAGCACCAATGTCTAACCTGTCACATTCACAGTGAAAGAAGATTTGTTGAAGTTCCCCGAAGCATCCATTGTTGTGCAGTTCACTATGGTAACATCAATATTAAAGGTGTTTCCCGATGGAGGAGAGCAGGTCACGGTAGGTGACGGATCACAGTTATCCGCAGCCGTAACGTTGTACATCACTATAGCCGTACAGTTCCCTTCATCGGTAACTGAGTTGATGTCTGGTATGTTTGTGAAAGCAGGTGGCTCGTTATCTATTTGAAAAGGGGTAAATAAGTATAAATCAATCAAATGAAACCTAATTAATACACCTACTATATTATGATACATAAAGCTGTAGTTCTGAAATGTTTCTTCGCATCACAATAACACAAATTCTGAAACGTCAAATATTTCAATGATAACATGAATCAGATATTTATCAAATAATTTTTGAAATCATTATTTTGGCGTGTCTTGGCCTTTAAAAAATATCTAACATAAATTCCGATTGATTGCATTCATCGATCTGCAGGCACCGAAATCGCGTTTTAAACTATGAAATACATTTCATTACAAAACTTACCACCAGTAACGTTGACAACGAAAAAGGTCTCATTCACGTTCGACACTTCGTCCATAGCTGTGCAATGTACTGTGGTAAGGCCAGCATCAAAGGTGCTTCCCGTTGAAGGAGAGCAGGTCACGGTCGGTGACGGGTCACAGTTATCCGTAGCCGTAACGTTGTACATCACTACAGCCTTACAGTTCCCTTGTCCTGCTTCTGAGTAGAGGTCTGCTGTGTTTGCTAATGTAGGAGCCTCGCCATCTATGAAACATGAAATCATTCAACAATTAATTGTAGCATTTCCCTTTTGCAAACAAAAACAAAACCAACAATGAAGTAAAATCCGTTTACGACATTAAATCGAACTGCCTTATTATTTGCCTCTAAGGCTCGGCTTTTGCGAATTGGTAATTGAAACTAAGATGTACCTTTTTCCCTTAAAATGATATTTTATCACAAACTTGACAAGAAGCATTCTTGCGTACAACAATGTAATTGGGTCAATTTGATTACGATGGGTACAAAAACATTTTCAGTTTAAGGTTGGAGATGGAGATTATATATGTTGACGACCAGCCGAAAATGTAACACTTATGACGTTCTGGGACTATGATCAACCTTTGATTCTTACTGGAAAATAACATTACAGACCATGTGTTATAGGCTTTCCCCATCAATACAAGAAACGGGTTTCAATAATCCTACAAGAACTCTGTATAATTTTATTATGACAATACCCGATATTATATTTGGGCTTTTATTGCTTTCATGATCCCTGTAAGTTATCCAAACGTAATTATTTTTCATAACTTCGCTGTTTACAAATGTTGGAAATTTCATATACATACATTTGGCGCTTTCAATGCAATATGTTTCTTTGGCGTGTTTCCTTACTTCTTGACTGTGTGATTATTAATTCAATATTTATCAGAATTAAAATATGCGTTCTATTGATCATTAAATGGATATAAATTTACCGAAATATAACATAAATATGTACCATTATCAAAGAGGTATAAAGGTAGCAATGCAGGGAAATGTCATGCATTACGCGTGGCTTACCATGTTTACCGCAACCAGTTCTAAAAGCGTAACCATTAATTACCTATGTCAGCACAAAACAATCAAAAGGATATACGCATCATAGCAATTTACTCATTTCATAAGTATTGATTTTAAGTCTGACGTACCAGTCACATTGACCAAGAATGAATCTTCTTTGACCTTCCCTGCGTCATCCATAGCTGTACAGTTCACCATAGTGACACCAAGATCAAAGGTGCTTCCCGATTGAGGAGAGCAGGTCACGGTAGGTGACGCGTCACAGTTATCCGTAGCCGTAACGTTGTACATCACTACAGCCGTACAGTTCCCTTTATCGGTAACTGAGTGGATGTCTTGTAGGTTTAAGAAGTCAGGTGGTTCGTTATCTAAAATTAAAAAACACCAAAGAATGTTCAAAAACCATGAATGCACTTAATCACATGTCGTAGTCTTACGTGGAAGAATAATGGTGAAGACATGGAAGAGGGACCGTTTCCTTCATCGGTAAATGAGTGGATGTATCCAAATATTTGGTAAGCATTTATATCAATATCTCACATGATTATGTTATAAATCAGTCATGTTTAAGCATATCTTTGTAATTTTTTGCAAGTATGAATGTGGTAATTTACAAATAACCTATCCGTCAATGCTAATCCATTTTCTTAACACTAGATTAGAACCACTGCTGATATTACAATGATATTGTTTTTTCATTCAGTCAAATGTGTCTGTGATGGCGTAGGCCTACAGGCATACAGTTATTGATCCCTATCATATTTATTATCAAGAGGAGTTTGGAAGGTTTGCTACCTTACTCATCAATGTACGTTTCAGCGCCATAACCACATAGAACGTGTATACCAAGGGCGTATGCTGATTGGGGACGTGGTTTAAGCCCAGCTCACAATTGTCAAAATTTAATAATCTTAAAACAGCTAAAAACGTTCTGACCACTAATGCCTAACCTGTCACATTCACAGCAAAAGAAGATTTGTTGAAGTTCCCCGAAGCATCCATTACTGTACAGTTCACCATGGTAACACCAAGGCCAAAGGTGCTTCCCGATGGAGGAGAGCAGGTCACGGTAGGTGACGGATCACAGTTATCCGTTGCTGTTACGTTGTACATCACTGCAGCCGTGCAGTTCCCTTCATCGGTATGTGAGTAGATGTCTGGTAGTTTTGTAAAAGCAGGCGGTTCGTTTTCTATATGAAAAGGGGTAAATAGGTATAAATCCATGAAATTGAAGCTAATTGATAGACCTCCTATCGTATGATACATGTTTTAAAAGAATCTTTATTCATGTTCTCTGACAGCATAAACATTACAAATAAATGTACACATGGTTGATACATAAGATATTCGATGATCGATATACAAAAGAAATAAAAAAAAGGAAAAAAGTAGAGATTTTAAATGTATTAGACGTCTTCCTCTATCGAACGGTAAAATATACTTATCTTGTTGCATTTTAATTGTTTCCTCTATTTCATATTGACACCTTAATTTCTTTTGAAATGACGAAAGAGATTTAGATCTATTCAAACATGTAGTTGAAAGTATATAATATTTAGCATACAAAATAACGAAATTAAATGAGGAAAAATTCCACCTGGTTTGCCAAAGATTTTCAAAATTTGTGAAATTAGAACCATTCTGTCAACACACATGTTATGTAAGAGTTAACAGACTTTTGTTAATTTGTTTATGCTACAAATTACTTCTCCTTTTACATTCTTTGTATGAGGGTCTTCACAAACATGTATCCATTTGACTGGTGTAGCAGATATAATTGAATGAAAGTCTAGAAAAATCTTCATTAAAGAGTATAGAATTATTTACCTTGATACTTAAATTATTATAAATGATTTGATTATGAATAAACTCTTTAGGAGGGTTTTCTGTATTAGATAATTCACACCAAGATATAAACATTTCTTTTATAAAAAGTATTATCTACTCAAGATGTATCATAGTTTGTGAATTCCATTGGCCCTTGTTATCATCGTGTAACAATCCTCATACCATGCCATTTTTAAACCTGTAACAGTGGATTGTATTTGTAACACCTTTAGGCCTCCTGCTTGATATTCTCCAAAAATTGTCTTGCGGTTGATTTTGTCGGGTTTTCTTTCCCATACAAATGTATAAATAATGGATTTAAGGTCATGTGAAAAGGATGCAGGAGGTTTGGAAGCACGAAGAATATAAATATTAGTTGGGATATCTCTAAACTTTTGACCATAGTTATTTTGCCCAAAGGGGTGGAGTGTCCTTCCGACCATACTCTTAAAATTCTTTTCAATTCTTCAATTGTTTCATTGATCATATGATACATAGAGATGAAGCTATCATAAAACGATACATTTAAAAGTTAATTTTCTTATTTCTGGAATGTGCGAATGATAAATCCCTATTTTTTAAAAAGGGACACATCTATATATTCTTCTCATTAATCATATATGGGTACAACTTTAAAAAAAAATGCTATGAATAGAAACCAATATATCGAGAAGGTATGAAGGTGGCAATGCAAAGAAATGCCATGCGCTTTTCGTGGCTTACCATGTTTACTGGAACCTGTGCTGAGAGCGTACCCATTCATTATTTTTGTCAGTATATGAACATTTAAGGGATTAACGCATCATAACATTTTACCCACATAATCATTGATTTCAAATCTGACGTACCAGTAACATTGATCATGAATGAAGCTTCGTTGACCTTTCCTTCGTCATCCATAGCTGTACAGTTCACCATGGTAACACCTACATCAAAGGTGCTTCCCGATTGAGGTGAGCAGGTCACGATAGGTGACGGATCACAGTTATCCGTAGCCATAACGTTGTACATCACATCAGCCATACAGCTCTCCGCATCGGTAACTGAGTGGATGTCTGGTATGTTTGTGAACGCGGGTGGCTCGTTATCTGTGAAGTAGAAACAATCATGAAACCAGTCGAAGCTTTGGGCGCCAAAGGGAAAACCGTAATGATGACGTCATAACCTATCATGCTAGGTCCACCCAGACAGTGAAGGAATGTATTAGAAAGGCGTGGATGCGCAGGTTGAAACCGTATTGTAAACTCCTCAAACAAAATTTGGGGGGAAAAAATAAGCCACCCTATTAATTTATTCTAGACTTGTTTCAATCATTTCTGCATCAGTTCATTAGCATATGTCCTCTGTAAAGTATGTTTTGTCACGATCGGTTATTTCATGGAGACGTACCTGCCCTTTGTGTGCAGATAGTCTCAAAGAGAATGTGCCAAATTGATAAGCATTTGTGCAATCCTGTTGATTATGAATGAGTGAATGAATAAAGAAGTTGTTAACCGCATCGGAGGGTTTTTTTGTAATAACCAAGTGTGAGGACAGGATTAACAGTTATACAGCCACTGTACAGATACCGGTAAATTTGGAACATTCTGGTAGAGACCAACCTGCAAACAAATGGGAGGTGCTCCGCCATAGAGCAACCAATTGTTACTTAATTTATATTATTTAGTGGAGGGGGAGATTACCTTATCGGCTGATGCATAAAACAATACAGAGAGGTGTGAAATAAATGGGAAATAGGTGACTGAATGCAAAGTCAGTTTCTTATTTTTTGAGGAGTTTATGTACCGTACTGTGTAACATAAAATAAAAAACAATCGCTAATCGCTTGAGACAACTGAAATATTATTTAGACCTACCAACATACTAGATTTACCAGGTCTGAGCAGCCCAAAGCTGAGTTGTTTTATATCACTAATCGCCGATTAACAAAAAAAATTGATATTATTGAAAAGTAAGGAGCTTAAGGTAGCGAAGTTATCCAATCGCTAATTTCAAAGAAATCCAAACATCGTTAGTTTATAATCATGCTAGCGATGCGACATACGGTCACCGATCGCACACGCGAATTGTTTTCTGTACATGAGTTACTGGTACCGGGAGAATGTATATGCCGTTTGACAAGTTGAAGAACACCTCACATAATCATATCATTAACAGTCAGGGTAGGAGTACTGTCATCTTTAATGAACAAATACAAAATATATATTGTAATCCAGGGAAACTGACAAATGAGGTGTTGAAATGTTCGTTTAGTGGAGAGTCGCGCTACGTTTTCCTCTCGACGCGCTTTACGTTGGTTGGTATGCACTATTAGTACCGCGCAGATATTGCTGTTATTGATAACGGTAAAATTGCATTCTCTAAGTTAGATTTAATACGGGTCGTCATAATTTGAAAATCAACTAACATATGACACTATATCGCTGCGCAGCACATAGACCTTTGTGCATACTTATGCTGCGGTATTCATTTCAAAACCTGGCAATAACGGCTCTTCTGGTTGAGCTTAAATATTTCAAAGCTGGCATTAAGATTCCACTATTGTTGTGCATGCGGTTTTAACACACACCTCAAAATATTCTCTGGCGTATTTTAGCCATTTCGGGTAAAGCAAAAATGCCTTCCTAGTTTTCTCCCTTCCCTTTAAGGTCTGGTGAGTGCATTACATTTTAAAAGTCAATTTACATCTATTTTTCAATAGAACGACATGATTTTATTAGTCGCCACTCAATTTAAGAACACGATCAAAGAAACAACTATTTCCAGTCTGTTCTTAAACAAACTTACCAGCAATTATGAAAGTAATAGAAGTTGCCAAACTATTTCAGATATTTCAATATTTGCCGTCTTATCTTTATAATGTAACCTATAGGCTATTATCATGATTAGGTTACATGGATGAAAAAACGGACGAAGTAAATTTTAATATGGTGCTCTTTTCAATGAAATTGGAGTGTTAATTGAACTTTGGGATCTTTCACATGAAAATGGTGACCGACTGAAATCTTCAATCAGAACGTATATGACATTCATCTACCATGTGTATATATGATTAAACCACATCTCAGTCACGAATACCCACTGATAATGACTTACCAGTCACATTGACCATGAATGAATCTTGTTGGACATTCCCTGCGTCATCCATTGTTGTACAGTTCACCATGGTAACACCATGGTCAAAGGTGCTTCCCGATTGAGGAGAGCAGGTCACGGTAGGTGACGGATCACAGTTATCCGTAGCTGTAACGTTGTACATCACTACAGCCGTACAGTTCCCTTCATCGGTAACTGAGTGGACGTCTGGTATGTTTGTGAACGTAGGTGGCTCGTTGTCTGTAAAGTAGGAATTGACGAAATGATATGTCTAGGTATGAAAACGAGCACAGCATCATATTGAGAAAACTTGGTTTAATCACCTTAGAAATGATTTTCTGACTTGACGTGCGATTATTAATGATTTCTTTTTATAACTTAGGAAAAATCTAACCTAGCATACTCAATGAGTTAATAAACTAGTAAAACTTTCGAAAAAAACTAATGATGTTTTGCTTGCACCTTTGAAAACTTCGACACGAAAGTGGCAGAGAATCAATCACGGTTATGTCACTAACGCTTTTAGTAGGAGACTGACTTACCAGTAACGTTGACAATGAAAAAAGCTTCTTTGACTTCCCCTGTGTCATCCGTAGCTGTACAGTTCACTATGGTTACACCAAGATCGAAGAAGCTCCCAGATAGAGGCGAGCAGGTCACGGTAGGTGAAGTGTCATAATCATCCTTAGCAGTAACGTTGTACTTCACTACAGCCGTGCAGTTTCCTTCATCGGTAACCGAGTGGATGTCTTGTAGATTTGTAAACGTAGGTGGCTCGTTGTCTGGGCAATAATAATACACGAACGTGATACAAATCGTTCATTTCCGGCACCATTGGAGAATGTTAACCTCTATCGAGACATTCCTCGTTAAAGGCTCTCATTAATATCTTCTCCTGATACCGGTTATAGCGGGGAGGGGTGGTGAACCCCTGTGCGACCGGCCTGTGCGACCGGGGCTTGAGGTTTGATGACTGCGGCTACTCTTAAGAATAAATTTGCATCCGGGAGCTAATATAACTACATATCGAGAAACGATATGAGTAGTTGTAACCTTTGCTCGAAATGATGTAGTGATTTTATTACAACGAAATAAGTTGCAACGGCTTACCAAGGTATTAAGCTATAAATTAATATCAATGGTTGCTTATGTCACTATCAATATGAGACACGTTATTATTACAATACATGTGTGAAAATATAGCATGTTAATATATTTTTTTCAATGAGATTTGAATCTATGACACAAAATTGGAGACCGACTAAAACATGCAATGAGAATGCATATAAAAGTCCTAAATATACTTGTATAATATGATATTTTTTTTATGTTGTATATGTATATGTATAATTTCTTACATTTATATATATATATATATATGTGTGTGTGTGTGTGTGTATAGATACACACGTCAACCATAAATCCCTAATAATACTAACTTACCAGTCACATTGACCATGAATGAATCTTGTTTGACATTCCCTGCGTCATCCATTGTTGTACAGTTTACCATGGTAACACCACGGTCAAAAATGCTTCCCGATTGAGGTGAGCAGGTCACGGTAGGTGACGCGTCACAGTTGTCCGTAGCTGTAACGTTGTACTTCACTACAGCCGTGAAAGTTCCTTGATCGGTAACTGAGTGGATGTCTGGTATGTTTGTAAACGCAGGTGGCTCGTTGTCTGTTAAGGAAGGAATTGCCAACATGATATGTCTGTAGGTATTAAAACGAATACAGCATTATATTGAGAAAACTTTGTTTCCTCGCCTCAGAAATTCTTTCCTGACTTGACGTGCGATTATTAACGATTTGTTTATGTCACTCGTTTGCAATATCTTACCTCGCATACCCAATGATTTAATAAACTAGTAAAACTTTCGAAAACAAATTAATGATATTTTGATTGAACTTTTGACAACTTTGACACGAAAGTGGCAGAGAATCAATCACGGTGATGTCACTAACGCTTTTAGGAGACTGACTTACCAGTAACGTTGACAATGAAAAAAGCTTCTTTGACTTCCCCTGTGTCAGTTGTAGCTGTACAGTTCACTATGGTTACACCAAGATCGAAGAAGCTCCCAGATAGAGGCGAGCAGGTCACGGTAGGTGACGGATCACAGTTATCCGTAGCCGTAACGTTGTACTTCACTACAGCCGTGCAGTTTCCTTCATCGGTAGCCGAGTGGATGTCTTGTAGATTTGTAAACGTAGGTGGCTCGTTGTCTGGGCAATAATAATACACAAACGTGATACAAATCGTTCATTTCCGGCACCATTGGAGAATGTTAACCTCTATTGAGACATTTCTTGTTAAAGACTTCACTGCTCCTGTTAATATCTTCTCCTGATACTGGTGGGAGCGGGGAGGGGCGGTTGACAGTGGCCTGTGTGACAGGAAATTGATATTACATATATCTATATGTATTAAAACGGACGCAGCATCATATTGAGAAGACTCTGTTTCCACGCCTTAGAAATGAAGTCTTACATGTCGTGCAAATATTAATGTATTGTGTTTGTAATTTGTTTACAGAATTTTACCTACCACAGTCAATGATTTAGTAAACTAGTAAAACCATCTTTAAAAATTAATGATATTTTGATTGAACTTTTGACAACTTTGACACTAAAGTGACAAACAATTAATCACGGTTAAGTCACTAACGCTTTTAGGAGATTGACATACCAGTAACGTTGACAATGAAAGAAGCTTCTTTGACTTCCCCTGTGTCATCCGTAGCTGTACAGTTCACCATGGTAACACCAAGATCAAAGAAACTTCCCGATGGAGGAGAGCAGGTCACGGTAGGTGACGGATCACAGTTACCCGTAGCCGTAACGCTGTACATCACTACAGCCGTACAGTTCCCTTCATCGGTAACTGTGTGGATGTCTTGTAGATTTAAAAACATAGGTGGCTCGTTGTCTGTGAAGTACGAATTGACGAAATGATATGTCTATAGGTATTAAAACGAACATATTCTACACATATATCGTGTTTATGTGATAGCCTCTAGTGAGTAGGTGATCCATGCCTTGATTGATTTCATGTAAATGTACCACCAGGACACCAACGAATACACGACCTGGAAGAAAAAAAACAACTCGGCCAAGTCTGTTGCAAAATACATTGATTAGTGAAAGTGGCTATGGAGCAAATCACAACGAATTACATTAATATATTTCGATGAGTATTGCATATCATAGAATGATTTGAAATATAAAGATGAGATTATGAAATGCAGAGACTCAATCCGAAAAAGATGTTTTTAAAAGAGATTTAAGAACAAGCTCAGACATCACCCACACCCGCCCGTGCTTTTAATTCATACGGAAAACGAACACTCGGTGAACACGAGCCCCGTTGCCAGCTCCACACAATTGAAAACTGTGTTGCGGAACAGTTCATTTCGAGTTCCATGGCTTCAATTGGGGGTAATGCGCAGTTGTAATCATTACAGCAGAAAGGAAGGAGTGCAGATATTATCTGCCCTTTTATTTGCCATGAATGGCAACATGAGCACACCGAAAAGTAATGAATGGCAGACATACGGGTGACAAAATTACAATTTCTGACACATCAGTAGCAGCTTACTGGAACCTCGAATCAGAACGCACATAATTTGTCTACCATGCGAACCATGTATCATATTTTCGTCACTTAACATAACTGACGTACCAGTAACATTAACCACGAATGTAGCTTCGTTGAAATTCCCTGCATCATCCACAGCTGTACAGTTCACCATGGTAAGATTAAGATCAAAGGTGCTTCCCGATGAAGGAAAGCAGGTCACGGTAGGTGACGCGTCACAGTTATCCGTAGCCGTAACGTTGTACATCACTATAGCCGTACACTTCCCTTCATCAGTAACTGAGTGGATGTCTGGTATGTTTGTGAACCTGGGTGGCTCGTTGTCTGAGCAAAGTGAAAAATGGATATCAAATTTACAAAATCACGTAGATTAGACATGTTAGATACACAAAATTGAGCAGTCATACAAACAAAATATTTCATTCCTCCTTTCTAAACACCTATAGATTTTTAAAGGTGATACTTATAGGAAATAAAATCAATTAAGTATAGTTTATTTTATAATTGAATAAGTTACTAAAGCAATTTATGCAGCTAACATGCCATTAGAGTGTTCAGTTTTGTGTTGTATGAAAATCAAAATTTACTATATTGCCTCTCTCCTGACCTACGAAATCACCTTTAGAAGGGAAAGTGGCTTTGTGTGTACGTCACAGCCGGGATATGCTTCACGCAGCAGCTATAGAGACGAACTGCAATCTACACACAAATGTGAATAGATTTCGATGGGTATCATGAGTATTGCTCATCGTAGAATGATTTAAAATATAAAGATGAGATTATAAAATGCAGAGAATCAATCCGAAAAAGATATTTTTTAAAAGATATTTAAGAACAAGCTCAGGCATCACCCACACCCGCCCGTGCTTTTAATTCATACGGAAAACAAATATTCGGTGAACACGAACCCCGTTGCCAGCTCCACACAATTGAAAACTGTGTCGCGGAACGATTCATTCCGAGTTCCATGGCTTCAATTGGGGGTAATGCGCAGTTGTAATCATTAAAGCAGAAAGGAAGGAGTGCTGATATTATCTTCTCTTTTATTTGTCATGAATGGTAACATGAGCACACCGAAAAGTAATGAATGGCAGACATACGGGTGACAACATTACAATTTCTGACTCCTCAGTAGCAGCTTACTGGAACCTCGAATCAGAACGCACATAATTTAGCTTGGTATGCGAAGCTTTATCACTTAACATAACTGACGTACCAGTAACATTAACCACGAATGAAGCTTCGTTGAAATTCCCTGCATCATCCACAGCTGTACAGTTCACCATGGTAACACCTAGACCAAAGGTTCTTTCCGATGGAGGAGAGCAGGTCACGCTAGGTGACGGATCACAGTTATCCCTAACCGTAACGTTGTACGTCACTATAGCCGTACACTTCCCTTCATCGGTAACTGAGTGGACGTCATGTATGCTTGTGAACCTGGGTGGCTCGTTGTCTGAGCAAAGTGAAAAACGGATATCAAATTTACAAAATCACGTAGATTAGACATGTTAGACATGTTAGATACAAAAAATTGAGCAGTCATACAAACAAAATATTTCATTCCTCCTTTCTAAACACCTACAGATTTTTAAAGGTGATACTTATAGGAAATAAAACCAATTAAGTATAGTTTATTTTATAATTGAATACGTTACTAAAGCAATTTATGCAGCTAACATGCCATTAGAGTGTTCAGTTTTGTGTTGTATGAAAATCAAAATTTACTATATTGCCTCTCTCCTGACCTACGAAATCACCTTTAGAAGGGAAAGTGGCTTTGTGTGTACGTCACAGCCGGGATATGCTTCACGCAGCAGCTATAGAGACGAACTGCAATCTACACACAAATGTGAATAGATTTCGATGGGTATCATGAGTATTGCTCATCGTAGAATGATTTAAAATATAAAGATGAGATTATAAAATGCAGAGAATCAATCCGAAAAAGATATTTTTTAAAAGAGATTTAAGAACAAGCTCAGGCATCACCCACACCCGCCCGTGCTTTTAATTCATACGGAGAACAATATTCAGTGAACACGAACCCCGTTGCCAGCTCCACACAATTGAAAACTGTGTTGCGGAACAGTTCATTCTGAGTTCGATGGATTGTATTGGGGGTAATGCGCAGTTGTAATCATTACAGCAGAAAGGAAAGAGTGCAGATATTATCTGCCCTTTTATTTGCCATGAATAGCAACATGAGCACACCAAAAAGTAATGAATGGCAGACATACGGGTGACAAAATTACAATTTCTGACACATCAGTAGCAGCTTACTGGAACCTCGAATCAGAACGCACATAATTTGTCTACCATGCGAACCATGTATCATATTTTCGTCACTTAACATAACTGACGTACCAGTAACATTAACCACGAATGTAGCTTCGTTGATATTCCCTGCATCATCCACAGCTGTACAGTTCACCATGGTAACACCACGATCAAAGATGCTTCCCGATGGAGGAGAGCAGGTCACGTTAGGTGACGCGTCACAGTTATCCGTAGCCGTAACGTTGTACATCACTACAGCCGTACAGTTCCCTTCATCGGTAACTGAGTGGACGTCTGGTATGTTTGTGAACCTGGGTGGCTCGTTGTCTGAGCAAAGTGAAAAACGGATATCAAATTTACAAAATCACGTAGATTAGACATGTTAGATACAAAAAATTGAGCAGTCATACAAACAAAATATTTCATTCCTCCTTTCTAAACACCTACAGATTTTTTAAGGTGATACTTATAGGAAATAAAATCAATTAAGTATAGTTTATTTTATAATTGAATAAGTTACTAAAGCAATTTATGCAGCTAACATGCCATTAGAGTGTTCAGTTTTGTGTTGTATGAAAATCAAAATTTACTATATTGCCTCTCTCCTGACCTACGAAATCACCTTTAGAAGGGAAAGTGGCTTTGTGTGTACGTCACAGCCGGGATATGCTTCACGCAGCAGCTATAGAGATGAACTGCAATCTACACACAAATGTGAATAGATTTCGATGGGTATCATGAGTATTGCTCATCGTAGAATGATTTAAAATATAAAGATGAGATTATAAAATGCAGAGAATCAATCCTAAAAAGATATTTTTTAAAAGAGCTTTACGAACAAGCTCAGACATCACCCACACCCGCCCGTTCTTTTAATTCATACGGAAAACAAATATTCGGTGAACAAGAACCCCGTTGCCAGCTCCACACAATTGAAAACTGTGTTGCGGAACAGTTCATTCCGAGTTCCACTAATTGAATTGGGGGTAATGCGCAGTTGTAATCATTACAGCAGAAAGGAAGGAGTGCTGATGTCATCTGCCCTTTTATTTGCCATGAATAGCAACATGAGCACACCGAAAAGTAATGAATGGCAGACA
Organism: Arbacia lixula; assembly: GCA_963669155.1. Lineage (NCBI taxonomy): Eukaryota > Metazoa > Echinodermata > Echinoidea > Arbacioida > Arbaciidae > Arbacia > Arbacia lixula. The sequence continues at coordinate 54,864,349 of OZ022576.1, read as the reverse complement.
TACGGGTGACAAAATTACAATTTCTGACACATCAGTAGCAGCTTACTGGAACCTCGAATCAGAACGCACATAATTTGTCTACCATGCGAACCATGTATCATATTTTCGTCACTTAACATAACTGACGTACCAGTAACATTAACCACGAATGTAGCTTCGTTGAAATTCCCTGCATCATCCACAGCTGTACAGTTCACCATGGTAAGATTAAGATTAAAGATGCTTCCCGATGGAGGAGAGCAGGTCACGTTAGGTGACGCGTCACAGTTATCCGTAGCCGTAACGTTGTACATCACTACAGCCGTACAGTTCCCTTCATCGGTAACTGAGTGGACGTCTGGTATGTTTGTGAACCTGGGTGGCTCGTTGTCTGAGCAAAGTGAAAAACGGATATCAAATTTACAAAATCACGTAGATTAGACATGTTAGATACAAAAAATTGAGCAGTCATACAAACAAAATATTTCATTCCTCCTTTCTAAACACCTATAGATTTTATAGGAGATTTTATAGGAAATAAAATCAATTAAGTATAGTTTATTTTATAATTGAATAAGTTACTAAAGCAATTTATGCAGCTAACATGCCATTAGAGTGTTCAGTTTTGTGTTGTATGAAAATCAAAATTTACTATATTGCCTCTCTCCTGACCTACGAAATCACCTAAGGGAAAGTGGCTTTGTGTGTACGTCACAGCCGGGATATGCTTCACGCAGCAGCTATAGAGATGAACTGCAATCTACACACAAATGTGAATATATTTCGATGAGTATCATAAGTATTGCTCATCGTAGAATGATTTAAAATGTAAAGATGATATTATAAAATGCAGAGAATCAATCCTAAAAAGATATTTTTTAAAAGAGATTTAAGAACAAGCTCAGACATCACCCACACCCGCCCGTGCTTTTAATTCATACGGAAAACAAATATTCGGTGAACACGAACCCCGTTGCCAGCTCCACACAATTGAAAACTGTGTTGCGGAACAGTTCATTCCGAGTTCCACGGATTGAATTGGGGGTAATGCGCAGTTGTAATCATTACAGCAGAAAGGAAGGAGTGCTGATATTATCTGCCCTTTTATTTGCCATGAATAGCAACATGAGCACACCGAAAAGTAATGAATGGCAGACATACGGGTGACAAAATTACAATTTCTGACACATCAGTAGCAGCTTACTGGAACCTCGAATCAGAACGCACATAATTTGTCTACCATGCGAACCATGTATCATTTTTTCGTCACTTAACATAACTGACGTACCAGTAACATTAACCACGAATGTAGCTTCGTTGAAATTCCCTGCATCATCCACAGCTGTACAGTTCACCATGGTAAGATTAAGATTAAAGATGCTTCCCGATGGAGGAGAGCAGGTCACGTTAGGTGACGCGTCACAGTTATCCGTAGCCGTAACGTTGTACATCACTACAGCCGTACAGTTCCCTTCATCGGTAACTGAGTGGACGTCTGGTATGTTTGTGAACCTGGGTGGCTCGTTGTCTGAGCAAAGTGAAAAACGGATATCAAATTTACAAAATCACATAGATTAGACATGTTAGATACAAAAAATTGAGCAGTCATACAAACAAAATATTTCATTCCTCCTTTCTAAACACCTACAGATTTTTTTTAAAGGTGATACTTATAGGAAATAAAATCAATTAAGTATAGTTTATTTTATAATTGAATAAGTTACTAAAGCAATTTATGCAGCTAACATGCCATTAGAGTGTTCAGTTTTGTGTTGTATGAAAATCAAAATTTACTATATTGCCTCTCTCCTGACCTACGAAATCACCTAAGGGAAAGTGGCTTTGTGTGTACGTCACAGCCGGGATATGCTTCACGCAGCAGCTATAGAAACGAACTGCAATCTACACACAAATGTGAATATATTTCGATGAGTATCATAAGTATTGCTCATCGTAGAATGATTTAAAATATAAAGATAAGATTATAAAATGCAGAGAATCAATCCTAAAAAGATATTTTTTAAAAGAGATTTAAGAACAAGCTCAGACATCACCCACACCCGCCCGTGCTTTTAATTCATACGGAAAACAAATATTCGGTGAACACGAACCCCGTTGCCAGCTCCACACAATTGAAAACTGTGTTGCGGAACAGTTCATTCCGAGTTCCACGGATTGAATTGGGGGTAATGCGCAGTTGTAATCATTACAGCAGAAAGGAAGGAGTGCTGATATCATCTTCTCTTTTATTTGTCATGAATGGTTACATGAGCACACCGAAAAGTAATGAATGGCAGACATACGGGTGACAAAATTACAATTTCTGACACATCAGTAGCAGCTTACTGGAACCTCGAATCAGAACGCACATAATTTAGCTTGGTATGCGAAGCTTTATCACTTAACATAACTGACGTACCAGTAACATTAACCATGAATGAAGCTTCGTTGAAATTCCCTGCATCATCCACAGCTGTACAGTTCACCATGGTAACACCACGATCAAAGATGCTTCCCGATGGAGGAGAGCAGGTCACGTTAGGTGACGCGTCACAGTTATCCGTAGCCGTAACGTTGTACATCACTACAGCCGTACAGTTCCCTTCATCGGTAACTGAGTGGACGTCTGATATGTTTGTGAACCTGGGTGGCTCGTTGTCTGAGCAAAGTGAAAAACGGATATCAAATTTACAAAATCACGTAGATTAGACATGTTAGATACAAAAAATTGAGCAGTCATACAAACAAAATATTTCATTCCTCCTTTCTAAACACCTATAGATTTTTAAAGGTGATACTTATAGGAAATAAAATCAATTGAGTATAGTTTATTTTATAATTGAATAAGTTACTAAAGCAATTTATGCAGCAAACATGCCATTAGAGTGTTCAGTTTTGTGTTGTATGAAAATCAAAATTTACTATATTGCCTCTCTCCTGACCTACGAAATCACCTAAGGGAAAGTGGCTTTCTGTGTACGTCACAGCCGGGATATGCTTCACGCAGCAGCTATAGAGATGAACTGCAATCTACACACAAATGTGAATATATCTCGATGAGTATCATAAGTATTGCTCATCGTAGAATGATTTAAAATATAAAGATGAGATTATAAAATGCAGAGAATCAATCCTAAAAAGATATTTTTTTAAAAGAGATTTAAGAACAAGCTCAGACATCACCCACACCCGCCCATGCTTTTAAATCATACGGAAAACAAATATTCGGTGAACGCGAACCCCGTTGCCAGCTCCACACAATTGAAAACTGTGTTGCGGAACAATTCATTCCGAGTTCCATGTCTTCAATTGGGGGTAATCAGCCAAACGGCAGGCACCGGAAAATACGCTCATTTTATTTTCAGCGAGGTAGTTGTGACCTTCACTTGACCTCTCGAACCGCGGAAAACGTCTCCTTTTCAAACTGCGATATCTTCATGAATATACCATATTTTAGTGCGCTTTCTTTTGTAACTGTATGTTGGAGGTCGAATTTTACCAAGTATGAAAAAACATTTCATTAAAACAGGCAGACAAATATTGCAAATTCGAGATAAATATGTGGTTCTAATACAAATTAAAAAAAATTGAAATAAACTCTATATTCCAATGTCAATCGCTTTTGAGCCCTTAACATTTAGAGATCATCTGAAGCGGAATTTATTGTACTTTATGGAGATACCATTATTTTTCAACCTCCCCCCATAGAAGGGTCAGGATCCAGCAAAACATCAACCATGTTCAAATCCAAAATGAGCGAGATATGACGAAGTTGTGAACGATCCTAACCAGCCAATCATAGTCCACGATAATAACGAAATTCTACCGGCGATCCAAGGGTCGCGGACTATGATTGACTGGTTAGGACCGCTCACAACTTCGTCATATCTCGCTCATTTTGGATTTGAACATGGTTGATGTTTTGCTGGATCCTGACCTTCTATGGGGGGAGGTTGAAAAATAATGGTATCTCCATAAAGTACAATAAATTCCGCTTCAGATGATCTCTAAATGTTAAGGGCTCAAAAGCGATTGACATTGGAATATAGAGTTTATTTTAATTTTTTTAATTTTTATTGGAACCACATATTTATCTCGAATTTGCAATATTTGTCTGCCTGTTTTAATGAAATGTCTTTTCACCCTTGGTAAATGTCCACCTCCAACATACAGTTACAAAAGAAAGTGTACAAAAATATGATATATTCATGGAGATATCGCAGTTTGAAAAGGAGACCTTTTTCGCGGTTCGACAGGTTAAGTGAAGGTCACGACTACCGAGCTGAAAATAAAACCGTGTGTTTTCTGCTGCCTGCGTCACTTTGAAGACGAATAGCTCAAATGTTTTATTTTTGAGCCCAAACAAAACTGGAATCAAATTCTCCGCTGGAGTACCGGCTTTCCAAAGCTGTAACTGGTATTGCCGTTCAATTTGTAGAAGGGTCAGGATCCAGCAAAGTCTGGGAGCTTACATATATCGGTTGCGAAGTCCGTATGATTTCTGAAAATTCGCGTCACTTTGAAGACGAATAGCTCAAATGTTTTATTTTTGAGCCCAAACAAAAGTGGAATCAAATGTTCCGCTGGAGTACCGGCTTTCCAAAGCTGTAACTGGTATTGCCGTTCAATTTGTAGAAGGGTCAGGATCCAGCAAAGTCTGGGAGCTTACATATATCGGTTGCGAAGTCCGTACGATTTCTGAAATCTCGCGTCACTTTGAAGACGAATAGCTCAAATGTTTTATTTTTGAGCCCAAACAATATTGGAATCAGAAAATCCGCTGAAGTATTGGCTTTTTAGAGCCGTAACTGTCGTTGCCGTACAATCCATAGAAGGGTCAGCATCCAGCAAGGTCTGAGAGCTTACATATTTCAAAAAAAAATTGAGGCCTGCTTTTGAAGGCAAATAACATAAAAACTCCTTTGCGGATTTCGAAAAAAACTAAAAAATATTTATTAAGAAACATATAATCTCAATCCCTGTCTAAAAAAATCCTGATCAGTATGCTTACAGAAGACCCCAGCAAAGGATCTCGCGAGCATGTCGAATTCCTTCATAATCTAGGTGCAGCATTTCGCGAGACGAAAAATAAAACGCTCACGATTTCTATAGAACGAGCGAGCGCTGCCGATTGACTGTAATGCGCAGTTGTAATCATTACAGCAAAAAGGAAGGAGTGCTGATATCATCTTCTCTTTTATTTGTCATGAATGGTAACATGAGCACACCGAAAAGTAATGAATGGCAGACATACGGGTGACAACATTACAATTTCTGACTCATCAGTAGCAGCTTACTGGAACCTCGAATCAGAACGCACATAATTTAGCTTGGTATGCGAAGCTTTATCACTTAACATAACTGACGTACCAGTAACATTAACCATGAATGAAGCTTCGTTGGAATTTCCTGCATCATCCACAGCTGTACAGTTCACCATGGTAACACCACGATCAAAGATGCTTCCCGATGGAGGAGAGCAGGTCACGTTAGGTGACGCGTCACAGTTATCCGTAGCCGTAACGTTGTACATCACTACAGCCGTACACTTCCCTTCATCGGTAACTGAGTGGACGTCTGATATGTTTGTGAACCTGGGTGGCTCGTTGTCTGAGCAAAGTGAAAAACGGATATCAAATTTACAAAATCACGTAGATTAGACATGTTAGATACAAAAAATTGAGCAGTCATACAAACAAAATATTTCATTCCTCCTTTCTAAACACCTATAGATTTTATAGGAGATTTTATAGGAAATAAAATCAATTAAGTATAGTTTATTTTATAATTGAATAAGTTACTAAAGCAATTTATGCAGCTAACATGCCATTAGAGTGTTCAGTTTTGTGTTGTATGAAAATCAAAATTTACTATATTGCCTCTCTCCTGACCTACGAAATCACCTAAGGGAAAGTGGCTTTGTGTGTACGTCACAGCCGGGATATGCTTCACGCAGCAGCTATAGAGACAAACTGCAATCTACACACAAATGTTCATAGAGTGGACGTCACTTCCACTCTCTCAAAACGATGAAATATTGCCTGAATGGTTAATATCTTACATACAGATGTCCTCTCCCGTCCTGAAACATATCCTAATATCAATACTTATGTCATTATTTGCATTTAAAAAGTGACAATATATTCGTAAAATAACTGTTTACAACTCAACTTTTTCCCTGGCTTTAGCTTGCCAGCTGAGCTGTATGTACACGGAGATAGCATGAAAAATCGAACTAGCTGTGTTTAAAAACAAAATTACCTACAGGGATGTAGTAGAATCATATTCCGATGTGGAATTTCCTTTGACATTACAATGAATGATGTTTCTTCTCAATTTTCATCGTCGATAACTATGATTACATAGAATAGTGTATTTCTCGCAGTTTTCTTTTGGTTTTGGTTTCGTATCTATCGCGACTGACATGCAAGCGTACAGTTGTCCTCAACATTATTCATACCCCATTGAAAATAACAGTCTTTGTTAGATTCTTCCTTTGTAAAAGCTATTATGTTGGTACTTCCTGTGTATCTTTTGTCTACTTGTTGCTATGCACAAATCCACATATGAGTTGGCTAAACTTCATTTGCATAATAATAGATAAGTCCAAAAGTTATTTTTCCCTCATGTTCAGAATTATTCATACCCCTGACAATACCTCAACAAAAATGTTCTTTCTTCATAGTATCCATTGTTTTCCTTTCCTGAGAATTTGTTAATCTTTGTCCTATAGTTATTTCAAGATGTTCCAATGGATGAAATACCTTTTTTTGTTGACCAAATGTTAAACTATTGTCAAACACATAGCATCTTTCCATAAGACTTTAAATAGAGGAAACGTGTTCTGGTCATTCTCAGTTTCTGATCATCATGGCCAAGAAGAAGGAGCTCAGTGAGGACCTACGGCAACGTCTTGGGCGTGCCCACATTGAAGGAAAGGGTTATAAGGCCATTTCGAAGCAATATGATGTCCCTGTGGCAACCGTGCAGAGCATTATCAACATGCACAAGAAGTTCAATACTGTTAAAAACCTCTGTGGGCGTGGCAGGAAGAGAAAGGTGTCCCCCAAACTTGCCAGGAAAATCTGCCGAGAGGTCAACAACAACCCCAGACCACAACCAAGGACCTACTTCGAACGCTTGACCAGGCAGGGACGAAGGTGTCACGGTCCACTATTGAGCGAGTCTTGCACAGAGGAGGTCTCCATGGACGTAGGCCTCGGAAGACCCCGCTGCTCAGGAAGAAGCATCTGGAGGCTCGCCTAGCCTTTGCTAAAGGTCATCTAAAGCAAGATTCCAGCTTTTGGTCAACCATTCTGTGGCCATATATGTGAGTTATTTGGCCATATGGATGTTGAATACGTCTGGAGGAAAAAAGGAGAAGCATACACTCCAAAGAACACTGTGCCCACTGTCAAGCATGGTGATGGAAACATGATGCTTCTCTTCCAGTGGCACAGGCAACCTCGTCAAGGTCCAAGGAATCATGAGAAAGGAGGATTACATCACGATCCTTGATGAAAACGTGAAGGAATCCGCTGAGAAACTCCAGCTTGGCCCTAATTGGAAGTACCAGCAGGACAATGATCCAAAACATACCGCCAAGGTAGTGAAGAAATGGTTCAAGGACAATGATGTCAACGTCCTCGAATGGCCAAGTCAGAGTCCTGACCCGAATCCAATTGAGAACTTGTGGCGAGACTTGAAGACCAGAGTGTTGGCTAGGAAACCGACCAACCTGTCCCAGCTTGGGGCTTTTGCCAAGGAAGAGTGGGCCAACATCCCCCAGAAGACATGCAGGAAGCTTGTGGACACGTACAAGAACCGTCTAGAAGCAGTCATAAGAAAGAAAGGCTATGCTATTGACTATTAAAGAAAGACATTGGACTCAGTAAACCTAGGGTATGAATAATTTTGAACATGGCATTTTTTGAAAATCCATGAATAAAATACCCCTGAAATGATGAATTTCTTGAATTGTGTATTGTTGTTATTCTTTCACATGTTGGTCACATATAACTGATATACACACTTGACAAAATGCATTCATTTCATCACAAAAATAAAAAAAATCATAAAAATTAACAAGGGTATGAATAATTTTGAGGACAACTGTATATTACGGTGTGTGTGCATTGTGCATGCATGTGAAATATTCTTCGATTGGTTTGAATTTTATTTTATTCATAATAATGATTAAATAAAAACCAACTGTTTTTCCATAGTGGAAGAGGCGAAGTCTCAAACTGATATCTGATATGTCAAAGTGAAACTACATGGTGGTAAAAAATTGCCGAACCCAAACCCACATAGTATGAGGGCTTGCTGTACAACAAAGCCGAGGACACAGCCATACTTTTACCTCCCCCCCCCCCCCCCCATTTTTCAACGTTTTCATTTTAAAAATATTACATTTCCTAGAATATGAAGATGGAAATATTTATAACAAGTAACTTACAAACGATGTTGTATTATAATTTATTCTATAGTAAGGTTAAATAACACATAAGTTGAAGCTGCGTTTTCAGCCTTACAATGTAATACATGCAATCTACTAGATACCTGAAAGTGGCACACTAGCCACGCCTCCCTTTTCTTAAGTCAAACCTGAAGGCCGTTCGTATGTCAGAAATGCAAAATTGCTCCAGAGAATAGGGTGATTTTTTTCACCCCAATTTCGCTTTTTCGGAAGTGATATATTGTTTCCATAACATCCAAGCTCATTATATGGCTTATAATCTTTCTGTAGATGAATATATTCATATTTAGGAATTTTCTATGAATATCACCTGTAAGCATGGTAAGCGTATTTTAAGGTGGTTAATTCAACCCAATTCCCGTAGCAGCTTTCACTCAGGATATCTAGACCCGCCTCTGCCTCTCTTATGAAATGATACCCAGAATGGATGACACGAGTTCGTTTTAATTGTCTCCGAGCGTCTTAAACGCTTTAAGCGCAGATGGGAATGATCCCATTTGAAGCATATATAGAGCTGTTTGATGGGAAGGGCGAATCTCGCTGTGTTGTGACTTGCACAAGCTTTCTGTTGCTATGGATACATTGTTCTTTATAAGTAGAGTTGGGCATTACCAAAGACGGTGAGATTAAAGGTACAGTCTGCCTCGTTGCCACTGTAATCCATACTCGTGCAGGTGACGACGACGACCCCGACGTCGTATGTGTCCGTCGGATTGCGGTTGCAGGTGATCATTGGGTCTTCGTCGCACAAGTCTTCAGATACCGGCAAGGAGAACGTGACGTTCGCGCCGCAGTACCCTAAAGGCGCCGTCTCGTTGATTTGTGATGGACATGTTATGCTAGGTGGCAGAGCGTCTGAGATTTACAGGCAGATAGACAAGACTTGATCAATAATGTTTATCTAAGAAATGAGACATTAATAGAAGAAACCTCGCCAAATAATTTGCACCGTGTAAAATTGGATATTGTCAAATATGTTAGGATGTAAAAGTGATGTAATCCACACTAAATATAGTAAGTGGTTTCCATTTCCGCTGGTAGAATTTTAGATAGCTTTATACACTTTTATTCTCATTTTGTTAAAAATAAAATTATTTTTACATCAAACCATTAGCCTGTTTGTCTAACCAAATGTCACATTACTATTACACGGTATTCTGTAAAGTATTTTCTGGGCAATTAAAAGACTTCCATTAACTTCATATGAATACAGACCTCACTGAAATTAGATTGGTTTGTATTGAACAATATGAAGCTCAACAGTTGAAATAGATAATCTGCTTTATACTTCCTGAAACGCATAAATGTATTGCTCCGTCATGTACATATATCGTCAACCATTGACAAACCTAACTATATCATTACAGAATTGAAAAAGAGAACATAAACAGCAAGTATGAATAGCGAGAGTGGGTGCGTGGGATATAACAATATGCCCTCCGCATGTCAATGTTAATCCTGCATTGAGTCCTGGAACAACATTACAAATATCAGCTATACACGATGAAAAACACCTGATAATGAGATGCACGTACCATTACAACAGTGGCAGACGGGCTTCGCTGACAAGACCGGCCCGGGTGAATCGCAGGCACAGCTACCAGCAAAGTTACTGAGGCATATCTCGCCTGAAAGAGAGGAGTCAAAGGGCGTAAATGTGGTTAAGGCCACCGCAAACACACCATTTCGGCACAATTCTGTAGTCGTCAGGGCCTTCAACTGGAAATGTGACGTCACCTTCTTGAAAACAAACCCAATGACAAGGCCCCGTGATTCAGCCAATCGGAGAGTCGTACTACTGGTTGGATCGTTTAGTGTGCAGTGGCCCTTTACGGTGGCCTTTGCACCATCACACTTCTTATGTTTCCTCGCTAGTAGTGCTAACCCATGTGAATCAATTAAACTCCTATAAAAGTGTATGTAAAGTGTTTTGAGACCTGTTATTATAATTTCATTAGGCACTATCCTCCTCTGTAAAATAACACCAATTTTTTCAACAATCAGTTGCTTCATGGAGGAGTACATGCTCTTTGTTTGCAGGTAGGTCTCAAAGAGAAAGTGACAAATTTACCAGCATCTGTGCCAATCTTATTGATTATGTTCCTTTAGGATGAATCAATTAATGGGCGATTGAATGCATAAGTTGTTTACCGCATCAGTTTTTTTTTTTTTTATAACAAATTGTGTGGACCGGTTTAACAGTTCTATAAGTACTGTACAGATTCTGGTCAGTTTGGCACATTCTGTTTGAGACCAACCAGCAACCAAAGGGGACGTAAATCCAAAATTTGTGTTATTTTACAGAGGATATTAGCTAATGGAATGATGCATGAATTGATACAAACCGGTGTCCAATAAAAGAGAAATAGGGGATCAAGAAACTTTCCAAACTTTTTGAGGAGTTTATATCAAAGAGAATTGAATAAAAACAACAAATCACTGCCTAATGATTCCTAATAGAAATTTGAATGTTTTTTTTTTTTTGAAGGGTCTCCTGACTGGTGATTGTTGTTGTTGTTCTTATCATTGTTCAAATCAATATAATACTCTTTGTTCATACTTTCCGTTGACTACCTCGTGGCAAGTTCTGCTGTTTATCGGTCTCGAGCTGTGATTTTATATTTAATGGCTTGAATGTATATATACAGATTGTTGCCAGTCGGATAAACCTCACAAGTCTTGGAGTCACCATGAACAGACGGACCAGGCACATTTTGCAACCGATATCGTACTTATCAAAATAATGTGCATTATATCAAAAGAGATATACGATTCACTTCATAGATGTAAAATGCGCTTGAGTAAACACAAAATGTACAATGTACAATGACCCAATGCCGGTTATAGCACGCAGTATCGTGATCTTATGCGTATTTTATTCTCGGGGAGTGTATTCTCATTGTAAAATAAAATAACAACTACCACAACATTTAGTCCTGAATGTGTATTGCACTGGGGAATTAACATGTGCTTCGTACATGTCTGTAACAGAAGATTATAGTACTGTGACTCTAAAGGCCCTCAAATTCAATGACTTTTCATTGTTCCATTTTGAATGTAAATGCAATCAGGTGAATTTCTATTCAATCATTCCAAAGAGGAACTTGGGAACCTAGGAAAATAATTATTTGCTAACGCACGATAAGAGCCTGGTAGGAATGTGCGACTCCGCCTATACGGGCATTAAAATAATAAGCCAAGGGAAAACATATGTAAATTGGAAGGGATTTGACGGGGGAAGTCTCGCTATTCATGCTATTTGCCAAGCTTTCCGACCCCTTTTTCTTTATTTACACTTCTGACGTATCATCAGTGTTATCACTTGTTTCTGAATTCCACTCTGTGTTTGTAAGCCACTGTACCTTCTGCTGCCGCGAAACTCCATGCTCCAATTGCCACCAGTAGGCCTGCAGCTATCAGGGAGAACGTCAAAGGGCGCTGCTGCGAACCCATCTGCGAATCAAAGACAAAGGACATGTCTCTCGGTCATCTTTAAGGTTTCATGGTTAAGAGTTGATGCTTAAAAGTACTAGTATATACGTACATCATAAAATGACTCAGTGTAAATATGTACTAATTTTGATACTCTCCCTTTTTTCTGAGAAGAGCTAAGCCCCGCCCCCCCAAAAATATCATTAAAGGTACACATAACCTTAACAATTATACAAAAATATGAATATATCTAGTCATTCTAATAACTGCCTGCACTCGATAGTATCACGTGTCTAAAACCATCTGTAATAACCCTCAAAAAGTGAGTCATTGTTGATGAGTCAGAGATGTCCAAGTCCAGCTATGCAAAGAAAGAAAGTTGCAGAGGAAAGAAGTTGTCATTGTCTATAAACATATCATGGTTTTGTGAGTAATACATACACGCAATAGAAAAAGGAGAAATGCTATTTCAAATCGTATGACATATATTTATATAAAACAGTTAGTAATTATGTGATGCATATACTTGCATGGCTACGTTTAGGATTACTGGTACAACTGCGGGACGAAACTGCCTGAATTTCAAATTAGTTTTCCATCCCCTTATTGTTATATAAATGTTATATACAGATGTCAAATGGAATGGAACAAAAGGTTTCAGAGCTTAATCATTTTCTTTTTGACTCTGGTACATGTGCTAGCTATAGAGGAAGTGAAATTTTTGTTGAAAAATTGGTTTTCATAATCATTCTCTATTCCATTACATAAATAGTTGTGACATCATTTGTCAATGAATTAGATGATAGTTTGATTCATAGTTTTGACAATTAGGAACATCAGTATGCACAATAACACAAGTCTTTTCTGTATTTAAGATTCGACATTTGAAAAAGCAAGAATTTTGACATTTGACATTGTTTTGTCAATTTATCTGCACTTTAAAGATGGGCAGAGACTATATTGCTATCATGTTAATAGCATTCTTTAGGGGTTCCGTCTGGTATACACCTTTTTGGCGACCAATGTTTCCGATGTTAAAGTTAACAAATGAGTTATGTTTCTGACTTTTAACACTTTTTAACACTTTTAAGAAGCTATTTCATCACTCTTAACTCTTAACATGCTGATTTCAAGTATGAGAAGATCCTACGATTACTCATATGAACCATCCTACGATATTGGAACAGCAGAATTTGCTAACTGAAGTAAAGAATTTCAATTTCCTGGTTATTGCTAACACACTGTCCACTATTCAAATAGCCAGTGACTAGTTATGATTTTTATGAAGTTCATTTCTTGATCACTGATTAAGCATGCATAAAACCATAATGCATTTTGTCATTTTCAATTGTACACTTCAAACCATAAGGAGTGCAGAATGTATGTAATCCCATACAACTTAATCACAAATATATTGCTTCAGATGTCGTACAAATCGTCTTACTGTGACATGTAAAGTAAGCCTTTTGTTGTAATCATTACTCAAAAGGGGAGAAAGTGGAACCTGTTACTCCTAGTTTATATCTTATATATTAAAAAAAAAGGAAAATTGATAATGATTTGTTTTTTACATTCTATGAATAAAATGTTCTTAGAAATGATTTGTCTCGCTAAGCTCATCGCATGTTTCGGATGTGACAAGACATGCTAACAAGATTTTGATTTTGCATTCTACACACCTCAAACATTCAGTATTTATATTTTTTACTTATGTTCGTAATTTGTTCATCATTCTTGTTTCTGACACAGTGTCATTAGGAAATCTTCAACGTAAATTTTTGGACCATACTAGAACTGATTAATTCGTACAATATGACTAAACATTGTGATGTTTTGTAAATTTGCTTTAAATGCAATGGTCTGAGCAGGAGAGACAAACAGAAGATTGGTATAAATCAAACAGTGGGTGGGGAAAGGTGAAGATTTAAAAGTTAGAAGAACTGCTACATAACAATAAGCCTGCACCTGTAATGCCCCATTTTAAATCAACCCAAACTAATGCAAGAGTAGGACTTACTCCAAGGCTGCTCCGGTATCATCTGCAGCGATGCTTAACAGAGTACAACTATAGCATATTTCTCAGAAACTTTCTTATCGCGGAAATCAATTATCAAATTCAAATTTAGCGGTTAAACATTTGCCAGAGTAAGAATGAGATGGTATTAATTTACTGCTTGTAAAGATACATACATGTATAGTGTGCAAACAAAATTCTCAATATTGATAAAGCATTGATTACACTCAAACAGACAATCATGGGTTGAGTGTATATGAAAGAAAACTAAAAAATTGAATAATCGAAAATTGAAAAAAATGATACCAAACGATAAAGCAAAGTGCTATTCACCTGCCTAGGTATATGTAAGAATTGTATCTTTTTGTTAAAGTAATGCATCTTATCATATTTTACAAGGTCTACTAAATAAATGTTTTTTCACATGTTAACAACTATGTGTCACATTCGAAACACTTTCTGGCTATGAATATCAAACAAATATTTCAAAATTCTTGAGCCCTGCCTGGTTGTATTTAATTGATTGCTTTTCACATAGTAGTGGATCACCCTATATGCATGAAAAATAGAAAGAACAGGAACATGTGGTATTGTGGTCTTCAATTTCCCAAATTGCACAAATCAAACTGCTCTGACTAACCCCCAAATTAGGGCATTGCGAGCAATAAATCATTCACATAACGAGCTCCCCAAAATTACATTACTGCTAAGTCCAATTGCGATTTTTGTTTTCTTTGGATATGTAGAACTTATTTTTCATCAAAGTTATACACAAAATACTATTGAACAAGGGCTATGTATCAATTTATTTTCACGAGTTAACATTTGTGTCACATCCAAAAAAACAATTTTCGGCCATGAGTACAGAGCAAATATTTCCCCAAAAACTCAAACCCCGCTTACTTGTATTTGATTGATTGCTTATCAATTGATAGCATATTATTCAATATGTGTAAAACAAAACAGAATAGGAACATACATTCTTTATTCCCTTAAATGATATGGGTCAAACTGCTCCGACTGATTCCCAAATTAGGTGCTTTTCTTACCATATGTGCCCAAAAGTATTTTATCCCCCCCCCCCCCACTGCTCATAAGAGAGCACTAGGTATCTTCGTTCAACAAAAGAGAGTTAATAGAAACAATTTTTACAGTGATGAAGCTATTTTTCTTTAACTTTGAAGAGTTGAGAGAAAATCTTGTTAAACTTTTACTTCCGAAACACTGTTTTTTTTATGAATGCCTTTGTGACAAAAATTGTGCAAATATTGGTGTTAATCCATATTTCGGTGATGAATGCAGTCCCATGAACTCAAACCATAGACTAAAGATAGCTTTATTCTATTAAAGAGATTAGTATTTAATATTATCATTATTAAGATTAAGATTTAATATGTCCAGAAATGTGTTTTGGATGTGACGTTATGTTTCGGATGTGACAGGGGTTAAGAAGATTGCCCATAAAACTTTTATTTGAATTCAGAAATCTTCCTTATTTCAAATGAGTAATCAGGAGGCGCTACCTTTTGCCAAATACCTTTAAAAATGTACAATTAGATTCATTTGAAAATTATCATGAGTTCAATGCTTCAGATGTGAAAAGAAAGTAAACGGAAAATTTTTAATTCAAACATTTTTCTTCTCAATTTGTTTAGAGAAGCAAAGAACTTCTAAATTTTGAGGTCATTAACCCTATATGACAGGCGGGCAGACGTGACAGTGTCATAATCACGGGGCTTCCAGAGGAAAGAGAGGAAGAGAAGGAAAAGAACCTCATTGCAAAAGCAGGCAAGATTGCAGAGGAAGCCGGCGTGGTGAAGCTAAATGGACATGACATCTCCGCGTGTCATCATGATAGGAAAGAAGGGTGGCGACAAGGCGTGGCACACCCTTGTATGGTTGGCAGTGCGGAGGTCACGCTTCAACTTGAAGAGAAAGAACTCGTGCAAAGTTATCTACATAAACAAGGACTTGACCCCATGAGGTTTGCTGTCCTCTTGATAGCCAAGGAATTCACGAAGGTGCAGTATGCCTTAACGAAGAATGGTACAGTCACATGCAAAATGAAGGAAACCGAAGAATTCAAAATGCTCTTTACTGCCGACGATCTTTTTGACATTGGCTTGGACGATGTCAATTGTACTAAGTGCACGCTGCATCTTCTGCAGTAACCAGCATGAACTAGGTATATGGAATTGTTTCCATTATTTCAGTGAATGGAAGATATGTTTTGTCGTAAAGTTTTTCTACGAGTGTATTTGATTCTATTATGGAATCGCATATCGACAATTCTTTGAAAGTCATACAAACAAATATTAGGTCCCTAACTAAAAACACTGAAGAAATGAAAGTGCTGCATGAAGCTGTTATAAAGACAAATGTTGATATAATAGGCTTACCAGAGGTTTGGACTGTTTCAGGTGAGAGAATTCTTAATCTTGACGGGTATACTAGTATACCCTTGAAGTGAAATGCCGAGATGGTAATATAAGAGGTGGATGAGTAGATGCCTACATCAATCCATCTCTTAAGTACACACGTGCTGAAGATGATGTTTCCCATGCAGAGTTACTGTGGTTCAAGGTTAATTGTAGCTATGGCATTGTAAATCAGAATTTTGACAATTGGTTTAATACACTGTTGGTCATAAAGGTGGAATATTTTTTTTCACCAAATTTTCACAGCGTAATTATTACCACATGATTTGAATATGGCATTTATGGTGCATGATAACAACTTTACTTTATTATTCTGCCTTTTACACACGTTTGACAGTGATATTTTACAAGTTTATGTCCTAAGCGATGGATGTCATGAGCACAGAACAACAATGACGACAATATACAGTAAATTAAAGGATCATGAGATATTTATTTTCAATCTCTCTCAGTTTTCCAGATGACTTCTTTTTTGTGATTTCATGGACAAATTTGCATCAAACTTGAGTCATTGTTCTTACTCAGTCACTAGTATCGGGTATGTCCACCCCTGGCACGAACCAGCGCATGCAGACGTCGTGGCATGCTGTCCACTAGCTTGTTGATGACGTCAACAGGCATAGCGTCCCATTCTTCCCTCAGAGCATCTGCCAACTCCTGCAGATTTTGAGGAATGACCTCTCTGTCGTTGATGGCTCGGCCTAGGGCATCCCATGCATGCTCTATGGGGTTCATATCCGGCGAACAAGCTGGCCATGGCAACTGTACGACGCCCTCTGCCTCCAGGAATTCCCTTACTGCAGCGGCCCTGTGCGGTCTAGCGTTGTCATCCTGCAGTCGGAAATTGTGCCCATACACTCGTCTTGCATATGGAAGACAGTGGAACTCCAAGATATCCCTGTAGGCGGCGGCGTTGACGTTTCCGTCCGGAACCACCAGTGGCGTTTTCCCTCCATAATGGATGCCGGCCCATATCATCACTGAGCCGCCTCCGCCTTGAGTCGTCTGGTGGATACATTCATCGCGAAGGTTTTCCCCGGCTAATCGACGAACTCGTTGTCTCCCATCCTTTCGGTCAAGGATGAACCGGCTCTCGTCCGTGAAGACCACATGTTGCCAATGTCCTGGATGAAGCCTTCTGTGCTCCCTAGCCCAAAGAAGACGAGCTACTCTGTGGCGAACAGACAGGCGTGGACATTTGGTCAACCGTCGTGCTCGGTAACCATGTTGGAGCAATCTGCGATTAACGGTTGACCGGGAAACGTTGATCCCATGATATCTCCTCCACAAGCGACGAAGACGGCTCGTGGGCAATTTCCGGTTTCTGCGGCTGAAATTCAACAGTTGGCGATCATCTCTTCTTGTGGTCAATCTGGGACGTCCTGGAGATTTCCGTGGCCGCACATTCCCCGCCTCACGTTGACGTTTCAGGATCTTAGAGACTGCACTCTGTGATATCCCTAGGACTTCTGCGATATCAGTCTGCTTGTAGCCCTCCTGTCGCAGTGCTACCACTCTTTCGCGTATTGCTGTTGCCGTTGGACCAGGCATAGTCCAGGGAACGTCTCTACCGATTTTTATTTCAAACGGTACAAGGAACTCGAAAAAATGCAACCTTCTTATACACAGTGCTAAATCAGGGAAAGGGACAGAATATCATATGCATAGGCTTTTATAGTCTACAACAAAAGAATTTATTACGTAATCCAAATTTCTCATGTTATAATGTCACCTGTGTAATGGGGAAACATTATGTAATCACTCAATTACCATTTTGTCTACGCGTAGCCTTTCAAATACCAACGAAACTGTCGATTTTTATTCAAAAATATTTTATTCCACCTTTATGACCAACAGTGTATAAAGAAAGCGAAATACAAATATCAACGAATTTCAAGAAAGTTTAATAGATGTTCTTGAGGAACTCATATTGCTTGGTGACTTTAATATCAATTTGTTGAGACAAGGCGACAGTTCTGATTATTTTTCATCATCACTACAGTGTTCGGGACTAGAGCAGTTGATAACACTGCCGAGGGTGGCGAAAGAACTTGCTCATTATTGGACCATATTTTTGCAAATATAAAGGCTGATAAAATTCACTAAGGGATTATTATTATTATTATTTTTGATCATCTTGCAGTATTTGCTTTCTTTGAAAATATCACATCAGCTAAATCTAGTACCCAAAACATCCAGTTTAGAAATCGAGACTTTTGTACTGCCACTCGATATCACGCTTAGAGCCTTTTTACCTGATTGTAACAATATTCCTCTATGAAAACTTCATATAAATGCATTTTAGGCATTCCTTGTCACAACTAAGCAAGCATATGGGGTGGGGATATTTCCCTAGATTCTTTTCTTCCTATTTTGTTTATACGTCAAATCCAGGCAAAACTTATCCAGGGAATCGGCGGATTTGAAGAAATGAGATCAAAGGGAACATAAGGCATTTTTCATATGTTTTGGTGACTTGAAGAACAGTCCAAGGAATCTGCATTTAATAATAAAAAGGTTGATGGTACTCCGTGTAACTTAAACATCCTTAATTAAATACACCATCGGCGCGTAAAGTGATAATTCAATGAGCTAACACTCAGTCACTGCAGAATGCATCACTGACCTTATTCAAGATGTTTTTTAAATGTTGTGCAAATAAAACTTGTCCTAGATGTTAACACTATATTTAGGTAACATTGAACGAACTTTATCCAAATGATAACCACATATGGCATATTAGCAATAGCGTTAACACAGATTCAAATTGATATCACCCCCCCCCCCCACACACACACACACACACACACACACACACACACACAAACCTCAGACACACATACAATTACCGACATGATTTACAACGCTAATACATCGCCGATTATACAGTGTGTCTGTGTAGGTTCATGATGATGTAGTGTGTCAGCGACAATTTAACAAAACAACAATAGGCCAACGGTACGCCTCCAAACCACATTCCGTCTTTCACGTTGATAGTGCAGACTCGTCTGAGCTGGTTTACACAAGATGCAAATGTCACATTTCATTGAGCTCATGAGTTTTACACAATGCTGAATCTCCCGGGAAAATACCTGGTGAAAGCCCTTTCCGTAAACTCATTCTCGTCTCTCGTCTCTCTCTCTCTCTCTCTCTCTCTCTCTCTCTCTCTCTCTCTCTTTATCCCTCTCTGTCTCTCTCCATTCTCTCTCTCCTTACAAATGTGTCTATTTACGCCAATCATCTATCTATATTCGTATCTTTTTGTCTAACCGCAAAATCTCTCTCTACCTCTCTCTCTTCACCTTTCTTCACTACCCCCCCCCCCTCTCTCTCTCTCTCTCTATTTACCTTTCTTCATTCTCACTCTTTCTCTCCCCCTCTCGTTGCCTTCCTTCACCGCCCCCCCCCCCCCCACACACACACACACACACACCTCCGTCCCCCTCTCTCTCTCTCTCTCTCTCTACTTCACTCATTCTCTCTCTCTCTCTCTCTCTCTCTCTCTCTCTGGCTCTTCTTCCTGAACACAATTCCAACCCTTACCTAACCTCTCTCTCTTTCTTTCTCCCTCTATCTCGATCCCCTTTTCTCTACCTACATTGATATCCATCTCTATATCTCTCTTTCCCATGTTCCCTTTCTTTCTCCCTCTCTCTTTTCTTTTATTTTGATTTTCCTATGTCACTCCTCGGTTACTTTTGCTTTAGTGTTATCTTTTCTTCTGTTCTTTTCCTTTTCCGTTGTATTTCCTTTTCTTTTTTCTCTTATATTCGTATAATATCTTCCAAGCTCGGCACTAAAATCAGAAAACATTGTTGCCTCTCTACCTCCTTTTTGTTTTTCCCTGTGACTCATGTTTTGAACAAAATAGCTTGTCATTACTATTAGACTTAGCCTATATCTCAAACTCGGTCAAATCCTGAGTTATCTACTTTCCAAATTTATAAACCATTGATTGATTGGATCCATGGGCCCATACAGCACGTTTTAAGAATTACCCCCAAAATCCATTTTGAGCTGAAGCTCTTGGGTGTGCCACGTTCGTCTGTCATGATAGTTTTTACAGGTTAATCTGTTTTTGACGTTCTGTTTGGTTTATAACATACTACACGGGTGTATGCCTATGTTTGTAGAGCCCACATAATAGACCGTGCAAGCTCCCCGATCAAATAAACATAATTTGAATATGTCTGCATCACTGCCTCACGTTTCTTCTATCAAACAGAATGTGATGTCACGGCATTTGAATATGCCACAGCATCTATCTTTTAGGTAAAATACAGCTAGCGACATTACAAATTGAAGTACTGTCGTAATATCATGCCCTTGAAAGGTATGCCTACTTGTAGCTTACAACTTCAAACACCCATAGTATATTTGCAAACAAGAGCCCATAGTATATTTGCAAACAAGAGCAATAGAAAAAGAATACCGAAATTTCTAATACCATCGAAAGTAATATCAATCTACTTGAAGATACTACGACACTGTTGAAGGACTTTCGTAATGTCTACACTTGGAAATTACGTTTATGTTAGCCTGGTACTTGAACTTCATTCTCAAAATCCCCGCATCATGTCTGACTATCTGGGTGAAATGCATGAATTGTAAATACAGGATTTCACTCCTGTCACCATGTCACTGTTAGTCGTCTGCTCGTACTTCATACCGACGCAACCGGAAAAGAAAAAACGAAATCTCGCATTTTCATATCATAACAATAATTCTCACGTACATGTCAACATGATACACGAAAAATAAATCTGTATGCACCAGTGTTGCACGAGTAGTTGTACAAAGTATGTTGAGCATTTGTAACTACGGTGATGGGATTAAGAAGGGCTAATAGTTAGTCGTACCTGTTCTCTCATATGGAGCTGAAACCTGGACAGCCACCACAAGTTGGAGAAAGACTTAGAGTGACAGAACGGGCAGTGGAAAGAATAATGATAGGTGTAACAAAGAAGGGCAGGATGACAAATATAGACCTTAGACAGAAATCAAGAGTGCATGATATAACATTGACCATCAATTTGAGATGGGCAGGACATCTAGCAGGGAGGTATGACAGCAGATGGACACACACAACTACAGTCTGGATACCTAGACACCTAACCAGAAAAAGAGGGGACAAAGCAGAAGATGGAGGGATGATGTAACAGCACAAAACGGCATTGTTTAGCAGAGAAGAGCTCGAGATAGGTTAAAATGGAAAATTGGTGACGAGGATTTCCTTCTGCAGTGGGGTGAAATAGGCTGAAGACGAAGAAGAAAATTGGGTACATCTTGGGTACATCAACTAGTGTTACTTTTTACTTTTTTTAGTGTTACATTTGTCATTATGCGAAATTGTGCGTGAACCGCTGCATTATAATCTTACATCTACCCTTTTAAATGTCTGTATGATTTTATGATTTACTGTCGCTTATAATTAGAGTAAGGACGCTAGATGATTAACATAATTAGGCCTACCTTAAAGCTGTAGAAAGATCTAGAGTCCATCCATTGAGCGAGGTAATCCGAATTAGCCCGTGGTCGTGGTGGTATAGACATTGACACGAATGAGATCCTTACCCCGTGGAGTCATATTGCGACATTCACATACGCAAGCTCTCTATTATCCATGTGCACTCAATGGTAAGTCACAATGAAATAAAGCCAGGCTACTCCGCGCTGGAAATATTACCCGGTATTTTCCCTTTTCGTAAGATAACAATAGAGGCGGAATCAATATTGCAATAATGATTTTTTGCCCTTTCCTCCCCCGAATCTGTTACTGGCATTGCTACCATTCCATCTAGTACATGTACTTAAGCAGTAGATGTAGTAAAGTGTGAGTCCTGGTGGTAGTCAGGTAGTTAGGTAGTAGAAGTTGTAGTAGTGGTAGTAGTAGTAGTAGTAGTAGTAGTAGTAGTAGTAGTAGTAGTAGTAGTAGAAGTAGTAGTAGTAGTAGTAGTAGTAGTAGTAGTAGTAGTAGTAGTAGTAGCAGTAGTAGTAGTAGTAGTAGAAGAAGTAGTAGTAGTAGTAGTAGTAGTAGTAGTAGTAGTAGTAGTAGTAGTAGTAGTAGTATAGTAGTAGTATCAGCAGTGAGATCAAGATAGGGGAAGATGAATAGTAGTAATAGTCGATATTAGAATGGTTAGTCTATACATCATCTGTGTTTCGTTCTTCACACATTGCCTTAAAGTCGGTAAGCATCACAAACCGTGTACAATTCCACAGTCACAGTCACACGCTGTACTTGAGACGACCGACCCGTTGTTCAAGTTATTTATGGACGTGACGGAATGCGTCTACAATGTATTTCGGTTTTTTTTTTCATGATTCTGGCTATTCAGCTATGAAGAAGTGATTGTAGTCGGTGTCGAACGAGTTACAGAGGGCGTAATGCTCTGGTAGATACGTTGGCCCACATACAGCTAAAGCAAACATGCCCCAATATCTTTTTTTTTATCAAAGACCTCGAACATGGTTGGTGAAAGACATTGACAAAATGAAGTGCAATATGACTCTTTTCACTGGATTCACCGTAAGGGAAAAAAAATCAATAAGTGTCTTCTGAAGGGCTGGTCACAATAAAATTCTCCCTGGATCAATCCAGTGGGATGTACATTAACTCACTCCACCCTTCTCCTCTCTTCCAGGGCTAGGCGGAAAGTCCTCTGACCAATCACAAGCCACGAAGCTTTGATATCAGAGTCTGAGAGCACATTTTACCTTTTCAGCTGGGTGCAAGATGTGGAAAACTATTTAGGGAGTTGCCCATAGAGAATCGAAGTGATGTCATCAGATCCATTGGTACGCCAGCTTCTGGTCCTAACCAACATCACTCAAGTAAGATTTTCCCTCGTCCGACAATGTCCAGCGGGCTAGTGTCGTACCCTCACAATCAGAGTCCCCGCTATGATCATCGTTTACTCTACCCACTTAGTTTAGACCCAGTCACCCTAACAACATGGTCATATGACGTCACACTTCGGTTCTCTCTATCAACTGTGTCCGAACCGATGGTGCACCGGAGGTAGGATTTCGCACTTACGCGCTTCTTCCTCTTCGGAAAATGAAAACCGGATCAGGCAAAGCCGCCGTAGTACATGTCCTATCCGATTTTGAAAAGTGACATTTTTGCCTTTAAAATTTGCCCACTCATGCATGACTAATTGGATTAATGTGACTTTCACACATAAATTATTCAATATGCTAAGACACAATCCTGCCAAATTATTTTGCCCAAAACGTCTTCAATAAAAAGTTATGCTATTTTGCTTAGGGGGGACTTACTTTTTTGTTGTGTTTAGAATAACTATTTATCGAAAAGGAGTTGAGCAAAATACACTTATTGACAAACTTTGGGGTGATATTAAACTGATGCGTTCAGTCATGCATGAGGGAAGACAAAGTAAAAGCAAAATTGTCACTTTTCAAAAGTCACAATAGCCGGTTTTGGGGGTCTGTGAAAGAAGCTTTTGGCGAATTCTGTCTCGTTACATGTTTAAGTGCCGTTGTTGTTGACTTGTGAATTTGAATAGGATTGTAGGAAATTCACTCATTCTGTTTTCAGCAGGAACAAATTTGGGTAACTCATTAAGCACAAGAACAAGCTACCAGATGTACACAAAGTCGTGCGTAACTTTCTCACATCTTGGTGAAAAAAGAAACAGGTGCATTTCACAATAGATAATTAACGCATTGACACAAACACAACACTGTGTTTCTAAACATGTAATGACAATATACCCAACACGAACATCCACACGGGTGCGCACAGTCACCTGGTATACTTACATGAACCTTGAACTCTTTCCTCAAGCGATTAATCAGATACTTACCTTGGCATTATCATTTTACAAAGTGTACCAAGTTTTGTGAAATATGGTCAAAATGTATTGACTGGTCCGGGGGACGCACGCACGGACGGAGGGCGGACGGACAACCCAAATATTAGAACACTTAAAGATCCCATTGAATAATCAATCATTCATTCACTCATTCATTTCTTCTTCTCATGTGAGCAGGTGTTGACTGCAGGTGGCAGCAATAGAGTGTCCATACACATGTCAGCCCCAAGACCTGTTACCATTCCAAGGCGGTGGACATGTACATATACATATACGTGTACATAATATTTATATATGAAGAACAAGAAATACGATGCTACTTCCAATTGCTAAAAACGTGTGTTTTCAAGAACGTGGAGGACATAACATTTTCGAAAATTCTTTATATGGAAACACTGACATTGCTATTAGGGATAATGCAAATTAACAGGAAGTATTAATAGATTGCTATAGCCTAAGGAATATAACATTTTATCAACATTGTCATTTCGTGACAAGACAAATCATCTCATACCTTCCTAATGGCTTATACTGAACCAATTATCATACTACAGAGAAAGAACATTTTATTCCAATTACGTAATTTGTAACATTGTGATTGTAGAATAAGAAAATCACACATGAATGCTTCTCATTGCTAACAATCAAACACTAGTTAAAAGTTGGGAGATTGAATTGTAAGTACGCACTACAATGCCGACTTGATGGTAACAGTGCATGGGGCTGATACGTGTATAGACACTGGTTTCCACCTTCAGACAACACATAAGAATAGGAAACTAAATGAGGGATTATTCAACGACATCAAGTCTTGTGACAAAGGCAATACTTCAGTGAGCGTGATGGTGTACAGGCATACCAGTTGACCGCGGGCGTTCGAATTTCTCTAGTTAAAGATGAAAGGGTGAGGATATCTATATCAACGCGGGTTTCTGAATTCCACCTCCATTTACAGAAGTTGACTGTACATGAGCATACACACTGTATGAGTGTTTGTCTATAGTATTATTCCACGATATGACCGTTCAATGAAGTCGGTGAATCGGGATGTGTTGAGAAATGTGTGGGTGGATTTTTGGCATAGAGGTCTCAATCGATCTAACTTAGAGTTAGACTAGACTCTAGAGACCTACCGGTTGGCATGAGCCATGACTGTGTGTATTAAAAACAAACTTTAAAGGTTTTAAAATCAATTGAAGCCTGAGTCGGATCGGCCGATCGACCAGTGCCCGCCCGGAGTCGCCGGGCACCGGTTTGATTTTTTCCAATCCGTTGTCCGATAAAACAATACAATATATAAGAAATCTCGGGTTCATCAAAAGAGTCATGAAAAGGTCTTTGTAAACGTTTTTATGAGATAAGAAATAACAGCTCAGGATTTGGTTCGTAGTTTTGTTAACGGCTACCGTCATTCGCATGACAGTCCCATTTAAACGTTATCGGGACTCGGTGCGTGTGCTCTCATGCATACTTGCATGGGTAAATGTATCTGTGTGCTAATTACAGTATTTACAGGTTATGGAAAAAGACATATAAAGCATAAACAAACCTAACGGACCACATCTGCTAAACTCCCGTTTGATGTACATGCGTTTATGTGCTGCTTATTACCTATAGCTAGCAAGCAATTTATTTGCACATGAAATAAGCCCAAAGGTACTTTTACCCATGACGTATAAAGAACGTTTGAGAAATAACAACACGTGTTAAGATTTCTATGTACATGTGAATTTTGCAATCCATCGGTCGACGTCAATTTTTATATTCTAGTGCAGCCGCACCCGTTGGTGTACGTGTATTTGCTAGTTTGTTGTACATAGAGGTTGAGCTTACGGGCGGGCGGGAGTGAGTGAGTAGACAGCTAGCCTAGGCCTATTTGTTCTATCTTGAACAATCAAAGTGATTAGCTTATTAGTAAATATCGCTCATGTTCTCTCAATTTATCGCTTTAATCATCTTATTTCATGTCCTTGGCATTGCAATCCTCGCATTAGACATAGCACCAGGGACTAGCATAACATGCACCGGCACGTCTGGCATAAACATGAACCCCAAAGAACACACAACTCTCCCATTCCCCTTGAAAAATTGTTTTGAGAACAAAATGTAAATGTTTCTTAACTCTTCAATGGTATCCATCAAACTACACATGTAAAAGATCAGAAATGTAATTTTATGATTTTCTGGGTAAAATATTAATTTTCAGGATTTTTTAAAACGGGTCGTCTTTTTTCGCACAAGATCATGATCCCGTTCACGCACATGTCATGTACACAAATAGGTAATGAATATTAACAAAAGAACCATTTACAGAGACCGTCTAATGGAGAAAAAGGGAAAGGGGGGAAATTTCTACAAAGTGAACGGGGAAAAGGGGTGTCAGATTAGAGGTGTCAGAAATAAGGATGTCACCTTTTGGAAACACCCTCATTCCTCAGGGGCGTTCGTAATTTAGATTTGTCTTTTCTGTGAGGTATTTTTGTCACGTCGCAGTATGAAGGATATAAAATATCACCACGTCATATTTTCTCTCTTTGTCTCTCTCTTTCTCTGTTTCATTCGTATATCTCTCTGTCCCTTTCTCTCGATATATCACTCTCCCTCTCTCCCTCTCTCTCTCTCTCTCTCTCTCTCTCTCTCTCTCTCTATTTCTCTCTCTTCTCTCTCTCCTTTTCACTCTCAAATCCTCTGTCAACCTCTCTTCCTCTTTCCTGATCTCTCTTTTGCTCTCCCTCCCCCCCCCTTCGCCCACCCCCCCCCCCCTTTTCGCTCTCTTCCTCTCTCTCCCTCTTTCCATCTATCTTCTCCTTCCTCTATGGGCGCTACTCTTCCCCCCCTCCCCCCCCCCCCGATCACCGTCAATACACGAGGACACTGTGACCATTCTTTGTGACATAATGTCATCAAACCATGTGCCAAGTAGGTTCATGAACCTAATATGTGCATTAGTTTCATAACACTAGATCGAACTACTAAAATATAAAGGATAGAATTTATTTATGACAATTTTTTCCCTTTATCTTTGATATATTCTGGCTTTATTCATATGTTTCATTTATGTTTATAAAAAATAAAATCATTTGCGAGAGAAAAGCTTATTCACTTGATATAAAATGATTGCATAAGCGCAGTAATTGGACACAATTGCATCATGTCACTATCAAATTTATATTTCTGGTTAAAGGTATTCATATGGGTTTCACTCGATTACTAAGAGAACGTCATAAGCTGCATTGTATTATAATTCGCATTTCTGAAAGAGCTTTAAAAAATGTTACTTCAATTACGCACAAAAAACAGTGAACGATAAATGCACACATACAACTCAAACATCATTAAGATCAACAACTCAACAAAAACGGCTAATATTATTTCAGGTAATCAAATGCACTTAACTACAGTGTGGGCAAATACATTACGATATGCACATAACCCACGAATACAAAATACAGATCTGCCAAATGTCTTAAACATTTACAGGATCGTAGTAACACCTAGTTTACATGGTTTATTTCTGCGTAATAATTTAAAAACGAATATACACATGAAAGCATCATGAGTGAATACGAAAGTGTAGGAAGTTTCTTACATAATGGCACGTTTACATTAAAGCTTCAAGAGTTAAGAAGCTTTCTTTTACTTCTTATGATTGGTTTCTTGCATAGATAATATTCATGACAAATAACCCACATACAGGATCAATACGGTAATTGCACACAATAGAGTCCAGGCGCTTTGATGACAGTATCCGCATACCATATACAATTGAGATTATAAAATGTATCATTCCACTTTTGTTTGTCTTTTTGTTAAGTTTTGACAAAGTTCAGTCTCGAAAGGTTCAACCTATTGACAGGTGGTTGATGTAGAAATATTGGACAATCTTAAAAAGTTTCTTTGCCCCTGAAAAAAAAAATCTTTCCGATTTTGAAAAAATGCGGTGTTCAAACAGAAAAACGGTCATATCACGAGACTGGCAACATAGACACTACTAGTATTATGTCGGAAGAGGAGTCTTGGAGGAGTCCGCGTACGGCTTGACTCGTCCACTGTGCGTCATCACAAAACAGTTATGATAGATAAAGCAAGCCAACTGAAAAGCGGCGAAAGTGTAAAAAATAGTCATTAGTGTAGAAAAATCTTGTCATCTTTAAACAAATGACAAACGTTCGAAAAGCCGGAAAAGGAACACAACTCTGCACAAATGTAAACTTGCACAGGAATGAGTGCTGTTCATGATGACATTACTAAAAATAAGAAAATCAATATTTCATAAGCATTTGATTTGGCCTTTAACGTTGTGTTTATGCAATCTTGTTTCATTGTGGTGCAACCCTGGTTCAAGACATGAGTTGCGATATTCATATACCAGATCAAAGAACGATAGTTGTCAGGTCAATCAACATACCCTCATCAGCTGTTCATAAATTGAAATTACGATTAATAATCCCACGGAGCTGAGAGCCATTCGCCATGTACGCGTCCTGTCTGTGTCCCTCGCCGTCCACTAAGGATGCTTTCCTCCATGGTTCCCCCGCATAGTCAGCAAGCACATCGCCTAAGCTTGCTGAGCGGCGCTTCTTCCGCATTTGCTTGCTCTTGAACCCGTTCTCCCGGGGCTCATTGCCCCAGCGGTAGCTAACAACGGGAGTGCTTCCCCGGCGCCTGCTGTCCATAGGGGTGCTTCCCCGGCGGTAGCTATCCATGGGGGTGCTACCCCGGCGCCTGCTGTCCATAGGGGGTGCTTCCCCGGCGGTAGCTATCCATAGGCGTGCTACCCCGGCGCCTGCTGTCCATAGGGGTGCTTCCCCGGCGGTAGCTATCCATGGGGGTGCTACCCCGGCGCCTGCTGTCCATGGGGGTGCTTCCCCGGCCGTAGCTATCCATGGGCGTGCTACCCCGACGCCTGCTATCCATGGGGGTGCTTCCCCGGCCGTAGCTATCCATGGGCGTGCTACCCCGGCGGCTGCTA
The DNA here is from genome assembly GCA_963669155.1 of Arbacia lixula. Lineage (NCBI taxonomy): Eukaryota > Metazoa > Echinodermata > Echinoidea > Arbacioida > Arbaciidae > Arbacia > Arbacia lixula. The sequence continues at coordinate 54,835,197 of OZ022576.1, read as the reverse complement.
TGCTGTGGCACGCTGTGCTGGGGTATGGGCCCCTAATAGTGGCGAAGATAACGAGAGAGGAATCAAACGAGTGCAGACCACCATTCGGTACCCCCCCCCCCGCTTCTACGCCCCCTCCCCCCCCCCCCCCCCCTACACCCCACCCCCATTCCCATGTTCCTGTGTCCGCCACTGGCCTGCTATACACTATCATACACTGCACTACCTTTGGGCCGTTTTTCAACTGCATTGGTCCTAACGTACAAATACTTCAATATAAAAAATACAATAAAAACACACTGAAAATAAAGAACAATGAAAAAGATATTTTTAAATACATCACATGTATACATACAAAACACACAAACAAACAAAAAGCCACTGGCATCTTAAAGTATATGAAAAAAATATGTATATATATATTGAAAGGTTTTTTTATATGCGGCTACGTTATTTTAAAAACGTTACGTTCGTTGAAGGTAAAAAGAAATCCGATTATTCGATTATATTTCCTGATATGATTGATGATTTCATCAACGCGACTAACTGACATTAATATCAGAGCAGGTATGTACTTGTTAATACCAGTCGCGTTGAATATGGGCGTGGACTCATAATAAACAACATTACGTTTTGCAAATGCTGTATCAATTTCTTACAGGCAGTCATGTACATGAGCAGATGATCCCCAGGTTACTAGTACTATACTTATTTCCGAATGTTACACAGAACCTGATACATATTAAAAGCGCCTGCATATCAACTTACACCACTTCCATTCACTTGTGAGGAAACCCGTCTTTCCATATTGAACAGCTGCATTCTGATTTTTTCATTACGCAATGAAAGGTCAGGATCGATCTGCGGGCGCTCCAAAACATTTAGCCACGGACGTTGCCTGTACATGGCATATCGACGACGCCGGATGTACAGTGTGGCGGCGGCGCAACCTACGAGGAGGAGAAGGAGGAACACGATTGGTACGACGACCGCGAGGATGATGACGGTATCTGGTGAAAGGGTGGGTGAGCTCGTATCTGTCTCGCACATGGATCCCGTAAAATCAGGTAAACACCTAAAGTGTAAAAATAAGATTTGTGCTGTGTTATTGACAAATAACTAGTAGAAGTAGTGATAGTAGTAGTACTAGTAGTAGTAGTAGTAGTAGTAGTAGTAGCAGTAGTAGAAGTAGTAGTAGTAGTAGTAGGGTAGTAGGAGTCGTCGCCGTAGTATTAGAAGCAGTTATAGTGATACTAGTAGTAGAAGAACTAACAACAGTAGTAGAATTATCAGTAGTAATAGTAGTAGTAGTAGTAGTAGTAGTAGTAGTAGTAACAGCAGCAGCAGTAGTATTAGTAGCTATATAAGAAGTCGAAGTAGTAGTATTAATAGTAGTAGTAGAAGTAGTAGTAGTAGTAGTAGTAGAAGTAGTAGTAGTAGCTATATAAGAAATCGTAGTAGTAGTAGTAGTAGTAGTAGTAATAGCAGTGGTAGTAGTAGTAGTAGTAGTAGTAGTAGTAGTAGTAGTAGTAGAAGAAGTAGTAGTAGTAGTAGTAGTAGTATAGGTACTAGTAGAATAGTAGCAGTAGGAGTCGTCGCAGTAGTACTAGAAGCAGCTATAGTGATACTAGTAGTAGAAGTAATTACAGCGGTAGTAGTATAAGCCATAGCAGTAGTAGTAACAGTAGTGGTAGTATTAGTAGAAGTAGTAGTAGTAGAGGTTGTAGAAATGTAGTAGCAGTAGGAGTCGTCGTCGCCGCAGTAGTAATAGCAGGAGGTATGGTAATACTAGTAGTAGTAGTAGTAGTAGTAGTAGTAGTAGTGACAGTAGTAGAAGTAATAGTGGTAGCAGTAGTAGTAGTAGTAGTAGTAGTAGTAGAGGTTGTAGTAAAGTAGTATTAGAAGGAGTCATCGTCGTCGCAGTAGAAGTAGTCATAGCAATACTACTAGTAGTAGTAGCAGTAGCAACAGGAGTAGTAGAAGTAGTAGTAGTAGTAGTAGTAGTAGTAGTAGTAGTAGTAGCAACAGCAGGAGTAATAGAAGGAGTAGTAGTAGTAGTAGTAGTAGTAGTAGTAGTAGTAGTAGTAGTAGTTGTAGTTGTAGTAGTAGAAGTACAATACTAATACTAGGATTTTGATCACACTCACTGGCAAGAGATTCTCCCCATCTCGTCTATGATACACGTTCCTCCATTCATGCAGGGACTCGGTGTGCACAGAACAGTGAGATCTGTGAATGGTGCATCCAGAAAGAAGGTGAAAAGGAGTACATGAGTACAGCGTTGTTAAATGTAAGATAATGGGTCATATAGAGCAAATTGCATGATGTTCAAAGTAGGTTTTAAAGTGGTAGACTTTATGACCTGTCGTCAAGGTTTCTACCTATTCTTCTTACTCCGTACGTCATGTTCTTACGGCACTTCTATTGGCTAGGCGATACCGTTCGTATGGCTCTTCTATAGTTGCTAGGCGATATGCTTATGGGGACGGTACGATGGACCTGCTATCTAGAGTCCATAGGTTTTCAACCTGCTTTTACTACAGTTAAACATGGTTAAATGTGTTTTTTAACGTGCATGGACTGTGGTTCCCCTATACAAAGATCTCCGAGTGAGGTCCTGTCCGAGGGACAAGGGATTTGTTTTGACGGGCTTGGGCGCAGCCATGCCGAGGTGTGTTAACACCATGATCACGAAAGGCCAAGCACTGCCTGTCAAATCAAAGGGGCCTTGACATATTACTGGAAAACAGAGTTGTACTTACCACCCAGGACGGTGATGCCGGTAGCCTCGATGGCCTTCCGAACCGCAGATAGCAGGTCAGCCAGTGAGATGCTGGTCAGGTATGTGATGTCCAGGGTGATCACCATGATGATGTCGGTATCCGCCGTGCGAGCGGACTGCACCGTCGTGGTAGCAGTCACGACCTCCGGAATGCCGTTTACTGCACTAGTAATCTTAACGGAGATATGCGAGAGAAGTTTTTCATGATTAACCGTGGAAAGAAAATAGATACAGATGTTGAGTTCATTATCATGATTGTGATAACTGACAATATCAATAATCTACACTGTTTCATTACCATGGAGTAAAACAAGTTGTCCGTCTAATATTTCAAAAAATGCACTGTTTATCAATTACATTTTACATTAATTGTTAAAGATGGACACTGGAGCGCTCGGAACAAGGTGGAATGTAGCCCTAAATGTGAAGGGGCGGACGAGTAACTTCATCCAATACATGCAATAGTTCCTTCTTTGAAATACGGCATGTCGTTAAAAACATGAATCTCATGACATCCCATCTGGGAAGCAACTTACTTATTTTAGTATAATCAATCCAGTATTAATAAAACTCTATTTATCTACGTTGGTATAACAACGTTTTAGCGCCAATTATAGGGTTTGTGACGCGTTTTTGTTTGTGTAAGAAAACGAATGACATGGTATACCAGTATATGTAATAAAATGATATATAATTTGTGGAAAGACTTACCATGGTAACATGAATATGCATGAATCTCCCCCCCACACACACACACACACACACATTCACTCACACACACACACACACACACACACACACACACAAACCTCCCTGCCTGTATACACGCACACATTGCATCATCATACGGTGTGTCACATTACCAATTGTTCAGCATCCTGTACCCGGACTGAAGTCAGTGGTATATCTTCTCTCTTCCTTCGAGTTTGTGTAGTATGCATCACCACTGCGAGTGTTACAGCTGTGTAAAATGAGGTATGTTAATAGCAAGGAGGTTAATAGTAATGTAACGAAGACAAATCAATACTGATTGTATTTAATATTTATTTTATCCATATCTTCTTTAAGATACAAGTTCAGTGTTGTGGAGCATACGTTTAACACTTAAGCAAACAGTATCATATAGAGCAAAGTTACGATTTTTGGCTGTCCACTGTACAACCAAAGTGGCCTATACAGTGATTTTGAATATATGTATGAATAAAGGACCGGCAAGCGACAGCTTTTGTCATTTGTAATTTGCCGTTTGTGTAATTTTATATACATTTACCTCTTTTCAAATATGAGGCTAACAACTTTGAGATAAAATTATGCACAAAGAAAGACGTCCAATCAGTACGCACACGTTAGACGACCGACGTGCACTAATATTGTAAGTCGCATTTCCTCCTGAAGAACGGATGACGGAAGTCTACGTACTTGTATCGTCGATCATGAAAGAAGAAGCTTTGACATTCTCTGCGCCATCTAAAGCTGTACAGTTCACCATGGTATCAGTTTGATCAAAGGTGCATCCCGCTGGAGGAGAGCAGGTCACGGTAGGGGATTCGTAACAGTTATCCGTAGCCGTAGCGTTCACCACTACAACTGCACAGTTCTCTAACCGGATTTCGTGAAGAGTGAAATCCTTCGGGGCTTCGTTATCTATAGTTGAAAAATAAAAATGTTCGAAAAACATGAATACACTTAATGACAGGTAATTTTACGTTAACGGACAAGCTGAAGAGGAACAGTTTTCTTTATCGGTACATGGGTTGATGGCTGCCTTATTTGTGAACGCGGGTGACTTCATTGCTCGCTCCTAAGATATGATTTGATTTGAAGTTAGGTTTTGTCATTATATTGTAATATTTTGAATGTATATGTGACAAATGTATGATTTCAATGTTCAGATATGTATCATATACATGATAAAATGTATGAAGGCAAATAGATGTTCTTCGAATCAAATCAAGCCAAATCTATTACAACATTAAAGTATTCCAATTAAAGTATTCCAATCTGAAATGTCTTCAATTCTTCAATGGAAATGGAAAGAAGCCGATGTGGTCCCTATTCCCAAAGACAAGCAAGCTGTGGTTACGAGACTTCGACCGGTTTCCCTCACCTCGCAATTCGCGAAAGTATGTGAAGGTTTCGTAGCAAAATGGGTGCAGAGGGATATGCTACAGAATGTTGATAGACACCAGTACGGAAACCTTAGAGGATCTTCGACCACACACTGTTTAGTGGAAATGGTGCATCAGTTCCATCAAGCTTCTGACAAGCCTGACACCGTTGGAAATCTTGTCGTCACAGACTTCTCTAAAGCCTTTGACCTCATTGACCACACCACCGTCATCAGCAAACTTATTCAACTGGGTGTCCGCAGAGAGATCATACCTTGGATTGCTGACTTCTTGACAGGAAGAAGGCAAAGAGTGAAGTACCAGGGTAAATACTCTGAGTGGAGCACCCTTAGCTTTGGAGTGCCACAAGGAACAAAACTTGGACCACTGGCATTCCTGGCTATTTTCTATGATGCTCTGGATCCATCAGACATGCATAGGTGGAAATATGTTGACGATGTTAGCATTGGTGAGGTGAGAACCTCACAGGAGCCTTCTAGACTTCAGAGGGCCATGACCTACCTCCAGAATCGGACTGCTGACAACTCGCTGGTACTCAACCCCCTAAAGTGCAAACAGATTCAATTCTACTTCAAGCGGATCAAACCCGACCCACCTGTCATCACTCTCGGAACCCATGAACTGGATCATGTCCATGAAAGAAAACTTCTAGGAGTTTGGATTCAAGATAACTTGAAATGGGACAGGCAGGTTGACGAGATGGTTAGCAAGAGCAAAAATAAAATACACATACTCAGTAGACTCAAGACGTTCAGAGTGCCTCAACAGGACCTATTATGTATCTACCAGGCATATGTAAGACCCACCATTGAGTACGCTGTTCCGGTGTGGCACTGTGGACTGTCTAAGCAGCAAACGAAGGACTTGGAGAACATTCAGAAAAGAGCATGCCGTATCATCCTCGGACCCGAACCCCCATCCTATGAAAACGCTCTTCACATCACAGGAATGGAGACGCTTGAGAACAGAAGTTCTGCAACCAAAAGTTGCATGAGCTCAGACAGATACAGTGACTGGTTCGAGACTAACGAAAATACCCACACAATGCAGCTTCGCTCAACGAGCAGATACAAAACAGACAAATGCCGAACATCAAGATACCAGAGTAGCTCAATACCATAAATGAAAATAACCCACATGCATAGACCAACGGAACAATCTCAACCGTATAAGATACCCACATCATAGTTATGACAATTTTGATACCGAATAATCTATGTCGACATGAATTTGATATTGTCAAATAGTACGTATTGTTCGTAAGATTTACATTATGATGTATTTGACTGGCATATATAAATATGATACATTTGGCTTTCAAGATATATTTTTTAATTATACGATTACATTTCTTCAAGCTTAGTATAATGTTCATTTTATTGATACGGTTTTCTTCAATAACAGCACATCTGTGAATACTTTTACTGTTTCTTTACATTACAATGTTCCAAAGGATTTAAATTGAAAGAACTTTCCTGATAACACATTGTGAGCATGCTCTGTACTTGTAGACTATTTCCGAAAACAGTATGTACTATTATTATTCATACTTAATATGATTGATTAAAATCCTTAATAGAAGTTTTTTTAAACATGTACATTACTAAATCATATAAGTGCAATGCTATGAAATAGGTTTACTGCAACTTCTTCTAAGAGCGTAACTATCCATTAGTTATGTCAGTATATGTATATTGAAAAGGATATACGCAACATAACATTTCATTCATATTACCATTAAATGCAAATCTCACTCACCAGTAACATTGACCATGAAAGCATCTTCTTTGACGTTCCCTGCGTCATCCTCTGCTGTACAGTTCACCATGGTAACACCAAGATCAAAGATGCTTCCCGATGGAGGAGAGCAGGTCACGGTAGGTGACGCGTCACAGTTATCCGTAGCCGTAACGTTGTACGTCACTACAGCCGTACAGTTCCCTTCATCAGTAACTGAGTGGATGTCTTGCAGGGTTGAAAACTCAGGGGCCTCGTTATCTATAATTTAAGAATCGAAATGTTCGACAGCCATAAATACACTTAAGCACATGTCGTAATTACAGCGTGAAAGAATAAGCTAAAGAGGAGGTGTCGTTACATCGGTAAATAGTGGATGTCTCTAATGTTTTCAGCCAAACTACAATCAATACTACAGTGACATTAAAACCTTATACAGCCTACTCGTTTTATAATTCAGGCTTGAAAAAACTTTGAAAGTAATTGAAAATATGAATGCGGCAATCTGCCAGTAACATATCCATCAATTCAAACTTCAAATCTAAAATGCAAAATTAAAAATTAAAATCACCCTAGAAATTCCTTTAACTAAAATCTAGCCGAATGGCCCGCGCAGAGGACCGTTCATGACTATTAATTCGTCAGATTGAATGGACGCTTATCTTTTTGTTCCCCTTTTATCGTGTCTTAGTCCGTGAACTTGTAACAGCTCGCGTGGATGAGTTGCTGCAGTAGATTGCAGGTTTAAATCCTTCTCGCTCCATGATCTTTTTTCTGACATGTATTTCCTTTATCTACCATGTCTACCATGTTTACAGGATTCTATCCTTCCTACTCAAAACATCTGTCAATGTTAATGATATTTTCCTAACGCTAGTTTAGAGCCCCTACTACTGTTACAATGGTTACACTGGTTTTCATTCAAATATGTTTTTCATGTCATGGGACATACACTGCATACAATCCGTGATCCCTATCATATGAATCATTAGAGGAGTTGTGCAGGCTTACTACCTCATCCGTAAATATACGTTTCAACGTCATAGCCACACAATACGTGGATACCATTGGCGTAGGCTGATTGGGGAAAGCCCATCTGACAATTGTCTATCAAAATCATCTTCAAACATGCTTGTTTTACCAGTAGATATGAGTACCAATGCCTAACCTGTCACATTCACAGCAAAAGAAGATTCGTATAAGTTCCTCGAATCATCCATTGTTGTACACTTCACCATGGTAACACCAAGGCCAAAGGTGCTTCCCGATGGAGGAGAGCAGGTCACGGTAGGTGACGGATCACAGTTATCCGTAGCCGTAACGTTGTACATCACTACAGCCGTACAGTTCCCTTCATCGGTAGCTGAGTAGATGTCTGTCATGTTTGTGATCTTGGGTGGCTCGTAGTCTGAGCAATGTGAAAAACGAAAATCAAATTTACGAAATCTGATAAATTAGCTACACAGAAGTGAACAGTTAAACAAATCAAATATTTAATTCTTCGATTGTCTTGGTGGTTAGAGCAGGTGTGTGGTCCGTTCAACAGGAGATCTAGACCCTCCTTTACGTCTCTTATGAAATGGTACTCTAACTAAAATAAAATGGTTATGGCTCTTTGGGCATTTTGCACCACGTAATTACCACATGCATGACATGAGTTCGTTTTAATTGTCTCCGAGCGTCTTTAACGCTTTAAACGCAATGGGAATGATCCCATTTGAAGCATATAGAGCTGTTTGATGGGAAGGGCGAATCTCGCTGTGTTGTGATTTGCACAAGCTTTCTATTGCCGTGGATACATTGTTCTTTATAAGTAGAGTTTGGCATTACCACAGACGGTGAGATTAAAGGTACAGTCTGCCTCGTTGCCACTGTAATCCATACTCGTGCAGGTGACGTCGATGACGCCGACGTCGTATGTGTCCGTCAGATTGTGGGTGCAGGTGACCATTGGGTCTTCGTCGCACAAGTCCTCAGATACCGGCAAGGAGAATGTGACGTTCGCCATGCAATACCCTAATGGCGTTGTCTCGTTGATTTGCAAAGGACATGTTATGCTTGGTGGCAGAATGTCTAAGATTTAAAGGCAAATAGACAATACTTGATCAAACAGGAAGTAAATTCATTAAGGCTGGAGGCTGGAGAGACATGAACATAAATCGCATAGGACATCAGTTTATCTGGCACGAGTAGGGTTAAAGGACGAGACATTCATGGAAGGAAAAACGCAATAATGATTATGTATCGTGTTCAAAATGTGTTTTTTTTTCAAATGGATTGAAAAGGTAAAAGCGATTTAATCCACACCACATAAGAATTGGTTACCATACTCGTTGACAGGATATAGAAAAGTTTAATACACGTTTATACCTGCTAACTGGAACTTCAAATCACAACGCACATAATTTATCAGGGTATGCGAATCATAATTGTTATCACTTAACAAAACTGACGTACCAGTAACATTAACCATAAATGAAGCTTCGTTGAAATTCTCTGCGTCATCCACAGCTGTACAGTTCACCATGGTAACACCAAGATCAAATGCGCTTCCCGATGGAGGAGAGCAGGTCACGGTAGGTGAAGCGTCACAGCTATCCGTAGCCGTAACGTTGTACATCACTACAGCCGTGCAGTTCCCTTCATCGGTAACTGAGTGGATGTCTTGTGTGTTTGAAAACGCAGGGGCCTCGTTATCTATAGTTCAAGAATCAAAATGTTCGACAGCCATGACAGCCATGAGTACACTTCATTTACAGACAGGGTGCGCCTCTTATAGGTAAAAAAAAATACAATTTTGTAAAAAAAAAAAAAGACAAATGGAAAATGAAAAGATTCCCTCCGAATAGAACTAGAAACTGGCTTTAGAGTGACAGTTACCCTCGCCTTTAGTTGGTTTTATTAAAAGCAAAAACATAAAAGAAACTATTAGAAAAGATTTGACGAAACTCCTTTAAAAAATAAGAAAGTTATTATTCTTTGAACTTTGCTCTTGACAACGGAATGATTTTTTTCTTCAGACAGGTAAATGTGTACAAACGCAGGTAAATGTGTACAAACGCATTTCTAATGATCAACTGCACAACTAAAAGTGTGCATATTTTCTTAAGAAAATGCACATTTTCAAAACAAAATGTACACAACAAATGGGAAAGCACCTCGCACGTGACGTCACATAATCATATTTTTCACTTTTCCTGGAGAGGTTCGTCAGGCTATGCATGAGAGATTTCACACACGTCGTCATGGTTATTGTTAGGGTATAGTGCCCATCCCTGCCGATTTGCATGACTTTTGCAAATGGGACACCCCGACTTTTTATCACATATCATAATTTTACAATAAAGAATAAGGTGTAGAGGAGTTCTTTTATTTGTGAACGCGGGTGACTCGTTGCTCAGCTTGTTCCCAAGGTATGGATTGATTGAACTTATATTTTGTATTCATATTCCAATATTTTCAGTACATATCACAAATATATGAATTCAACGTCCATTTGCGTATCATATCCATGATTTCATGTATGAAGGAAACTTTTTTTCAAATCAAATCAAACAAAATCAAATCTAATGCCACATAAAAAAAAAAAGCACAACACAATAAAACAATGGCAATTATTATTCCATATATGTTGTAATTTAGGCATAACCAAACATCAAAGTATTTGCTAACATGAAAAAGGCCATTTATGAATGAAGTATTCATCAAAGTTGTTTATCAATTGTAGTTCCCTAACACTAATTTAGAACCCGTACTATTGTTACAGTAACATCCATTTTCATTTAATTAAAATGTTCTCAAAAATAAAAAAAATCGAAAAATAAATATAGGTGTTGCCAACTTAAGCACATATTAACGTGAATGCCAATGGAGTATTATCGTGAATGCCAATGGAGCATTAACGTGAATGCCAATGGAGTATCCACGTTATCATGAGGTGATTAACATCCATCAATAAATAGTCTATCAAACTTGTCTTAAAACAGTTAAAAACGTTTTAATGGTAGATATGAAAATCGATGCCTAACCTGTCACATTCACAGCGAAAGAAGATTTATTGAAGTTCCCCGAAGCATCCATTACTGTACAGTTCACCATGGTAACACCAATACCAAAGGTGCTTCCCGATGGAGGCGAGCAAGTCACGCTAGGTGACACGTCACAGTTATCCGTAGCCGTAACGTTGTACATCACTACAGCCGTGCAGTTCCCTTCATCGGTAAATGAGTTGATGTTTGATATGTTTCTGAAAGCAGGTGGCTCATTATCTATTTGAAAATGGATAAATAAGTATAAATCGATCATATTGAACCTAATTATTAGACCTACTATATATGTTGTGATACATATAGCTGGAGTTGTCACGAAAGAAATGTGTCTTTGCTTCACAATAATTTTTTTTCTGACGCCTCACATATCTGAATGATAAAATCAGATAAATGTCTGATACTTTTAGAAATTTTGTTTTAAGGTGTCATTGCGTTTTACTTTTTACATTGGCTCTAACATAAATTCTGATTTATAGCATTCATCGATCTCGTGCACCGATATAGCGTTTCCAATTGTGAAATGCATTTCATTACAAAACTTACCACCAGTAACGTTAACAACGAAAGAAGATTCCTCCACGTTCGACACGTCATCAACAGCCGTGCAGGTTACTGTGGTAGGGCCAGCATCAAAGGTGCTTCCCGTTTGAGGAGAGCATGTCACGGTGGGTGAAGCGTCACAGTTATCCGTAGCCGTAACGTTGTACATCACTACAGCCGTACAGTTCCCTTGTCCTGCTGCTGACCTGAGGTCTGATGTGTTTGCAAACGTAGGAGCCTCGCCATCTATGGATCATGAAATCATCAAACAATAGACTGTAGCATTTCCCTTTTGTAAGCAAAAACATTTTTTTTAAAACATTGCCCGAATCCCAATTCTGGGAAATATTACACTTGACAATGAAGTGGAATCCGTTTAAGAAACCTAATTGTACTGTCTCCTCATGTGCCTTTCAGGCTCAGCTCTATTTCAAATGCGAACTGTAGGTTAAATGAACAAATATGTGCCATTTGCCCTTATAATGATATTTTATCAAAAACTTGACGAGAAGCGTCCCTGCGTACATCAATGTCATTGAGTCAATTTTATTATGATGCATACAATAACATTGTCAGTGTAAGGTTAGACAAGATAGAGATTATATATGTAGTCGACCCGCCGAGAATACGTTGTAGATATAACACTTACAAAGAATTATACCGTTTTGAGACCAGGATTAACCTTTGATTTTAAATGGGAAATAACATTACAGACCACGTGTTATAGGCTTTTCCCACAAATACAAGAAACAGGTTTCAATAATCATACAAGACCTCAGTATCATTAATATTCTGACAGAACTCGATACGGATTGATACTGTGTTTATAAACGCTGAATTATTTAGACACAATTGTTTCACATACTTTTGCCGTTTACAAATGTTGGACTTTTCATAAACATGTTTAAATCTGGCACTTTAAATTCAGTTCTTGTTTCCTTGACATGTTTTCTTACTTCTTCACAGTGCGAATAATAACTCACTATTCATCATAGTGGAAATATGTTTTTCATTATGCTTTTCATTAATCATTGAATGAATAAAAATGAACTTAAGTATAACATAAATATGTACAAATATATTAAGTAAGTATGGATGTAGCAATGCAGAGCAATGTCATATGTTACGCGTGGCTTACCACCTTTACTGGAACCTTTTCAAATAGCGAAACCATTTCTTAGTTATGTCAGTATGTGCACATTGAAAAGAATATACGCATCATAACACTTCACTCATATAAACAGATAAACATTCATTTCAAAACTGACCTACCAGTAACATTAACCATAAATGAAGCTTCGGTGACATTCCCTGCGTTATCCTCTGCTTTGCAGTTCACCGTGGTAACACCAAGATCAAAGGTGCTTGCCGATGGAGGAGAGCAGGTCACGGTAGGTGACGCGTCACAGTTATCCGTAGCCGTAATGTTGTACATCACTACAACCGTACAGCTCCCTTCATCGGTAAATGAGTGGATGTCTGGTACGTTTAAAAACGCAGGGGCCTTGTTATCTACAATTTAAGAAATCAAGAATGTTCGACAACCATCATGACCATGAATACACTTAATCATATGTAGAATCTTTACATGAAAGAATACGCTGATCAGCAGGAGTCCCCGTCGGTAAATGAGTGGATGTCTCCAATGTTGGTTTACCAAACTGGAAACAATACTGCAATATGCGCCATGATATCAACATCTCACAAGATCATGTAATGATTCAGTCATAATCAAACGCATCTTTGTAAGAATAAGCAAATCGGAATGCAGCAATTTACAAATACGATATCTATTAATGTTAATCGTATTTTCCTAACCCTACTTTAGAACCCCTACTGCTGTTACGTGACAACGGGCTTCGTTCCATCAAATGTGTTTTTTATGTCATGGGCCTACACTCTCCACGGTTCGTGATTCCTATCATATTTATCATAAGATTAGTTTTGAAGGCTTACTATCTCATCCACCATCACCACATGGTACGTGTATAGCAATGATGTATGCTGATTGGAAACGTGGTGAACGCCCATCTCTCAATTGTCAATTTACATCATCTTAAAACATGTTTAATAGTTTTGCTGGTAGATATAAACACAATGCCTAACCTGTCACATTCAAAGCAAATGGAGATTCATTCAAAAAGTTCCCTGAAGCATCCATTACTGCACAGTTCACCATGGTAACACCAAGATCAAAGGTGCTTCCCGATTGAGGTGAGCAGGTCACAATAGGTGACGGATCACAGTTATCCGTAGCCATAACGTTGTACATCACATCAGCCATGCAACTCTCCCCATCGGTAACTGAGTGGATGTCTGGTATGTTTGTGAACGCGGGTGGCTCGTTATCTGTGAAGGAGAAAACAATCATGAGACCAGTCGAAGCTTTGGGCGCCAAAGCACAAACCGTAATGATGACGTCATTACCTATCATGTTAGGTCCACCCAGACAGTAAAGGAATGTATTAGCAAGGCGTGGATGCACAGGTTTAAATTAATTAATTTATTCTAGACTTATTTGAATCATTTCTGCATCAGTTCATTAGCATATGTCCTCTGTAAAGTAAGTTTTGTCACGATCGGTTGTTTCATGGAGACGTATCTGCCCTTTGTGTGCAGATAGTCTCCAACAGAATGTGCCAAATTGACAAGCATCTGTGCAATCCTGTTGATTATGTTGCTGTAGAATGAAACAATGAATGAGTGAATGAATAAAGAAGTTGTTAACCGCATCGGAGGTTTTTTTTGTAATAACAAAGTGTTGGGACAGGATGAACAGTTCTACAGCCACTGTACAGATACTGTTCAATTTGGCACATTCTGGTAGAGACCAACCTGCAAACAAAGGGGAGGTTCTCCGCCCTAGAGCAACCGATTGTTACAAAATGTGTATGATTTTACAGAGGATGATATCAGCTAATGGACTAAAACATAAAACGATTCAGATAGGTGTGAAATAAATGAGAAATAGGTAGCTCAAAATACGCTCAATTTTTGAAGAGTTTATTTCCATTACTATGTAATAATAAAATCAGTCAATCGCTAATGTGCTCAAGATAATGTACCGAATTTATAAGTTCCATAATTTATAATTCTGAATTGGACACGGTGTTCTTACATTATTAGGTAAATCGTAAACCCCCATTAAGTATGACGTACCAGTTACATTGACTATGAAAGAATCTTCTTTGACATTCCCTGGGTCATCCATAGCTGTACAGTTCACCATGGTAACACCAAGATCAAATGTGCTTCCCGATGGAGGAGAGCAGGTCACGGTAGGTGACGCGTCACAGTTATCCGTAGCCGTAACGTTGTACATCACTACAGCCGTACAGCTCCCCCCATCGCTAACTGAGTGGGTGTCTGGTATGTTTGTGAACGTAGGTGGCTCGTTATCTATAATTGAAGAATCAAAATGTTCGACAGCCATAAATACACTTAAGCACATGTCGTAATTACAGCGTGAAAGAATGAGCTGATGAGGAGGTGTCGTTACATCGGTAAATAGTGGATGTCTCTAGTGTTTTTAGCCAAACTACAATCAATACTACAGTGACATTAATACCTCATACAGCCTACTCGTTTTCAATTCAGGCTTGAAAAAACGTTGAAAGTAATCGAAAATATGAATGCGGCAATTTGCCAGTAACATATCTATCAATTCAAACTTCAAATCTAAAATGCAAAATTCAAAATTAAAATCACCCTAGAAATTCCTTTAACTAAAATCTAGCCGAATGGCCCGTACAGAGGACCGTTCATGACTATTAATTCGTCAGATTGAATGAACGCTTATCTTTTTGTTCTCATTTTGTCGTGTCTTAATCCGTGAACTTGTAACAGCTCGCGTGGATGAGTTGCTGCAGTAGATTGCAGGTTTAAATCCTTCTCGCACCATCACCTGTCCATGATCTTTTTTCTGACATGTATTTCCTTTATCTACCATGTCTACCATGATTACAGGATTCTATCCTTCCTACTCAAAACATCTATCAATGTTAATGATATTTTCCTAACGCTAGTCTAGAGCCCCTACTACTGTTACAATGGTTACATTGGTTTTCATTCAAATATGTTTTTCATGTCATGGGACATACACTGCATACAAGCCGTGATCCCTATCATATGAATCATTAGAGGAGTTGTGCAGGTTTACTACCTCATCCGTAAATATACGTTTCACCGCCATAGCCACACAATACGTAGATATCATTAGCGTAGGCTGATTGGGGAGAGCCCATCTGACAATTGTCTATCAAAATCATCTTCAAACATGCTTAATATGTTTTACCAGTAGATATGAGCACCAACGCCTAACCTGTCACATTCACAGCAAAAGAAGATTCGTATAAGTTGTTCGAATCATCCACTGTTGTACAGTTCACCATGGTAACACCAAGGCCAAAGGTGCTTCCTGATTGAGGAGAGCAGGTCACGGTAGGTGACGCGTCACAGTTATCCGTAGCCGTAACGTTGTACATCACGAGAGCCGCGCAGTTCCCTTCATCGGTAACTGAGTGGATGTCTTGTACGGTTGAAAACTCAGGGGCCTCGTTATCTATAATTTAAGAATCGAAATGTTCGACAGCCATAAATACACTTAAGCACATGTCGTAATTACAGCGTGAAAGAATAAGCTGAAGAGGAGGTGTCGTTACATCGGTAAATAGTGGATGTCACATTTATCCGTAGCTGTAACGTTGTACATCACGAGAGCCGCGCAGTTCCCTTCATCGGTAACTGAGTGGATGTCTGTTATGTTTTTGAACGCGGGTGGTTCGTTTTCTATTCAAAAAGGGGTAAATAAGTATAATTCTAATTGATATACCTACTATTTTATGATACATAGAGAGGTAGTTACCATGAAACAGATGTTTCTTCGCATCACAATACATACAACATTTTCTGAAGCAACAATTGATTGAATGATGAAATTGCTAAAATAGATATATACTTCTTTTTTAATCATTATTTTGAGGTGTCATGGTGTAGTTAAAAATTAACCATTAATCGTTTATTCATAGCATTCATCTATCTATAGTTTAATACATAGAATTTTTAATACATAGAATTTATATAGCGCATTTTTCCATCTTAATTAGATGCTCAAGGCGCTTCAGAGCGAATAAAAGCGAAAAAGAAAAATACAATACAGGTATGAACTTTACGAATTAAAACATATATGGTTGTATGTTAAAAAGCACCATTATACAGGTATGTCTTTAGGTTGCCCTTGACGTTGGTTACTGACGTCAGGGTTTTCAAACTCTGTGGAAGAGAATTTCACAGGGTTGGCCCACGATTTCTTTGAAACGGGAACTTGTCAAAGACCAGATGTGGAGGATCTTCAGAATCTTGAGGGTTGGTAGTTGTGAATCAAAGATTTATTGTAATTGGGGGAAGTTCCATTGACAATATGAAAGACCGAAAGAAGTATTTTGAAGACAAGGCGTTCCTTCTGGGGCACCCAATGAAGACTTTTCAAGACAAGGGTGATGTGGCGGCGCTTGTCGGTTAAAGTTACAATGCCTGCACCTGCATTTTTCAACTTCTGCAGTTTCCCAATTTGAGAGTCTGATAAGTTGTATAGGAGGCCATTACCATAATCGAGCCGCGATGAAATGAGTGAATGTACTCATTTTTCTTTTGCAGAGCGAGTGACATATTTTCTTATAAATCCAATGTTGCACAATTGATAGCGAACTGATTTGCAAATGCTTGTAATCTGATTGGACATAGACATATGGGAGTAAAAACAACACCAAAGTTGCGACATGATTTTGACCATGTTGACAAGGGAATGTTGTTGCCTGAGATAGAAATGGAATCAATGTCTACGTTGTTGAATTGAGATTTTGAGCCAAAAAGCAAAAACTCCCATTTACTTTGGTTCGAAAGTAATGAGTGTGACTTCGACCAAGTGTCAATGTCCATTATACTCCTTTCCAGATTACAAATAGCTGGCACTTCTTTGATTGGGTGGAAAAGAAACGAAAATCTGAATATCATCCGCATATAAATGATAATGAAGGGACGTTGGCAAATATCTTTGAGTCCTGTTAAATAAACGGAGAACAAAATGGGCCCTCCAAAAGAAACTTGGGGGACACCGCAGACCGATGACCGAGATGAGGAGGTAACACAATTCAGAAGGACTGACTTTGAATGGGAGGAAAGATATGATTTCAGCCATTGTAGAGCCTCGCCTTGAACTCCTAAACTAGTCAGAGTATTTATAAGTAAAGTGTGGTCTACGATGTCGGATGCGGCCGACAGATCTAGGAGTACCATTGCTGTGACTGATCTTCTGTCCGTTTTCTGTAAGATAAAACTGCAAACACTAGTGAGGAGTGTCTCGAAACTATGATGAGGTCGGTAGGCAGACTGAAACGGGTCAAGTAAATCATATTCTAACACATAGTCTTGTGAGTCTTGAAAAGATAACTCTCTCTAGAATCTTAAACAAAAACGGAAGATTACTAACAGGACGGTAACTTTTTAGTTAACTTTTTAGTTAACCATTAAATGGATACGAGTTTATAAAACATTGATATCAATTTATATATATTTATATATATATAACAGTCATTTAGGCTAGTCTAGTATTGATTACCGATTGGTTGAATTTGGTCACGTGTTAGCAGGACAAATATGTATGTTTGCCAGTCACATATTGCTTAATGTTTCCCTAGGGAACATACGTGAACGGATGGAAACATCGTGACCTACTCGATCCAAATATAATCGGTGAAATCGGTTTCAGCTTTCGGTTTCATCTATTGTGATACGATACGTTGTGGTACGATACGGTGTCTTTGAATAATAGTACATGATGTGTATAATGTAAAAGACCTTAAGAAATTTGTTCGAATTATTTTTACAATTGTTACTTTGTGAACGAGAGGTGACGAGAGGTGGACTAGATATCTTCTGACACATATTACTAGCAATATGCTAGACTAAATGCTCGGTAGACTAACCTGTGTAATAAATCTGATGTTGGCGCTGTTGCCGTAAATATCATAAAATGTTTACCCTCGAGGTTTTGCCCTGCTTCTTTGCGAACAAAATAAAAATAAGTAATTAGCCTTCAGCTCGTGTCTTATTTACGTTCCCTCAGCGCACTGAAAAACCCATCGGTATGAACATTCTGTGATGTTTCCTCCCGCCAACATCTTTATGTTATCAAGAAGGTACGAAGGTCATGAAGGTAGCAATGTATAGAAATGTCATACGTTACTCGTAGCTTGCAATGTTTACTGCAACCTGTTTTAAGAGCGTAACCATTCGTGAGTTATTTCAGTTTATGCACATTAAAAAGGATAGATACACACATCACAACATTTCACTCACATAACCATTAATTTCAAATCTAACGAACCAGTCACATTGACCATGATTGAAACTTTTTTGACTTTCCCTGCGTCATCCATAGCTGTACAGTTCACCATGGTAACACCGGGAACAAAGATGCTTCCCGATGGAGGAGAGCAGGTCACGGTAGGTGACGCGTCACAGTTATCCGTAGCCGTAACGTTGTACCTCACTACAGCCGTGCAGTTCCCATCATCGGTAAATGAATGAATGTCTGGTATGTTTGTGAACACGGGTGGCTTGTTGTCTGTGAGGTAAAAAAAAAAAATGATGACGCAAGTCGCACTGCTGGGTATCAAGGAGGAAACCACTGCATGCTAAGTCACCCATACCTATGGCCAACTAAGTTGCCCTTCACCAATTCCCGTCAAATGTTGACAATGATACTGAATATCATTACTTTCACTTAGATTACTTATTGTTACTAGGAATCCATTTAAATCGTTTCGGCACATTTTGTCACTTACATGATATGAAAACGTCACTTCCTTGACCAGCACATTTAGCTACTGTTTGAATATCAACAGCGAGTTGTTTGACGTTTAAGATAGTTACACTGAACTCTTACACACACATAAATAAACAGTGGACGGACATCGTTATGTAATTTACACATTGCGTTACTCGCAAGTTTGAGACACTGTGCCGACTTTTAAACTGAGTGACATATCTAAAATCCGACATGGTCAGAATTTGAATATTTCACGAATAAATTATATGGGGAAAACAGATCCTTAGTGTGTTATATCCTACCCATCTCAGAATTCAAGCAATTTTCACCAACAAGTTCCTTTTATGATTAACATTGCTCCGTCCGTGAATCGGGTGATATACCGTATATTTTAATCAGAAATCCCCATTAATTCCGACGTACCAGTAACATTGACAATGAAAGAATCTTCTTTGACATTCCCTCCGGCATCCATGGCTGTACAGTTCACCATGGTTACACCAAGATCAAAGGAGCTTCCCGATGGAGGAGAGCAGGTTACGGTAGGTGACGCGTCACAGTTATCCCTAGCCGTAACGTTGTACATCACTTCAGTCGTACAGTTCCCTTCATCGGTAAATGAGTGGATGTCTGACATGTCTTTGAACGCGGGTAGCTCGTTGTCTGGGCAATAAGAGAAAATAAACGTAAAATCAGTCGTTCATTCCAGGCACCACCAGCGCAAGTAACAATTTTCCATACAATATTGTGATGGAATGCGAATACACGGATCTGATCAGTAGATTCTAAAGGACGCCTGTGATGAACGGATCTTCAGGTCTGGCGGTTGCACTACGTGTTTATCATGTCATGTCAATAGAACTGCGCATATATTTTTTTATGTGGTAGCCTTTATTGAATAGGTGTACAATGCTTCGAATGATTTTATATACATGTATCACCAAGACACCAACGAACATACGACCAGGATGATAGAATCAACTAGGCCAGGTCTGGCTATGGAGCAAGTCCCGACAAATTTCCTCGCAGTTCTTACAGGAATATATTTCAAGGAGTATCTCATGTCTCTTCATTATATTGTGATTTAAAATTTAAAGATGAAAATGTAAAATGCACAGAATCAATCAATTCAGAACAAGCTCAGACATCCACGCCCATGCTTTTAATTTTCATGGAAAACTAGAGCAATTCGACTGTCACACAATTGATAAATATGCCTCCGCTTCTTCGTTACATTCATCTCGTTGAAGTTGATAATCCAGTACCATTGAATGTCTTTGTGAATATAAACCATTCAATTTCTTGTATTTGCAAAAATTACCGTTATTTTTTGCTATGTTTAGCTAAGTCTGCCCATGTCCATTGACCTTTGACCTCTCATTTTTATTTTTTTACTTCCCATCCAACCATGCAGTCTATCTAAATGTAGTTAGCCATTCTTTTATCACGTTTGGTTAGAATTGGATTATGCAATACAGTTATTTGGAGAATAAGATATTAAAATATAAGGGCAATTCTTGGTTTATTGTGGAAAAGTTCAATGACCTTTAATCTTTCAAGTAATTCAACCAAAATGTATACCTCAGTGTAGTGATTCATCTCTGTTTCATGTTTGGTTAGAATTGCATAATTGGACTTGGATTCACTTTGAAAAATATCAGGTTGGGTGTATTTTTTAGCCTAGATTGGCAAGGTTAATTGGCCTTTGACCTCTGATCTTTCAGGGATTTTACCAAATGTGTCGTCAGCCTACTTCCATGTAGTGATCCATTTTTGTACAATGTTTGGTTGGAATTGAATTACTGATTTGGATTTATTGTGAAAATGTCAATTTGGGGGAATTTCTTTGCCAATTTTGGCAGAGTCCACTGACCTTTAACCTATCAACTTTCAGGGATTCTACCAAATATGTCATCAGCCTACCACCACACAGTGATCCATCTTTGTACAATGTTTGGTTGGAATTGGAAATCCATTGATTTGAATTAACTGTGGAAAAATATCAATTTGGAAGAAATTTTTTGAAGACAATTTTGGCAAAGTTCATTGACCTTTGACCTCTGACCGTTAAGAAATGTTATTAAATATGTCATTTTCTTCCAGAAAGTACCATGCTAGGTTGGAATTACACTTTTGGATGTGCATTGTGAACAATATTGATTTGGGAGCAATTTTGGTCAAGTTCATCGACCGTTGACCTTTGACCTCAATCAGAATTGACCCATATTTTCGGGAGTTCATTGGTTTCATGCAATGCACACATGTACCAAGTTTGAAGCAAAATATGTTGCGGAACAATTAATCCCCGAGTTCCGTGAATTGAATTGGGGGTAATATGCAGTTGTAATTATTGCAGCAGAAAGGAAGGAGTGCAGATACTATTTTACCTTTCTTTTCTCATTAACAGCAATAAGATCACACAGAAATGTAATAAATGGACAAACATATGGGTGGAAAATTGCAATCTATGACACATCCATACCAGCTGACTGGAACTTCAAATCACAACGCACATAATTTATCAGGGTATGCGAATCATAATTGTTATCACTTAACAAAACTGACGTACCAGTAACATTGACCATGAAAGAAGTATTGTCGACCTTCCCTCCGGCATCCATGGCTGTACAGTTCACCATGGTAACACCCAGATCAAAGGTGCTTCCCGATGGAGGAGAGCAGGTCACGGTAGGTGACGCGTCACAGTCATCCGTAGCCGTAACGTTGTACATCACTACAGCCGTACAGTTCCCTTCATCGGTAACTGAGTGGATGTCTATCATGTTTGTGAGCTTGGGTGGCTCGTAGTCTGAAATGTGAAAAACGAAAATAAAATTTACGAAATCTGATAAATTAGCTACACAGAAGTGAAGAGTTATACAAATCAAATATTTAATCCTTCGATTGTCTTGGTGGTTAGAGCAGGTGTGTCGTCCGTACAACAGAAGATCTATACCCGCCTTTACGTCTCTTATGAAATGGTACTCTAACTAAAATAAAATGGTTATGGCTCTTTCGGCAATTTGCACCATGTAATTACCACATGCATGACATGAGTTCGTTTTATTGTCTCCGAGCGCCTTGAACGATTTAAGCACAGATGGGACTGATCCCATTTGAAGCATATAGAGCTGTTTGATGGGAAGGGCGAATCTCGTTGTGTTGTGATTTGCACAAGCTTTCTGTTACCATGGATACATTGTTCTTTGTAGGTAGAGTTGGGCATTACCATAGACGGTGAGATTAAAGGTACAGTCTGCCTCGTTGCCACTGTAATCCATACTCGTGCAGGTGACGTCGATGACGCCGACGTCGTATGTGTCCGTCAGATTGTGGGTGCAGGTGACCATTGGGTCTTCGTCGCACAAGTCCTCAGATACCGGCAAGGAGAATGTGACGTTCGCCATGCAATACCCTAAAGGCGTCGTCTCGTTGATTTGCGACGGACATGTTATGCTTGGTGGCAGAATGTCTAAGATTTAAAGGCAAATAGACAAGACTTGATCAAACAGGAAGTAAATTCATTAAGGCTGGAGAGACATGAACTTTCTACCCCTTAATGTTTTGTTAGCCCATACCGCTGGTGTGTCTTGTAAAGTTGCTTCGCACAATTACTTATGCGATATTTCATTTCTAGCGGCAAACTTCCTGGGGGAATCAAAAGTGCTTCTTTAGCTGACTTTATTGGAATAGTCCATCACATTTATGAGGAACTCTTAGAGAAGAGCGACAAACGCTTTTAGGTCTTGTTTTCAATGAACCCTTGTTACGTCAGTTACAATGTTGATCTTAACTCTGTTTTTGTCATGGATGCATTCTCCCCATTTATGCACATAAATCGCATAGGACATCAGTTTATCTGGCACGAGTAGGGTTAAAGGACGAGACATTTATGGACGGAACAACGCAAAAATGATTATGCACCGTGTACAAAATGTGTTTTTTTTTTCAAATGGATTGAAAAGGTAAAAGCGATTTAATCCACACCACATAAGAATTGGTTTCCATACTCGTTGACCGGATTTAGAATATTTTAATACACGTTTATTCACATTATGCTAAAAAATATATATATATATAATTGTACTTCAAACCATTAGCCTGCTTGTCTCGTCATATTACCATTACACGGTATTCTGTAAATTTACTTTCTGGGCAATTAACGGATGATTAGATTTATTCAAATTCATATGAATACTGACCTAGCTGAAGTTATTATCGTATTCAACGAAATGTGTAACACAGTTTGAATAAACGTGGTTTAAACAGTCTTTGCAAATATAAGCAGCTAAATACTTGTATTGGCTAGTCAAACAAACTTCCTTCAACGTATAAATGCATAGCTCCTTCATATACATCTACATGTATAGTCAACCATTGACAAACCTAACTAAATCATTACAAAACGGGAAAGAGAACATAAACAGCAAGTATGAATAGCTTTGAATAGCAAGAGTGGGTGCGTGGGATATGACAATATGCCCTCGGCATGTCAATGGTAATCCAGCAATGATTAATGGAACAACATTACAAATATCAGCTATACACGATAAAAAAAAACACCTGATAATGAGATGCACGTACCATTACAACAGTGGCAGACGGGCTTCTGTGACAAGTCCGGCCCGGGTGAATCGCAGGCACAGCTACCAGCAAAGTTACTGAAGCATACCTCGCCTGAAAGAGAGGAGTCAAAGTACGTAAATGTGGTTAAGGCCACCGCAAACACACGATTTCGGCACAATTATTTAGTCGTCAGGGCCTTCAACTGGAAATGTGACGTCACCTTCTTGAACAAACCCAATGACAAGGCGCTGTGATTTAGCCAATCGGAGAGCCGTACTACTGGTTGGATCGTTTACTGTGCAGTGGCCTTTTACGGTGGCCTTTGCACCATAATTATGTTTCCCTGCTAGTAGTGCTAACCCATGTGAATCAACTAAACTCTTTAAAAAGTGTTTGTTGCTTTGAGACCTGTTTTTATCATTTCATTCATCAGTCCAATAGGTACTATCCTCCTCTGTAAAAGAACACCAATTTTGTAACAATCGCTTGCTGCATGGAGGAGTACATGCCCTTTGTTTGCAGGTAGGTCTCAAAGAGAAAGTGCAAATTCACCAGCATCTGTGCCAATCCTATTAATTATTTTCCTAAAGGATGAATCAACGAATAGGAGATTGTCTGAATAAGTTGTTTACCGCAACATATTTTTTTTTAAATAACAAGGTATGAGGACAGGATTAAACAGGTACAGTACAAATACTATTCAATGTGGCACATTCTGTTAGAGACCAACCTGCAAACAAAGGGGAGGTAATCCGCATTGGAGCAACTGATTGTTACAAAGTGTGTGTCTTTCTACAGAGGAGGATATTAGCTAACGGACTGACGCATGAAATGATACAAACGGGTCAAATAGAGGAGAAATAGGTGTCAAATAGATGAGAAACAAGTGTCAAATACATGAGAAATAGGTGTCAAATAGATAAAAAAAAAAAAAAAAAATAGGTGGATCAAAGAACTTCTTTGAGGAGTTTATGAAGTAGATAATTCAACAAAATACAAAAAAGTGCCTGATGATTGCCTAATAAAAATATGAATGTGTGTTTGAATGGTCTCCTAACTGTTGGTTGCTGTTGTTGTTTTAATCATTTTTCAAATCAATACGGATACTTTTGTGCATGCTTTCCTATGTTCATATGTCACGAGTTGTTCAGTTCGTTTCCATGGCTGGAATGTATAAAAACTTGCCAGTCGGATAAACCTCACAAGTCTGGGAGTCACTATAAACATATGGACCAGGAACATTTTGCAACCGATGTCTCATCACAATAATGTGCATTATATTGAAAGTGATCGAACATTTACTTCATACATCTAAAATGCGCTTCAGTAAAAACAATGTACAATGTTGAGTGACCCAACGTCGGTTATAACACGCACTTTTATGATGTCATACACAGTTTAATCTTGGGGCGTGTATTGTCCTTGTAAAATCTAATAACAACTATATCAACATTTAGTCATGAACAGATGAATGTGTTTTCACACTGGGGAATTAACACGTGATTCGTACATGTCTGTAAGTAACAGAAAGTTATAGTACCGTGACTACAAAAGCCTTCGAATTCAATGACTCGTCATTGCCCCATTTCAAATGTGAATACAATCAGATAAATTTCCATTCAATCATTCCCAAGAGGAACTTGGCAGACGCGAAAAAAAATTGTATGCTAACGGGTAATAAGAGTCTGGTAAGAATATGCGACTCCGCCTGTACTTCCATTAAAGTTTGATTGTACTCTGCAAATCTATGAAGTTTAAATCAGGGCGTGTACTTAGAAATTTACAATCACTTTCAACTCACGTTTGATGGTGATAAATGCACATTCTTTGATTAAATTTAATAAGGTATCATAAACAAAACACTCCTAAAGCTTGTCAAAAAAAATGTGGAAGCATCGGGGTTTTCAATCTGATATTAAGCTAAATTGGGAAAATGTAAGATGGAAGGTATTTGAAAAGGGGGAAATACTCGCTGTTCATGCTATTTGCCAAGCTTGCTGACGTATCATCAGTGTTATCACTTGTTTCTGATTTCCTCTTACTCTGTGTTTGTAAGCCACTGTACCTTCTGCAGCCACGAAACTCCATGCTCCAATTGCCACCAGAAGGCCTGCAGCTGCCAGGGAGAACGACAGAGGGCGCTGCTGCGAACCCATCTGCGGATTAAAGACAAAGGACATGTTCAGAGTTGATGCTTGTAAGTGATTTTTGATGAAAACACTTACAAGCATCAACTCTGAACATGCGACCGGCTGATTCCCCAGCGGCGACTGGGTGGCGACCGGGCGGCGACCGCTTGCCAGCCTTTGACCTTTGAGGCTTCAATTCATTACCTAAATTGCTCAACGGCAAACGCTCGATTAGGTTGGTGCCCGGGCTGCGACCGCCCGGGCACCGAGCGTATGTTTGGCGGCGAGTGAAAAGCGAGCAGGCGCCGCCCGAATTTTAACTCCGCACTAAAACTTCAGCGGCGACCGAGCGATGCCCTAAAAACAAGCGGTGCCCGAGCGGACGCTGCTCGGTGCCCGGGCGAAATTGGCTAAAATCTCGCCGCCCGGCCGCCGAGCATGCTACTTTTTGGGGTTGTGACCATATCTTAAATGATAACCATCAGTTTGTCGTGGTAAGTTCATGATGATTTACTGTGTCAACGAACGTTAACAATAGGCGAATAGACAATAGACATTCCTTCTTTCATGTCGAAAGGGCAGACTCGTCTGAGCCCGGGAGCTGGTTTAAACAAGAGGCACCTGGCCACATTTCGTTGAGCTCACGATTTTTTGCACAATGCTTAGTCTCCCAGGAAAATATCGGGTGACAAGCCTTTCCGCAAAATCTTTTTAAAAATGCAACGCTCATTTTTTTCACTTTCCCCCTCCCCCTCTAAAAATAAAAAAATCTCCCTCCCTCTCTCTCTCTCTCTCTCTCTCCCTCTCTGTCTCTCTGTCTCTATCTCTCTCTCTATCCAATCAGATATGAATCTATATTTAGACCCCGCACCAGCTTTCTCTCTCTCTCTCTCTCTCTCTCTCTCTCTCCTTCTCTCTCTCTCTCTCTCTCTCTCTATCTCTCTCTCTCCCTCTCTCTTCCTCTCACTCAGCATTTCCACCGCCACACCCCTCCCCAACCTTCACGACCCTCAATTTCCTGCTTTCTCTGGTTCTTTCTGAGCAAAACTCCAATTTCCACCCCGCCTCTCTCTCTTTCTCTCTATCTTTCTTTCTTTCTCTCTTTCTTTCTCTCTCTATCACTCTCTCTATCTATCTCTCTTCCCCTCTCTCCCTCTATCCCTCTTCCTCTCCCTCTATCTATATATCTATCTATCTCTGGCTCTTTCTGAACAAAACCAAAACCCTTAAACCCACCTCTCTCTCTCTTTCTGTCTCTTTGTCTCTGTATCTATCTTTCTCTTTTTCTTCATTTATATATTTATTTATATATATTTATTTCATTCCCAACATCCTAGCATCATGTCTGACTATCTGGGTGAAATGTATGAATTGTAAATACAGGATTTCACTCCTGTCACCATGACCACTGTTAGTCGTCTGCTCGTACTTCATACCGACGCAACCGGAAAAACAGACAGAAAATCTCGCCAATTCATATCATAACAATAATCTTCATGACATGTCAACATGAAACGTAAAAAAATGATTTAAGTCTCTATGCACCTGTAGCTGTATTCACAAAGTACATTGAGCAGCATTTATATCAACGGTGATGGGGTTAAGAAACACTAATATATAGTGGATATACTTTTCACGTTCTAGTGAAAAAACTTGCTTCTTGGGTACTGATGTCACTCACTTTAACATTATTTTATCATCATGCAGCCATCCTGAAATAGTGCCGCTGCATTATAACCATACAGATCTACACTTCCAAAAGAATGTATGATTTCCTGTCGCCCAGAATTAGAGTAAGGACTGTGAATAATAATTATAGTAAGGCCTACCTGAAAGCAGTAGAGTTGCCGAGAGTCCTAGCATTGAGCGAGGTAAACCGAATTGGCCCGCACACGATCGTGGTGGTATAGACATTGACACGAATGAGATCCTTACCCAGTGGATTCATATTGCGACATTCACATACGCAAGCTCTCTTTTGTCGATGTGCAATTTTAAGTCGCGATGAATGAAAACTAGGTTACCCCTCGCTCTAAATATAACCTTCTTGTAAATATTTCCCCTTTTCGTAATACAATAAAGGCGGAACCAATTTTGAAATAAATGGCGAATGTGTTTTGCCATTTTCATATAAACCTCCCTCGCGCATTCCGCTTAATCTGATACTGACACGGCTACCATTCCGTCTAGTACTACAGTAGTACAAGTAGTGAAGTAGAAATGGTGGTAGCAGAAGAAGTAGTAGTAGTAGTAGTAGTAGTAGTAGTAGTAGTAGTAGTAGTAGTAGTAGTAGGAGCAGTAGTAGTAGTAGTAGTAGTAGTAGTAGTAGTTGTACATGTAGTAGTAGTAGTAGTAGTAGTAGTAGTAGTAGTAGTAGTAGTAGTAGTAGTAGAAGTAGTAGTAGTAGTAGTAGTAGTAGTAGTAGTAGTAGTAGTAGTGGTAGTAGTAGTATCAGTGATAGTAATAGTAGTAGTACAGTAGTAGCAGTAGTAGCAGTAGTAGTAGTAGTAATAGTAGTAGTAGTAGTAGTAGTAGTAGTAGTAGTAGTAGTAGTAGTAGTAGTAGTAGTAGTAGTAATATAGTAGTAGCAGCAGTGAGTAGTAATATAGTAGTAGCAGCAGTGAGTTTAAGAAAGAGGAAGAGGAATAGGAGTGATAGTCGATATTAGAATGGTTTGTTTATGTACATTATCTATGTTTCGTTCTTGCAATAAGTACATGGAATGCCAGCAGCCGTTTAATTAATGCAGATTCATTCATACTCTCCTTCTAGTCACAAAAGAATGCTTTACAAAGATTTTCTCTTTGATCTCACAAAGTCATGTTCGAGACCGCCGATTCTCTTAATGATTTTTGCCTAGATATGACGTATAAAAAAAATCGGATGCGCAGAAGAATTTGGGGAAATATCCTCACCCCATATGTCTGCGCAGTTGTGACATGTATATGCATCTATGAAGATTCAATCGATGAATAGTGTTACAATATGGCCAAAAGGCTCTAAACGTGATATCAAGTTGCAGTACAAACGTCTCAATTTCACAATGTTCCGCATCATATTCCATTAAAAAATTGCATGAAACGTTACTTTCACATATTTTCCTTTCGGACGAGTAACATGAAAAACGTGCTCACCTGCGCCCAAGCTAGTATTTTCATCTCAGAAGTATCAAACTTTGTATTCGCTTTTCCTTCTTAACTACATAACAAGCACTTAGTGACAAAATTAAAAGTTCAGCAGTGAAAGCTGAAATGTATGCATGTTTAAGAATGCGTATGACCTATTATAAAATCCAGGCGAACGTGACGCAATGGCGTATGCATCATACTGTTGAGGGCAGCAGCTGCTAGTCATGAATATTAAGTGGCGGCATCAAACCTTCTTCAAAGGGATGGAAATCCATGTACTTATACATCCTTGGTTCTTGAGATATTGCCGTTAAGTCGGTAAGCATGACATACAGTGTACATTGTCACAGTCACAGTCACGGTCACAGTCACAGTCACAGTCACAGTCACATGCATCACATACAACCAGACGACCAAGTAGCTCGCTGTACTTGAGACGACCGACCCGTTGTTCAAGTTTTTGATGGACGTGACGGAATGCGTTTATTTCGGTAATTTAATGATCCTAGCTATTCAGCTATGGAGAAGTAATTGTAGTCCGTGGCGAACGCGTTACTAAAGGCGTAATGCCTTTGGGCCTGTTTCTGCATTAGAATGCCAGTGACATCTCACTTGGAACTCACGTTAGCATTAATGATGCTAAACCGTTTCTCGAAGAGAATACTAAGTCGGATATCAGTGATATCTCGTGTATCGATACCGGATCAGAATTTTCAGACAAATTGATAGCCTTTCTCACAAAACTACGCAATAATTGATAAAATATTAGGTTGAAATAATGGTAATTTTGTTGAATATGGGGCGATATATTGTTGAAAACGTTGATAATTCTATGGCTTGATGTATAACACATTTCATGAAGATTGTTGTGATATCAATCTCTCATTTTCTTCTGTTTAATCAATTCATCGATTTTCTTTCATGCTTTCCATTTTGGTCATATTCGTGTTGAAAGATACTACAGTATATGTTAATGATGGTTTAGGCAAACATGCCATTCTTAAAGTAAATGTCTGAATATTGAAAATGGGTTATCAAATGCATGTGTTGATATTCACAACTGATGCACAAATCGGGTAAATTTTCAACATTAAACAGTGTTAAAATGTTGGGTTGCTTAGATTAGCCCTTTGATCTACGGAATGCTCGAATGATCCGCAACATTTTGAAATATTTGTTAACCTTTTAAATGAATCTTGCCTTCAATGGGGTGATGTTAAACAAGCAAACCCCTTTCCCCGCCACAGCTGATTTAATGCTTAGCGAATTCTAACAAAATGCAGCAGAAATGTTATCATCAAACGCGTAATGCAAATTTATTCACTTTTCACAGTCCTAATTACGCAACTCAGCTTTCCATAAGTCACTATTTTTCTCAAGGATCGTCCGATCGAGAACAATAGATGCTACATGGTCCGAGCAGTTCCAGCATTTAGAGCTGAGGTTCGAGTTGTAATAGCTTCGATAATCACCTCAGTGCTAACTATCGGAGTTAGAGCTGAGGTTAGAGTTGTCATCGTGTCGAGAAACGCACCCATGATAACCTCCTCCTCCTCCCTTCCAGCGCTAGGCGGAAAGCCCTCTGACAAATCATAAGCCACGAAATATAGAGGCTTCATTTGTCATATAAAGCTTTAATGTCAGAGTCTGAGAGCATGTTTTTCCTTTTCAGCTGGCTACAAGATTTGGAAAATTATTAAGGGAGTTGCCGTTAGCACCGAAGTGGTGCCGCCATTATTACACCGGATTCTGGTTCTAAACAGCATCACTCAAGTGAGACTTTCGCTCGTCCGACATTGTCTGGCGGGCTAGTGTCGGATTCTCCCAATGAGAGTCCCCGCTATGATCACCGATGTTTGCTCTACCCACATAGTTAAGAACCGATTGTCTTGACAACATACTCCTATGACGTCACACTTCGGTTCTCTCTATTGTGTCCGAAGCGACGGTGCACCGGAGGTAGAAGTTAGCGCCTACCTGCTCCTTCCTCTTCGAATAATGAGAACCGGAACAGACATAGCCTCCGTAAAGCATACATCCTATTTGTGTGCAGCGTTGCAATCACTCGCACGCAGTGTTGGTTCAATGTTCTTCTCCCTGTATGTTAACTCATTGTGTGCCATGGACGCATTCTGAAAGTATTGCACACAAGCCACGCAGAACAGTATTCTGGTCTGGTATGCAAACGGTTAATGACTGGCTTTCCCAGCCATTGCTTGCCAAGCTTATAAGTAGGTCGACGACCGTTAAAACATCAGCAGCTGAAAGTTGATGCGTCCCCGTATTGCTAACTATTTCATAAATTAGCATGTTTTTATGTTTTTATTTTGTTACTCTATCTTACTGTCATTCGTGATCCTACTTTTTTTTTTTTTTTTTTTTTTTTTTTTGGGGGGGGGGGTATTCACGTCGAAGCCCTTTTCTTCGGAGACTGTGCCGAACGAAGATGTAGGTTAATGCTGCCCTCTGAGCTTAAGAGTGTCTAGTTTGGACGTCTGTCAAGGCTGGGTGTGGCAAATGTGTGGAGCGAGCGCGAAAGCTAGACTACTAAAGTTGATGCCAGCATGCGCCATCTTGGAGCTCCCAGCGCACAGACAGAGATTGCCTGATCGTGTATACACTATACATGAATTATGCGCTAATCTGAATCCGTGCTGCTGTTCAATTCACCAATTAATAGTGTAACCATCTCATAAAACAATTCATTACATTGACATAATATTATGAGCTTGAATATTTATATTGCTACTATCTTACACAACAGTTCAATACATTGACATATGGCCTTGAATACCTGTATTCTTTGTTACCATCTCATGAAACGGCTGATTACTTTGACATAATGAGCTTGAATATCTGCATTGTTACCATCTTATAAAAGAGTTGAATACATTGACCTATGAACATGAATACCTGTATTGTTACCATCTCATAAAACGGTTGATTACATTGACATAATGAGCTTGAATATGAGCTAGACATATGCAAGGGTTTATCTTGCCCATTTTCAAATGTATTCATTGTCAGTCGGCTACAGTATATAGTCTCAGATAAACATTTGGATTGACAACTTTATTTTGAAATTCATAATGAAATTCACTCAACCAGATAAATGTTATACAGCTGTATGATAACGTTTGCCTATAAAGGTATATAAAATGGCATTATCAAATCCCTCTTAGATGTTGCACTCGGAAAAATCCCTGCAGAATGGTAAAATACAACAATCATGGTTCCCTTCATTATCATAATCCTAGCTACGCAATTGCTAAGTTTCATATTTCACAAAGTGGATAATCCAACGTGTTACATAATTTAATAATATATTAATGGGATGCGTTACTGTTAAGCGTTTATTTTCACAATTTATATGAGTAGCGTGTATACTATCGATTGCTCCTCTTTAATCTCCGTTTCATGAAGCAATACTTGTTTTTTAGTCCCGGGAGTGTGAACGCGGCCGTGGGTATACTGCGCGTGTACAATCATGGCGGCTTCCGCTGCTGGCCGGCTGCCTCAAGGAGTCCGTGTACGTGGAGCAAGCTGCATCTAAGGGAAGTTGTAGGTCGATGGGGCATTCAATGTACGAGTCATCTACAACGCATATTACTCTCTCGATTCCCGTCTTCAGGCATTAGTACTGTACGTTATAGTCAACGAAGGAGTGAAAGCCTGCACTAGAGGATTTGTACGCACTGTGTCGTCTAATTCGAGGATTTACTTTATTCAAGATGGGAGTCCGTCGATGTATTACCTTCCTCATCGAGTTCCTTTTATGCTTCGGTATCATCTGCCTTTCTCTCGTAGTCACCATCACCATCGCACTACTGAAGGTAGGTTAATACGACAGGAATGTTACCCCGTTGTCTAGTACATGTATGTATGCACGCAGTACGCACGAACAGAATCGGGAAGAATGAGAGGAACATAATACTTGTACAATCAACGACCTCCCTCCTTCCATCAACACACGCGCCATGGAAGAAAGGCATTGAACAGATAACAGCAATAGCAGTAGTACATGTAGTAGAAGTAGTAGTAGTAGTAGTAGTAGTAGTAGTAGTAGTAGTAGTACACGTAGTAGAAGAAGTAGTAGTAGTATTAGTAGTAGTAGTACTACTAATAATAATAGTAGTAGTAGTACTACTACTACTACTAATAATAATAGTAGTAGTAGTAGTAGTAGTAGTAGTAGTAGTAGCAGTAGTAGTAGTAGTAGTAGCAGTAGTAGCAGTAGTAGCAGTAGTAGTAGTAGTAGTAGTAGTAGAAGTAGTAGTAGAAGAAGAAGTAAGAGTAGTAGAAGTAGCAGCAGTAGTTGTAATATAACAGTAATAATGAGAAAAAATAATCGAAGAAATGTCACGAAACCTACTTCTAACCAAATTGACATCCCTTGACTTTATGTTGTTTCTATTTCAACCTGATTCGAGTTATAAATCATTTTAAATTATTTGTCAAAAGTGTTTATAACAAATTGTAGTACATGTAGTAGCATCGAAAAATAAAAAAATGCAAAATTTGTATTTCAATTGTTATATCAACGAATTAATGTTTTTGTTTATTTTAATTGTGTATTCAAAGTCCATTATTCCAAGCTCAAAAGCACATTGTCTGGAGGATATATAAAGCCATCCAATGTCGAGCCTGTAATCAATATATATTTGTGAAATATACTTACGTATCGCCCTAGAAGGAAGCGTCCAATATGTTATCCTTAAAAGGAAGTGATCATGTTCATCAATTTTAGTTTACAAATGCATGTACTGTGCTTTGCTCTGTAAAAATTATTTGAAGTGTCAGAATAATGTCAAATTAAGAAAGCTGTTGACTGAAGGCTGAAAGAGTCCCCTTAACAAAGCAGACAAGCTGAATCAAGTTCGCCATGCCTTTACACGTGATTGACCATGTCATGGGAAATGCACGTGCGTGTGTGTGTTATATCACGCGTGCGTCATGACGCACACACGCCATGTCCGCCTTCCCATTCGCATTCAGACCGGCGTGCGGTCAAAGAACACAAATGCAAACTAGAGTCTTGAATTTCACCATGCCCGCACAGTTGGAATAGCTTGCTTGGTTGAAAGAACTACGATATGGCTGCCATTATTACTTAACAGCTGTATCTGTCACATGATTATCACAGGATGAAGTCATTATAGTCTATGAAGACAGACGTTGATCGAACATAATAATAATGGATGAATGTAGCCTTGGATTTGACTGTGGAGTATGTTTGCAACGTTGTAAACAACCATATTTGGACATAATATTTATAAACTATTCCTCTTCCCCCTTTTCTACTCCCTCGTTTGTGAGAAAACCCGGAGAGGAAGTATTAGTGTAAGCGAAGAGACGTAATTGTGTTTGCAGAAATGTATCATAAAAAACAGACATCACGGGACAGAACCTAGGCTAGATAGAGTAATATAATGTGTTTTCGTTGGCCTAGTTTTTAGGTAGGTGCTGTTCGAAGTTTAGCGAGTGACTTAAAGGAGGTTAAATAACACATGAAATGTCGCCAGCCAGATATAGACTAAAGATATACATCAAATCAATAATTCATTTTCCCCGATAAGCAATCAAAAATCATTACAAATGTAATGAAGAGGACGCATAAAGCCCTACATGTAAATCATCTACGCTTCGCCGTGGAGGGATAATCGAACATAAAGTACACTGTAGATACTTCATGTGACCCGACCCCTTTTTCACGACGAGGAAAGTAATGAGTCATTTAGCGCTCGATCGCGAGATTGCTTGAATGTGGTTCTCGTGCATATCGACCGCCACTTATAGATATATATCCATTAACCTGATATGAACCACCTGCGGACTGCATCATACAGTGCAGACAGACAGACAATGTAAGAGATTGAGTTCTAGTTAATCCACTTTAATCCAATGAGGACTATCTGTAAGAGAGATTGTAGGATACTGAAGTGCCCGGAGATAATCCCAATATAAACACAACAAAAAAGAAAGTCCCCCCCTCCCCCCCCCCCCCCCCCCAAGCAAAATAGCATAACTTCTTATCGAAGAGGTTGTACGGGAAATGATTTTGCAGGATTATCTCTTAACTTATTGACTAACTTCTGTGTGGAAAATCACATTAATCAAATCAGTCATGCATGAGTGGGCAAATTTTAAAGGCAAAATGTCACTTTTCAAAAGTCACAAGGGTAATTGTTCATGCCATTTTAACAATACATTTTGGTATTTCGTGGGCGATTTTTAAAGTGTTTTCATTCAACAATGACATGAAAATGACTACTCAAGTTTACATAACAGGTCATGTTACATCTTTGTCAAAATATCCAGAGTTTTATTTTTTCACCAAAATAAAGGGTTTTTAAAGTGTTTTCATTCAACCGTGACATGAAAATTACTACTCATGTTTACATAACAGGTCATGTTACATCTTTGTCAAAATATCCAGAGTTTTATTTTTTCTCCAAAATAAAGGATTTTTTAAAAGTTTCAAACTCAAGAGGGGTAAGTATTTGTGAAACGGTGCTCTCTCAACCAGAACAATTGGTTAAGTGTCGGGATAGATGTTAGTGCATCGAGAGATGGATGATAAATATTGAAAGGACATCAAATTATGCACCACAAATGGAATTCATCAAAAATTCATATGACAGAATCTCAAAATTCCCCTTGTGACTTTGGAAAAGTGACATTTTTGCCTTTAGAATATGCCCACTCATGCATGACTGATTAGATTAATGTAATTTTCACACAGAAGTTAGTCAATAAGTTTAGGAACAATCCTGCAAAATTATTTTGCCCCAAACCTCTTCGATAAAAAGTTTTTTTTTTTCTTAAGGGGTACTTACTTTTTTGTTGTGTTTAGGTTTTACTGAAGTTGATTTGATGTTTTGTTCGTCTGGAACAGGTTAATCACTGGGGGATCATTGTAACTTTCAAAAGTTGGCACATAAAGCGTTAAAGTCTTTTTTGTTTTTGTATATGGTTCGATGACGAGTCTAACAAAATGACATCAATGCACGTCATGATACCATAGATATGATCAGGGCAAAACTAAGATTATTTCCGTGAATTTTGTAGGATGCGGTTGCAGACCATGCTCTAGCGCGATGCCAACTAACCAACAAGCCAAGCTGCACAGTCCACCTAAGTTGGACGAAAATGGAACTCAAATAAAACTTATCATTTAAATATTACTGAGTAACTTGAATGTACTACATGTTTCATTCCCCCTACCCCCACCCTCCACCTCTTAAAGAGCAATAATTGGCAAGATTTCAATAACGAAAGCGCAATGACGAGGAAGATATGGGGCATGCGCAACATCTCAACATCTCATTCCTGAGTCGCGCCGATAAGCTTACCATGTTCTGGGGTTGTCCTACTTACAACTCCCTGGTCGACATGATCTATTCCCATACAGTTTGATTCATTATCATGCGTAGTCAGAAAAAAAAAAGTTTTCTGAAACCCAGTTTGGCAGGTAACATCCTTGTCATGAGTACGCGCTGTGCCACGGTGACAGCTGTGTTGATTACTCAGTGTGAGTCACCGTAAACAACCCGTCACTGTGCGCTACGTCCTGCCCGCTAACTGCATGTGACCTCATTAGCAGAACAAAACACTTAACATACCTCAAGTGCTGTCTTGCCTATGAATTTGAATGTTTAATAATTTATTTGTTTAATTCATGTGTCAACAAGCTCTACATGTACATTTCGTTGTCCGATGGACCGAGGGTTAAATAGATCCGGTCCGGTTGGTGATTGCCCAATCGCCCGATTGTCCGATAGACGAAGTTCCGGTAGAAGTAGGTCCGGTAGAACAAGGGTCCGATTAGACCGAGGGTGAAATAGACGAAGATCCTATAGAGTAAGGGTCCGATAGACTGAAGGTCCGATAGACCGATGTCTGGTAGACTGAAGGTCCGATAGACCGAAAGTCCGATAGACGAAGGTCCGATAGACCACAGGTCCGATAGACCAAGGTCCGGTAGACGTAGGTCCGGCAGACCAAGGGTCCGATAGACCAAGGGTCCGATGGACCGAGTGCCCGATAGACCAAGGCACGAT
This sequence comes from Arbacia lixula, assembly GCA_963669155.1. Taxonomy (NCBI): domain Eukaryota; kingdom Metazoa; phylum Echinodermata; class Echinoidea; order Arbacioida; family Arbaciidae; genus Arbacia; species Arbacia lixula. The sequence continues at coordinate 54,798,270 of OZ022576.1, read as the reverse complement.
AGACCGAGAATCCGATAAACCGGGGGTGCAATAGACCGAGGGTCCGATAGACGAAGGTCCGGTAGACCGAGGGTCATGTACAATATAAATCACAAAGACATATATGCAAGAATAATAAGAACCAAAATAAAAAATACTTTGAAAAAGCACAAAGTCATACGAGACATAATGTTGAAAAACAATATCGGCGTGAAAAATTATGAAACGGCAACAAGTACGTGGCGTGACGTATTCATTGAAATTATCACACAAAGTGAGTACGGGTTAGGCTAAAATAACACGGTACATATGTATCATAACTTTCACGTCCGTCTTCTCCACTGTGCCCCCCCCCCCCCACCCCCATCACCCCCACACAACCTTGACCCTGCTCTCGATACTTTCTCGCCCTCTGTCCAGAGTGACTTTGACGGAAGCTGCCCGCTCTACCCGACTGTACGTGGAATTATCATCAAATTCAACGATGTGCAAAATTGCAATTTCATCATTGGAATGAACGTAAGTTATTCCTAGTATTACACTACTCCTAATTCACTCCCCTTTATATTTCATGCCTCTGGTTGGTGATTCCGAAATTGTATTTTATGTTTTCTATTTAATTTCAAATTTCATGTTTTGTGTTTATTCCTGTGGGGTTCTTTTATCCAGAGTAATTTTGTCCCTTCAAAATGTCTTATATAAAACACCTCATGTTCACTGCGAGTGAAATTGTGATATCTGAAATAATATCTGAATAAGACAGAAAAATGTGCATTTCCTTCAGATTCGTTACATGTTGTTATGTAACTTTGTTTTGCCGAACTGTAAGTAATCTGATGCACTGTTAAAGATGTCCCGTTCCTTTTACAAACAACTGCAAACTTCATGAAAGTTTGCACACATTTAGCACGTATCATTGGGATACCAACTGGGAAATTTTAAGGTCAGAGGTGCTATAACTCCTGTAGAATAAATGAAAATCGAATACTGAGATTTGATTCAAATTCATTGCCGACCGTTGACTTATTTTCGTTGACTTATTTTTCGACTATTTTCGTGGTACCAAAAAAGAAAGCTCGATCAATCATCGAACATTATTTCCTCAAAACCGAATATTATGCTTTGTCGATTCTAGAGAAAGATTATATAGCCACACTCTCTCAAATGATGACAAAGTCAGGAAACTTTCAGAATTGGGTCTGCAAATGGGACGGGCTACCTTTAAAACTGGTAAATGCGATGTATCTGTCTCCCGGTCTCGTAAATATATACTTCATGAACAATCAAACTAGTCGTCGTTGCTTTCATTGCTCATCATAGTATCAGTATTGATATTTCTTCAATATTTTCTTCAATATGTCGTGGTCATTGTCTTCATCTACTTCTGTTTGATTTCCTCATAGGCTGCTACGATGTTCATCGCACTGCTTGTCATGGTCTACCGAAGTGTTGAGTTCTGTAAACAAAAACAACTGATTGAACAGTAAGTTAAGCCTACAGTTTACTTACCTCCTCCCTCTTTTCTACGTCATAACCATTGAGTAAAGAGTTCTTCCTACTTCTGAAGAAAAATGTATACCATATGTTCAGCAAGAAAGTATTGTGTTGTCTAAGCCCACGAGTGTTTGAACAGAGTACGGAGCCTTTTCATTATACTGGGTAAAAACGTATTACTTTGGGAGAAAAACGTTATGGCTTATGGTCTCAATCTTTTTTAAGAACAGTTCCCCGAATCTTGCAATGGACGTTGTGTAAGCTTAACGCTTCTCTATCCATCTTCACCACCGGGGATTGTTTCAGAATTGAAGGTGGTTGTGCACGTACCGTGAGGTCACAGCGTGACTTCAAGATCCCATTGAGCCTATAAAAAAAATACACCATGCTCACATTATTTCTATATGAAGTGATGTAGAAACAGTGTATACATGGTCTATATTTTTATGAGGCATAACACTGATGTGGATTGACGTTTCCATTTCATACCGTGTTTGTTTTGGCTGCTTACCTTCGTCAGACCTTCGTCAGCAAATCTAAATGATCTCAATATTGTTGTCTTATAAGAGTGTTAGTCACAATTTAGAGATGGTTGAATCACGTGACACTCGTCATGCTCGTAAAAAAACAAGGTTATACGAGTCACACGACTTTCTTTGTCGTTTCAGCGCCGTGCTGCCCGCCATGATTACGGCTGTCTTCTTGCTCGTGTCGGTCCTCATCTTGGCAACGGCATGCGTGATCGCCGTCGGCTTCAACCTGCTATGCAAGGACCTCCTCAGGAACGATCCGTTCGGATACATCAGGTAAGGATTGGTGATATATCACGACCACCACCACCACCACCTCTTCCACTTCCACACCACGCTTGGGTTCTCCTCCCTCCGCCCCCCCCCCCTTCTTTGTCTTACTATTACCCCTATCCTAACTCTCAAGCTCCTATTTAACATTATCATTGCAAATGAGTTTTGCTTCCCTTTCTTTCTTCTTACGGTCCTATCCTGCACTGCTTTTTGCATTCATCCGTACCTACCCTTTCTCTATTCCGCTCTTTCTCCTTCTTTCTCTATGTTTTTTTTCACAAATCTTTATTTGTCTCCCTTACCCCTCCCTCTCCCTCTCCTCTCTCCCATCCAAGTCTCCTTTAATCGTACCGATCCATTGAACGTATATCGTCACTTAATATTTCACTCCATGTGTAATACATTCGCGAAGAAGAGAATGAAATCTGTTCCAAGCCTGACACCTATGAATCAAATCATCTTATGGACTGTAATGTCCCCTTACTTGCCTTCATTGTTATGTAAATAGTATTCCCTTCCCCCGCTTCCCTTCCCATTATCATACGTCACGTTAGGAAATCTTCCCTTGACTTTATCTGTTTTGTTGAATAGCTAATTAAGTATTTATTTATGTTGATTTATTCGAATCGTCTCACCCACTCAGGTGCCACGACGTGCAACACTGGGGTATCAGGTATCCATTCAACTGGTCACATTTCCACAACTACCTCGTGGCCGCAGAGGTAAGAACCAGTTTGCAACGACTCTTCATACGGATTTTGTGACGTCACGTGCGAGGTGCTCTCCCATTTGTTGTGTACATTTTTTATACCCATTTTCTCCAAATGATATGCATTCTTTTACGTATGCATTTGATGCATCATTCAAAACATGTTTTTACACACCTATACGAAAAGAATGTATTCCGTCAAAACCAGAAAAATAACCATTTATGGCATCATGCAGCACAAAACATATGGGAGAGCATCTCGCACGTCACGTCACAAAATTGAAATGTCAAAAGATCATTATTTTCTTATCCGTTGACGGATTTTCGTCAAACCTTCACTAATATGTTTTTGTTTATGTTTCTGCTTTCACTGAAACCAACTTAGCTTCAGGGTGGACTATCCCTTCAAAAGTGACGAGAATCGTGTGTGTTTGTTTTTTATTTCGAAGTATCTATATCACAATGATGTAAATAAAAAGGGGGGAGGTATTTTTACTGAAATACTTAACGTTATGCGGTTGTGAAAGAAAACTTAAGTGCGTACGTTTCCTACCTATCTACCTGTACTCTCTTTTTGTCTAGTAATGATAACAGTTAAGTTTGACGCGCCACCTCCGTTTGGATAGGTGCTCAGGTAGCTGACAACAGTAGATATGCTGTGTATCTCTCTCTCTCTCTCTCTCTCTCTCTCTCTCTCTCTCTCGCTCTCTCTCTCTCTCTCTCCCTGTCACGGCACACACACACACCAAATGTACTCTTCCTTTTTGCCTAATTCCCACAGACAGCGGCCTTATTCAACTTCGGCCTGTGTGCGGCCATGGGGTCCCTCACGTTCATCATATACTTCTGCTGCAAAGGAAACTGTGCCTAGGAAATACCGCAAGAGTGAATTATCCTATCACGCAGATGGCGATTTTACGGACACTCGAAGCGTGACCTGACGGGGAGGTCCCCTGATACTCAGTGTCATCGATGAGCGAGGAGGGGAAGAGCGTGCGGTTCATGATGGGGTGTCGACATCATCCATACACAGGCGTTTTTACCGTGACGCGTGGCGTTGGGATCAAAATGATATCTCTGAATTCTGAATTCAATACCCCGACAACCTTTTAAAGGATAACCATGTTTTAATGACTAAATACCAGACTGAGGAAAGGTCGACGAAAAAATCATACAAATCATACATACAAAGACAGATATTAGCGTATGCAAAGTTTGCCGTTTCTAAAATGTCGTTTGCAAACGTTACTGTGCAATCTCTGGTTTATTAATTGGGCACGTCATGAGCAATGACAAGTCATTCTTATCTTTCCCTTTTAAACATCCATTTTTAATGATTCTGTTCAACCTTTCGTCACCCTGTCTTCAGACCTGTCTCCTTTTATTTCAATCTGCCCTTAAATTACGTGCCTTTGCTTTGCTTTCATTATAATTGGCACGATGGGCCCGCATAGCTATGTCGTCTCCCTATCCATGATTCCAGACGGACGAGTGCGCGGTATAGGTAATATAGCACTCAGCATGAAGCCCTTCAGCAATCAGGATTTCACTAGCGATTATAATACATTGAAAGAAGAAGAGGATTTTAAATCCAAATGTGGCATTAATTTCCTTGATGTGTTGCAAATGTGACCATGTAATTACACCCGTTTGGGCTTACACCGAACATTGAAACTAGAGAGCATTTTGCATTGATCACATTGAGTGCACGGAGAATTAGACTTTGGACGTATGTGTGTTGGATACGCCTAGATTGTGTGATTGCCATAAACAAGCTGAATAGAAATCTGCAATGCGTTTCTTACTTGGACGCATGCGCTGTAGGTTCTTTACCTGACATTTTCAAGAGGGTGGCTTCAGGCGCTTTGCCAAGATGAGTCACGAAACAGGTTGTCATGGCTACCAACGTCGACACCCGTTCGAAACATCCGGCTACATGTAGAGCTAAAAGCATGACGCAAAATGGAGGATTTGGTAAATAGTTGATGTCGTCATTATCTTGCCATCGCAGTCATTTTTTTCGACCAAAAATTTTTGTTTACTCGAAGGCCTACCTAAGATTGATCTAATTACCTGTACACGTACAAGCTATATATAAGAAGCACTTTACAACGCAAATATATCTGAGTGCAGTTATTGAATTGTGCTGCATGCGCAAATTATGAATTGAATTATTTTATTTTACTTTATTTATAAGAAAAAACACAATACTATAATTCATAACCAGTGCAATTTAAGAGCCAAACGTGTGGCTTGTCCGAGAGAAGCGTCCCTTCCAACTGACACATGGACGGAAAAAATCTTCAAGAAATCTTAAAACGTTTATTCATTATTGTGTTGTGCGCGTTCGTGTGCTGATATCGTGATGCGCAATTAGGAGTTTCATTTTTTGTCCCGTCAATATCGTTCAATAGAAGGCATCTTTCTGTATCGAGGTATATGTGTAGTTTGATTCCAGAGACTAGGCTGTGTGGTCACAGTGCCACCATAACGCACAATACTTTTTTCAGATGTGCTACATTGTGCGATTACCCACTGCTATTGTAAATAGATAAATTCAATAACATTATTTATTGAATGTATGTATAACTGCTTGAAAAGATTGTTGGTGATGACGTTAAAGAGCACATGAGGGCTTGCCCGACGTAGCAGCATTAGCATCCATTAACATGTTTCTGTTTTTGTAAGTTTTTGAAATTTGGGTAACTCCCCCACCAAACCTACGAACATAAACTTGCTCATGTCAACTTGTAAGCATGCAAAAGTAGTGCGATGACAGACTGACAATGCCGTAATTTGTAGTAGCATGTAAATAAAAGGATTCTTTTGCTGAGTGTCCAAGTACAAGATGGAAATCTACCTATATGCGTTTTAAACAAGCATTCAACACATTGCATGGTTACATAACTTGTGCTGTTCGTGAGTTGATTTCTTTCTACAAAATGCACGGTGTGGTTGTATAGTACGTATATATATATGTGTGTAACAAACGTGGAGCTTGTTAGACACGCTGAAAGGAATCGCTTAATTACAAGTTACAAGCTCGAAACGGTAACCATACCATGCCTGTGGCGATGTTGTCTTGGGATCGAACTACACGGTACACGGTACGATACATATCAACATTTGGACATCTGCATGGACTCGCAAGGTGTAATATATGTACACAACGATCATTAACAAAAGAGAGCGAGCATATGGCGATTGTTACTCAAGTTGAAATTTCTCTTTCTACCTCAAGTGAAAGATCATTTGACAAGTTAGGGTGGTCTTATTGGTGCTTGGCGGTCTTCTACTACACTCTGGTCACTAATGTCACGATCAACCGAATGTGGTTAACACTTATTTGCCTTTTGTTTTTTTCTTTAAACATTAGTCGCTGAACGTGGGATTATATTCATGAGGCTATTGATCAAGATATGCTGAATTTTTTTACGTACCGTATTTTGTACATCACGTGTATCAATGTGCATGATGTAATGCGAAGGAGTAAACTGTGGGGCGTCTGTTTATATATTAAATATCTTTGTACATGTATATAGATTTGTTATATTGTGATGTGTTCATGAATTTGTGTCGGAAATCAAAATAATCCCTCCCCAAATCTCTCTCTCTCTCTCTCTCTCTCTCTCTCTCTCTCTCTTTCCACCCCCCCCCCCCTCTCTCTCTCTCTCTCTCTCTCTCTCTCTCTCTCTCTCTCTTTCTCTCTCTCTCTGTCTCTCTCTTTGTCTTTTTTTCCCTACACAGACGCCCATGATGAAACATTTCAGAAATAGAAATGCACATCTCCTGACACAGTCCATGAGTATGCCCTCTGTCATAACCATCATGCTGAAACCAGGGATGTGTTATGGAAGGATATGAAACAACTTTATTTATTTGAACCCATGCGTGCCACCGCCGAAAAAATTATGTGGTCTCAGCATGTGCTTTTCAAGAGTTTTAACAATAACGAACAGGATTGCGTAGCAACGGTTTCTCAGAGAGAACAAAATAAATGAAGAGTCTTATTTCGCTTGTCCAGTTCTGTTGGATTGCATCAATACTTTTGTGAGGAAAAGAGATATCAGCGAACAAAAATAAACAGTTTTTTTTTCTAGTAAAGTATCTCTGCTGCACGCAAATGCACGCAAACTCTGTTAATGGAATAAGCCAGTTCGTAATTACAATTTGCGCATGAGCAGATGAAGGTCATAGTGACCAAACCAGCTTGTTGGTTTTTAAATCACTGAGATAAGCATCATCATTAATAAGTTATTTTAGAATATGCTTGTTATCCAATTTATAAAAGAACACCAAGGTGTTCAATCATGGGGTATTTGACAACAGGCCAAACTGTCACAGGTGGGCTTGAAATTTCCATTTATTTTTATTGTCTACCATGGTTACTCTTGTCCGGTAAATGGCATCGTAATTTGTTTCATTTTCATACCCGAGTAAAAGCCGGTACAGGTGTACCACATGTTTAAACGGGTGATCGAATGTTAAGTCTACCCTTTCATTTATATGCAAATTAATCGAAAATGTTCAAGTATCGCTGTTTTAGTACTTTCGTTCCCGTGGATTTATCCTGGTACTTTTTCCAGTTACGTTTAGTAAATTAATGCATGTTACGGGTTAATTTTGTAGCACCCACGCTAGCGTCTCCGTGCCACGCCCGAGGCGATACGTTGGGCAAGGTATTTAACCGTACGTTGTACACGTTAAGGCATTACTTTATTTTGCTTTCGTCCTGTACGGTGGTTTCCTTTTGAGTTCGTGGTCAATTTGTAACTAAGTGTATCCGAAGACAAGCATCCGTCTACAATTGAATCTGAAGTATAACCGAAGTTAAGCAGCCGTCACCAATTATTGTTTTGTCGTAGCTGCAAGTTTTGAAGAGGTGTCTTCGTTGTAGTTTATTGGAAAACACCTTTGGTGAGTTTGTGTACGGGACTGACGCCACCTTACGTGTCCCTGAACTGTCCACGTCACCACGTCGCCACGTCGCCTACTTCGCTGAGGAGTCGCCCGTCACAAGTTCGCAGCCTCATCGAAAGTCAAGCGCGTCGTCTTTCATTTGTTCCACGCAGCTAGCATCGTTGAAACGGGGCCCCGACCGCGAACTGCCAGGTTTTCGTGTGTTTATTGTTGGTGTGATTCCGTTTGATTTGGGTGTGTGGTTTATCTGGTCCGTATAAATGATTTGTTTTAATCACGTTATTTTGTTATTGAAATGTAAGATTAATGATATTTTCAGTAACTGATTAAAATAATGTTAAGTTAAATTGATTTGTCATAGTCGGTTTGTGGTGTTATTGGTCAACAAGTTTTTCCTCTTTTATTTTACTGTCGGCTCCAAACCGGGCCGTGACACAAACGACAACAATTAGTTCACAATAAACAATGTAATAGAAGCTTTCCCAATTGTTCACAGACCGTAGCCTACTATTCTTGTCACCTGTTTTGAGATGGTTCCTTTATTAGAGGTTGAATATCGCAAATTGCTATGTCGGGTAAGCACATTACGTAACATCTCCTTTTGAAATGATATATTAATCAACTGCTTATCCTAATGAAAAAGGGAAAGGTCATAGTGACCAAACTTGCTCCAGAGCTAACTACGAACTGGTGTATAAACAGCTTAAGATATGATTTTGATAATGATTGAATCCCACATTTGCGGAAATCTGCGGAAAGTGCAGAAATTTGTTAATTGTATTAGTAACAATATTATCTTATATCTCCGTTCGTGCATCATTCAACAATTATTTAGAAGAAAACCCGAGTACAGGATCTTCAGTGCTGTTGTCCTTAACTTTCTTGAAATTTGCAAAATAATGTGATAAGAAACACAGCTTCGAGAGACAAAATAGGGAATTAAAGATATTGCTTTCCAAGTTATACAGCTAAATGTCGGTGGCGCGCATGGTACATCAAAGCATTGTAGTGATTGTGGAATGCTTTTGACATTCATTAGCACGCTTGTAGTATCCATAAAGATGTTTGAATATATTATGCTCGAGTTGTCCCTCCTTCTTAACACTTCCCTGCTGAAACGAAGGTTCAAACACTGAATACCGGTTGACACATACATAGTTTGTCACATAATGGATGGATTTGACGAAAGGCTGGCCAGAATTTTCTCTCCTGAGAATCAAATCATGAATCAATTATCACTTGAAAGTGAACTTCTCCTGAGTCGCTTTCATTTAGATGAATGAATGCATATAGAGCAGATACGAGCCAGACGCAGCAAAGAGTGTCGTGTGCCAGATACATGACTTGTTGTGATTTGTTTGAAAAAGGTCAGATCATGCTGGAGAGCCAGAGAGGGGCGAGGAGAGGGGGAAGGAGAGCGGAGGAGGAGGGGTGTAGAGAAAGAGAGGGAGATCGAGGGGGCTATGTCAAAAAACATTAGCGGTGATCGGTGGGTTGGGCCTTGAGCTCTATTCCAATCAACTGTATTTCAATATGCTGGAAAATGATTAGAATCATGCTGGTTGCTGTCAAATAATTATTATCGATACGTTCCTGTCGCATTTTGCCGGGTAGATTAAAGGGCAATTGTACTCATTAAACATGTCACTTCTATTTAAAACTTCATTCAAAATAATTAGAAATGGCTCTAAAATGACAGATTTTGGTTGAGAAAGTACCAGACGAAGACCGTCTTACTTTCCGGTTTCAGTCGCCAAAGCGTACGCCGAGAAAACTTACGGGAGTCGCCATTTTCCGCGCTGCCATTCAAAATTGTGACGTCACATACGAACAAATTAAACCTGTACACCCATTGGTTGCAATCTGTACTCTCTCGTAATATTGATAAACGTATAAATGTAAATTCCAAATTTCTATTATCGCTAGACTGCTGTAACTAGAAATAAAAACATATTTGATAAAAAAAATCATCATTCGTTTAAATATTACATACATTTTTTTAGCTTCAAAATATCGAGTTTTATCTTTCTTTTGTAACGACAATCCAACAACAAATCAGAAGAATTCTCCAGCTGACTTTCAGTGCGCTAGACTTATCATTCAGCCCATATTTTTATGATATTGGAGCTATTTTGAGTGGCACGTTTTGACCTCTGACCAAAATTTTAGTCTGTCAATGGGATCGGTTCAAGTACGTGTCTTGTAACCCGGCTGATATATATATGGAAAGGATACACGACAGAAGACTGGTGCCACACGCACCTACACACAAACACACACACTCACACACACACACACACACACACACACACACACTCACACGCGCACACACACACACATACAAAAAGAACGTAGGGGGTCTACCCCCCCCCCCCCCCCCACCCCATCCCCTTCAACCTCCCACAAAAAAAAAATCACACTCTAGCGACCATTATGGCTGACAAGGAGATATTTGTCAAAAACTGAATCGGGACAGCATGCTGAGTACAGTCAGAAGACATCTACATGTATGTGCTTTCACTAGGTAGGCTGTAAGTTCAGTTGGGAGGTTCGCAGGGGGACAACCTGATGTGTCCTTAGCCTCAAGTATGGCCGCTCCTTCCTTAATGTCACTTTCCGGTCTTGCGCTACGCAACAGTCCATCCAATGCGTTAATTGGTTGCTAGCCTCGATTCGAGACATGGAGTGCATGCACACAGCCGAGACTGTTAAAGGGGAAGTTCACCCCGAAATTATTTTGGTTTCAATAAGTAGAGACAAATATAAGAAACATATGAGTGAAGGTTTGACGAAAATCGGTCAAAGGAAAAGAAAGTTATTTTATTTTAAAGTTTTGCTTTTGTGACGTCACGTGCGAGGTGCTCTCCCATATGTTGTGTACAAAATAAGTCGATAAATTGCTTTTTATCTGTTTTTGAAAACGGAGTGATTATTTTTCGTACAGGTATGAGTGTAAAATGTATTTCTAATAATGTATCAAAGCACAAATAAAAGGATGCATATCTTTGTGAGAAAATGCACATTTTCGAAAAAAAAAATGTACACAACATATGGGAGAGCACCTCGCATGTGACGTCACAAAATCAAAACTTTAAAATCAAACAACCTTCTTTTCCTTTGACCGTTTTTCGTCAAACCTTCACTCTTTTTATTGAAATCAAAATAATTTCAGGGTGAGCTCCCCCTTTAACATCTATGTCTGGTAAGAGAAACTACGCCCTCTGCCCACTTGCTCTTTAGTAGTGAGAGGGCGAAGTTTTGTTAACCGACATATACTCGGTTGTGTCCATACACTGCACAGCCTAGAATCTAGGCTAATTAGCTGCATGTTCATGACTGTGTCCCTCTTACCCACACGACTCTCGAACACCAATCAATCTACGCACAGTGTGATATCCTGTCTCAGCTTGTAATTACACCATGATCGGACAATCCACTGAATACAAACTACTAGACTGCTGACTGGGATTTTTTATGAAGCTGTGTAGGATGATGGATGTGAAGACATTTTACAGTGTGCCCGGAACAATAATAGAAGCAGGTTCACATGGCAGAATGTTCTTTCTCTATCTTCGCATCACTGAATAGCTGTTGCCATATCTGCATGATAATAAGTTGAAATGTGGTTGACTTTTCTAATGAATCTCCAGTTAACTATGAATACAGCCATTGACCTGAGGTTATTTTCTACCAGCAATAAGCTGCTCATGCGCAGATTGCAATTACGAAGTGGCTTCGAGTGAACTGTGTGCTGCGGTGTACGCCCTCACTGTCCAGACGATGAAAGAGGGTGGCACGAGAAAAGACCCTCTGAACGATTCCAGACAGCAGGTGTGGCACGGAATTTCAAAAGAAATTCAACCTGAAGTGAGTATAATACACACATACACATACATGTACATGCATACGCACACATTGCAAACATACTATTGCATTTTCTATTCATGACTGTCATCCAAGTTTAACATGTGACGCGTATGTACTATGTACAACGCTTGTCATTAAACAAAATGCGGTTCTCCACTGTTTTCCCGCTTCCACTACTAGTACAGAAACAAGCGGACACGAGATTACAAGAAAATACCGGGTTTTTTTATTATTTCTCTGAGTAAAATACAATTTTTACAGATTGCCTCTTAAGGTTTACACATTTAAATACATTCCAAACACATCATTTTAATCATTCCTATTAATCCCCATGAATATGAACTACGCGTTGTGAAGTATTCGTCCCGGCTGATAAAATATCTATGCACCAAATAACATTTAAAAAATAATGCATAAACATATAAATTAAGTACTTATTTTGTCACTTGCATCACAAAGATGAATGCTTTTTACTCTGAATACATAACTTTATAATGCTTTCCGAGTACTGAAAGAGGATGGACTGAGAGTACGTGAAATTGAAAATCAGCTGAACAATATCGCATGCAGATCGGTATATGTCATACAGTTAAACATAACCACGTATCGATGAGCATAACTATAAACAAGGGGTGTCATTTCGTGCGGAAATGTAAGAAACCATCGTGTAATACAATATAATTTGACAGGATTGAGAGCAAAAACGACTATGGTCACCTTTTTACAAGTCATTCTACTAATACGTTACTAAAGGTAAGCCCAAAAGCTTGTTAGATGTTTTTCCAACTAGCAACAACTAATAGATTCAGAGTGTATTCCACCCATTGGGAATACATGACTAGATAGAGGTGAATGAAATATCACGTTTTTACACAGTCAGGAGAAAGAAAGAAAAACGGCTAATTGAAATGATTGCTTTCCTCTATAAATGAACTGCTTCGTATGTACAGCTGAAAAGTATTTTAACCAGGCATAAATCGGTTATTTATTATTAAAAAAGAGCCACTGAAAAGCCTCAAACGCAACTTTGGATATACCTGACCCAGTGAAATCCTCATAACATAGGGCCGACATATGTGACGCATGTTTCTTCTTATCAAGGGTATCATTAAATATCAAACGAGGTTAAAATCCTAAAATCGTGTTTCATCAAAACTCTTCTTTCGACGGTCACTGTAGCTGGGATTGGTCGATCTTCTAGTGTTTTGGATGTAACTCGGACTATCACCGGAGTCGTAAGTGGACTGCGTGCCATTGCGAGGCCCTCTCCTTACGACTTCGTTGGAACGTGCCCCGTTGTGAAATACAGCTTCCGTAACGCCTCCTCCCGATTGTCTTCTCTGGTAACGACCGTTGCCGCTCGGAGATGGCGGGTGATGTGGGTGCGGGTTTCGGACAACAGAACTCATGCTGCCCCCGTTGTCGGGCTCATCATGACCATACTGAGGGTTGTTGTACCCCCTGATATGGTCTGCTTTTACACCAGACCCGGCGATGAAGGTTCCTCTTGGACTGTTGTCATTTATTGGGGAGGTGGGTGCATAACCAGCCTGCATGTGTGCCTGCAACGTTATTGCAAAAAGAGCTTTTGGCGTTACAGGGAATTATTTACTGGCGATGAAATATAGCTCTAAAATCAGGTTTTTACAGTACTGTTATTCAAATAGCGTGACGGCTTCGCTCCAATAAGTCTGCGAGCTACGGATCGATGAGATGTACATATGTCGACTGTACGTCGAACTTATTTTCCCACCGAGAACTTGAATTACTTCCCAAAGAAATCGATTCCATTTTAAAATGTTCAGTCCCCATAGACTACTCATTTGGCATCGCATCCCTCTCTTTATAGTCGCATCCATACCATGTCTAAAATGTTTATAATATCTATCCTTTGTATTTCTAACGTAGGTTACGTTTACATAACTCATCGCCAGTTGTTTTTGGTTTCTTTGCATATTACATAATATGTGTATTGTGAACCGATGTATGTTTGATAAAGCGTTTGATGTTTTAAGGATCAGTCCTTGCATGTTTTATGTCCTACAATTTTGCTAGAAGAATTATCCATGTGAGCTTATATCAATGAGTTGTGGACAGCAGACACAAAACTCGGGATTTGGTGCTTACATTGATCTGCTTGCTGAGCTTGAGGGATAGGTCGCTGTTCCTGGAGTTGGGAGGATGGTCGACGTCCTCTGTGATGTAGAGCTGTCTCTCCCCAGACTCACCGCGGACCAGCGGCTTGGTGGAGGTACTCCTCTCGGCCTGATAGCGGAGGGCCAGTTGGTGTTGCTTGGGCCCGTTCCGCTGGTGGTAGAGGTATCGATACCGGGCCGCGCAGCAGGCGAGCACGACGAAGAGGAAGGCGATGACGACGAAGATGGGGACGAGAATGGCGACGAGGAGATTGGGATCCCGACCAGGATTCAAAGGAACCTCGCACTGGAGACCGGTGTAGGAGGGTTGACAGCTGTAAAAGTGGGTATGGGATGTGTCATATAAACTGATGCTGTGTAATTAGATTGATGGCGCTCTTCGACCTCAATAGATTATTTGCGCCAGGTAGTTGAGTTCTAGGCTTACTTGGTCGTTCATATTGGCAGTTGCTTGTGTAAGGCATGTGTATGTAGACTTTAAGAATACGGTTTGGTAGTGATGATTACGGCCGTAAATAAGCACACCTGTTCTGGCGTCATCATCAAGGTCTGGATTTCTGTTCGTTTCAACGATTTTATCCTTGTTTCTTGTAATTGTGTTTTCTGTACTTCACCATGTCTATTTTTGGACCCTTCTGTTTATTCCGATGCTTTAAATGAGGTGCATCATTGTATCAATAACGGATGAGTCTTGAATGGAGACATAATTATAGTTTTTTTAATGGTGAAGGTGGCACACGCCTTGCAATGTGGAAGGTTAAAGAGACACTCCACGTGGTTTCAATCTTTGGTTCACCAAAATAATCAGATTCATGACTTAACATAACGGATTGCACAAAACTTACGCGCAGGTATAGTTGAGGTTATCGAAGTCAATGCTGCACGTCCCGTCGTTTCGACATGGATTATCATCGCATTCACGTTGCAAAGACTCCACATCTGTTTAAAATATAACATGATCATTCGCTTAGAAATTACACACAAAGGGTATAAATAACTGCAAGGTAATTATGATTATATAATCCAAACATATAGTATAAAAATAGCAAAGCAACTCCTTGCAATGTTATCATATCATTAGCGTGGTCAAAGCAAGCATGTAGACATTTTAGATCGCGTCCAAAAGAAAAGTCTTACAGAGCAGTTCCACAAGTCCATACTATTAATTCGCTTACATTACAATCATTTTTTGGTGTTCGCAGTAAAGAAGTGGAACCTCTGGACACCATGTAGAAACGGTGTTTGGGAATGACAAAATTTTTCTTATAATTCGTTTTCTTTCGTCAAAATACATGCAAGCATTACCAGGTCGCTAAATCAGGTCGTTTCACACAAGCTCGATATAACTACATGTATGTCAGGAGGCGAATGTTTGTCATGTTATTAAGAAGACCTTGAGGCTTTGGAAACTATGGGAAGGAGGTCCATTTTTTGGATATAACAGCTGAAAACGCCCCATCACCCGAGAAATACATGAATATGTCAATGCTAATACAACAGTTTCTTACCAATTATTGTGAATGATAGAACAGTGAAATCAGATATATTTCGTACAGCTCCCTCTATGTCTTCGATGAGTGTGGCGACGGGCAAGTTGGACTCGCGCATGACGTGGATGAATTGACTAGTACGGATATTCCCGCTCGTTAGATTGTTGGCTGTGAAAATGGTCACATTTGCCTGTTCAACTACTTGCACGCCGATGATTGTGGTTTGTAACTGCAAAAAGAAAAAAAAATGTATGATCATGGGTTACAGTTCGATATTCCGAAAGTTCGTTTATTCCGAAGGTTTCGTTATTCCGAAGGTTCACAATTTCGAAACACGTAAATTGCCTATACCTAGATGCTCATTAGTCCGGAAACGAAAAAGGGTTCGTTAATCCGAGCATGGCGTTATTCCGAATGTTCGTTATTCCGAAGGTCTGTTAATGCGAAAATAAAATACGGTTCGTTATTCCGAAGGTTCGTTAATCCGAAAACGAAATAGGTTCGTTTCTCCGAAGGTTTGTTAAACCGAAAACGAAATAAGGTTCGTTTTCCCGAAGGTTCGTTAATCCGAAAAAGAAAGAAGGTTCGTTTTACCGAAGGTTCTTTAATAAGGTTCCAGCCTTATTTCTTTTTCGGATTAACAAATCTTCGGAAAAACGAACGTTATTTTTTTCCGGACGAACGAACCTTTAGAATAACGAGCCTTATTTCTTTCTCGGACTGACAAACCTTCGGAATAACGAACCTTATTTTGTTTTCGGACTAACGAACCTTCGGAACAATGAACCTTCGGAATAACGAGCGCTCCCCTGATAATGATACGTTACATATCGAGATGTCGAATGTGAAGCGCACTACATTAAAATTAATTCAGTATATGGTAAGATTGTAGGATAATTAATGTTACGACACATTATACTAGAAATGTATTCATAGGTCTACCATCATACAGCACATGCTTTTCTTTTTTGGGTAAGATATCTGTCACTTCATCTTCGCGCTCATTAAATTGGCAGGATTCTATCGGTACGATCTATCGTATTTTCTGTCTGGTTCTGTGTTTTCTAGCATGAGTATACTCACCGTGTTTTCAATCAAGATAACAGTCGGGCTATCTAGTTCTAAAACGGCTCGTCTCTTCCGGCTGACCGTCACACCACTGCTTTCAATTGTTGAAACTAGATCTGGCAAACAAATAGTAAATACAGCACATTAAAAAAAAACCGAAAATGTAATTAATAAAACAACAATTTAAACAAGCAGTTACGTGCACAACTATACAAACTTAACGAAGATAATTACATCCCTTCCTCTAAATATGTGTGTCCAATCAATACTAATTATTTAACTAATGATATCACATATTACGTATTTAGGGATAATGTTATCATCATGATTATGTCTGTGATAATGTGTGTGCACATCACTCAAGAAAAATATATCCACGCATGATACCATCTGGTTTCAATAATGTTTGAATGGGAATAATGAAAATTATCCCAATGAAGTATATTGATTACAATGTTTTTTACACTGATAAACTCTCTCGTTGCCATTTGGTATGTATATTGTCTTTATTTGATTAAATGTGTTTGTTTTATTTACCGGGAAATGCAATATTACCACGCATTGAATAATATTTAAACAATCTTTAAAAAAATATCACGTTAAAGAAACAATGAGTGTAAACAGAACAACGTGTTAATCACCTGATGACAGTGATGTAATTGACGGTTTAATTTAGCATATTCGTCATATCCACCCATGAAAAGTGTGTGTGTGTGTGTGTGTGTGTCTGTGTGTATCCGTGGGTGTGAGTGTGTGTATGTGTGTTTGTGTTTGTGTGTGTGTGTGTGTGTGTGTGTGTGTGTGTGCGTGTGTGTGTGTGTGTGTGTGTGTGTGTGTGTGTGGGTTGGGGTGTTTACATACCACCTCTTGGCGAGAAGACATGGTGCATTCGTACCTTCATGGCCGACATGTAATTCATTATGCCATGTAATAGATTTCTTTAGATTGCCTCCGTAAGCGAGTGACTTGCAAAGACTTTGCAAGCACAGCCTCAACATGTTCAATTCTCTGTCTGCACAACAAATTGTCCAGACATTCACATCTCTGTTCATCTCATCTTTCTATTCTGTTGGAGAAGAGCGATATTCAGACGAATAAATAATTGGTGCTGAAAAATAGCCAATGTTGCTGACAAATGTTCAGTGCCGACATTTATGCATGGATGCCGAAAAAATTAGGTGGTGCCAACAAACATGAGAAAAGGTTAGTAGTGCCGATGTATTATTATATATTTATTTATTTATTATTATCATATGTTTTTTTTTCAATCATACGCACACACACCTACCCCCCCACACACACACACACACATAACAGAAACGTCCGTTTCCAACTGACTACGCCAATTATTGCTTGGATAATCCTTACTTGTACAAGTTAGGTTCTTCCACTCTTCCGCTGCAGTACATGTCATGATAAGGGGTTTAATTGTATTACACTCGAATTTGCAAGTTGTTCCAATCGTCACGTACTCCTGAGTGCAGTTTGTATCTAACCCATCAGGCACCGAACACATTTCTGTATAAAGACAAAACGTGTATAATAAAAAAAAATCTCCCAATGAACCTTGCCTGCTGTTTCAACAAATCATGACATTCTATTTTCACGATGTCATTTTTAACATAAAGCGTAGCTATAGTGGCTTCTGCGACAATGAACCTGATAAGTAGCATAAAAAAGTGCAAAATTTATGAGTTAAGGCCCAAAATTTTACGAAAAGAGATCAAGTTTATGAGAAAATCCTATTTGTGATTTCGGGCATTTTCAACATCTCTACTTCACGATTTGATGTGATAGACTTTTTGGAATGGTATCTTAGTGGTAGATATCACATTGTAAAATGCATACCTCAAAAATACAGTATTGATATATTTCATCACCTCGTTCACGGGGGTGCTGAAAACAATAATATACATAATGTTCGCCGCTAGCTTCGTAATATAGCAAGACCGCAGCATGGATTTATTGCCAATTTCCTCCTTAAAGTCATAACATTGTCACATTCAATAAACATGTATGTGAAATTCTATTGGGTATAGATTTCAGGATTTCATGCTGAAAGATGTTCCTTCAGCATGTTCAGGGAAAAACCTACAAGGCACAACGTACCAGCGCATGTCAGCTAATTTTTGGCATGGCATCGCGCACTGTAATGTTACTAGTATTCAACAAATCAATGCCACTTATAGAGTCAAAATGTAAGAATGGCTAGTATTGTATGTCTATTGAGCATTATTTTATAACCACATCATGTGACTTGACGTGAGAGGGCGATGACTTCAATAGACCAGATTCGTTTCTTATTTTTTTATAGCAACAGTCATCTTACTATCACACGTCGGTACTTGGTTGTCGAACTTTCCCGTCTCGGTGCATGTCATCTGTGGGCTTCCATTCAAGGCATATCCCTCATCACATGCGAAGTCACATGACGTGTTGAAGATGACGTCAATCATGGATGAACATGGTTGACCTACTTGTAGAGGGGAGGTTATCGCAGGAACCGAACATGTGATGTCTGAGTGGAAATGAGGGGAATGTTTAAAGATTATAGAGAAAATATTGGAGTAAACTATCGAAAACATTGGTTTGCACTTAATAACTCGAGGCATGCCACAAGACTATGAGATATGCTCATATTCAATACAATTGTTTACCCAACCTATCACATACGTAAACACCTTAACACAATTGTCGACTAAGGAATTCTATACATGTATGTGTAGTCTAACTGTCATTCTTGGGTACCTGCTATAACAAGTACTTAACTACAAAAAATATCACTTAAAAGAAAGTGTTTATAACAACAGTCATCTTACTTTGGCAGGTCGGTACTTGGTTGTCGAACTCTCCCGTCTCCGTGCATGTCATCTCTGAACTTCCATTCAAGGTAAATCCCAGCTGACATGAGAAGTCACATGACGTGTTAAAGATGACGTCACTCATGGATGAACATGGTTCACCTACTTGTAAAGGGGAGCTTATCACAGGAACTGGACACGTCATGTCTGAGTGAAAAGGGAGGGAAATATTAAGGACCATCCAGAAAATATTAGAGTTAACTCCCTCCAAAAAAAATAATCTTGATGTCACAAAGAACAACATGATATTATGTCCATCTATCATGTGATCGTTTATCCACCTCTCATATATCATACCTAAACACTATTACTGATTAAATGATGATACATGAGTAGTCTAAATGCCTAAATAGGTACTTTATACCCGGAAATATTGCTAAAATGAAAATGTTTTAACAACAATAATCTTACTTTCGCAGGTCGGTACTTGGTTGTCGAAGACTCCCGTATGTATCTTTCTTGGGAACCTGTTCAAACAAGTACTTAGCTACATTAAAATATCGGTTTAAAAACGTATACATAACAATGGTCATCTTACTTTCGCAAGTTGGTATTTGGTTGTCGAACTCCCCCGTCTCGGTGCATGTCATCTGTTGGTATCCGATCAAGGTATAATTCTGATCACATGAGAAGTCACATGACGTGTTGAAGATGACGTCACTCATGGATGAACATGGTTGACCGACTTGTAGAGGGGAGGTTATTGCAGGAACCGGACACGTTATATCTGAGTGGAAAGGGGGAATATGACAAATTATAAACAAAAAAGTAAGTTCCCCCACGACCCCCCAACAACAAATGCCAAAATGTATTATTAAAACGGCATAAACAACTACCCTTGTGAATTTTGAAAAGGGAGATTTTTGCCTTTAAAATTTGCCCACTCATGCATGCCTAATTGGATTATTGTGATTTTGACACAGAAGTTAATCAATAAGGTAGGAAACATTCCTGCTAAATTATTTTGTCCAAAACCTCTTCGATAAAAAGTTATGCTATTTCGCTTAGGGGGGGTATTATTTTTTGTTATGTGTAGAATGGATATGATAGGAAACTTCCTGTAATATCAACAGTTTACTC
This sequence comes from Arbacia lixula, assembly GCA_963669155.1. Lineage (NCBI taxonomy): Eukaryota > Metazoa > Echinodermata > Echinoidea > Arbacioida > Arbaciidae > Arbacia > Arbacia lixula. The sequence goes on along the minus strand of OZ022576.1, from coordinate 54,777,843 downwards.
AGTGAAATACTTAACATTACGAGGCATGTCACATTCATGCGATCGTTGGCGCATCCAATCTTTATGTGTATACCTAAGAATTAATTAGTATAAGTTTTATCACCGCATCATATGACTTGACGTGAGAGTGCCATGATTTCAATAGACCAGATTGGTTTGAAAGAAAGGATTTAAAGCAACAGACATCTTACTATCACATGTCGGTACTTTGTTGTCGAACTCTCCCGTCTCCGTGCATGTCATCTTTGAGTTTCCATTCAAGGTAAATCCCAGCTGACATGAGAAGTCACACGACGTGTTGAAGATGACATAACTCATGGATGAACATGGTTGACCGACTTGTAGAGGGGAGCTTATCGCAGGAACTGAACACGTGATGTCTGAGTTAAAAGAGGGGAATTTTTAAGATTATATTGAATATATTGGAGTAACCTACCGAAGATGATGATTTGCACTATGAATGTGATATATACCTAACCACAATGTCGACTGAGAAATGCCATACATGTATGTGTAGCCTAAGTGTATATTTCTTACCTGTTATCATGGCTAGAACAGGCAGTGAGCTACAAAAATATCGCTTAAAAGACGGTGTTTATAACCATAGTCATCTCACTTTCGCAAGTTGGTATTTGGTTGTCGAACTCTCCCGTCTCCGTGCATGTCATCTGTTGGTATCCGATCAAGGTATATCCCACCTGACATGAGAAGTCACATGACGTGTTGAAGATGACGTCACTCATGGATGAACATGGTTGATCGACTTGAAGAGGGGAGCTTATCACAGGAACTGCACACGTGATGTCTGAGTGGAAAGGAGAGGGAATAATGTCTATTGAGCATTGTTTTCATTACCTTATCATGTGGCTTGACGTGATTGGGCGATGACTTCAATAGAACAAAATTGGTTTGAAAGAAAGGATTTATAGCAACAGACATCTCACTATCACATGTCGGTACTTGGTTGTCGAACTCTCCCGTCTCCGTGCATGTCATCTTTGAGTTTCCATTCAAGGTAAATCCCAGCTGACATGAGAAGTCACATGACGTGTTAAAGATGACGTCACTCATGGATGAACATGGTTGACCGACTTGTAGAGGGGAGCTTATCGCAGGAACTGAACACGTGATGTCTGAGTGGATAGGTGGGGGAATATGACCAATTGTCGACTGAATATGATAGTAAACTTCCTGAAATATCAACAGTTTAGTCAGTGAAATACTTAACATTTCGAGGAATGTCACATTCATGCGATCGTTGGCGCATCCAATCTTTCTGTGTATACCTAAGAATAAATGAGTATAAGTTTTATCACCGCATCATGTGACTTGGCGTGAGAGTGTTATGGCTTCAATAGACCAGACTCGTTTGAAAGAAAGGATTTAAAGCAACAGACAACTTACTATCACATGTCGGTACTTGGTTGTCGAACTCTCCCGTCTCCGTGCATGTCATCTTTGAGTTTCCATTCAAGGTAAATCCCAGCTGACATGAGAAGTCACATGACGTGTTAAAGATGACGTCACTCATGGATGAACATGGTTGACCGACTTGTAGAGGAGAGGTTATCGCAGGAATTGAACATGTGATGTCTGAGTGGAAAAGAGGGGGAATTTGACAAATTATAGACTGGATATTAGACTATATTTCCTGAAATATTAACAGTTTACTCAGTGAAACACTTACATTACGGGGTATGTCACATTTATGCGATCGTTGGCGCATCCAGTCACTATGTGTATACCTAATTATGTTCAATTAGTATAAGTTTCATCAACGCATCATGTGACTTGACGTGAGATTTATAGCAACATACATCTTACTATTTCATGTCGGTAATACCCAATCTATCATGTATAAACTTTACCACAATTGTCGACTAAGAAATGCCATACAAGTATGTGTAACACAGCCGTCTTTCTTTACTTAACTACAGAAATATTGCTTAAAGAAAGTGTTTACATCAATAGTCATCTTACTATCGCAAGATGGCATTTCGTTGTCGAACTCTCCCGTCTCCGTGCATGTCATCTCTGAGTTTCCATTCAAGGTAAATCCCAGCTGACATGAGAAGACACATGACGTGTTAAAGATGACGTCACTCATGGATGAACATGGTTTACCGACTTGTAGAGGGGAGCTTATCGCAGGAATTGAACATGTGATGTCTGAGTGGAAAGGTGGGGGAATATGACAAATTATAGAGTGCATATTAGACTATAATTTCTTGAAATACTAACATTTTGCTCAGTGAAACACTTGACATTACGGGGTATGTCTCATTCATGCAATCGTTGGCTCATCAAATAATATCAACAGTTTAGTCAGTGAAATACTTAACATTTCGGGGAATGTCACATTCATGCGATCGTTGGCGCATCCAATCTTTCTGTGTATACCTAAGAATAAATGAGTATAAGTTTTATCACCGCATCATGTGACTTGGCGTGAGAGTGTCATGGCTTCAATAGACCAGACTCGTTTGAAATAAAGGATTTAAAGCAACAGACAACTTACTATCACATGTCGGTACTTGGTTGTCAAACTCTCCCGTCTCCGTGCATGTCATCTTTGAGTTTCCATTCAAGGTAAATCCCAGCTGACATGAGAAGTCACATGACGTGTCGAAGATGACATAACTCATGGATGAACATGGTTGTCCGACTTGTAGAGGAGAGGTTATCGCAGGAATTGAACATGTGATGTCTGAGTGGAAAGGTGGGGGAATATGACAAATTATAGAGTGCATATTAGACTATAATTTCTTGAAATACTAACATTTTGCTCAGTGAAACACTTGACATTACGGGGTATGTCTCATTCATGCAATCGTTGGCTCATCAAATAACTATGTGTAGGTTTGTACTTAGCTACAAAAAATATTGCTTAAAAGAATGTGTTTATATCAATACATGTCGTCATCTTACTTTCGCAAGATGGAATTTCGTTGTCGAACTCTCCCGTCTCCGTGCATGTCATCTCTGAGTTTCCATTCAAGGTAAATCCCAGCTGACATGAGAAGTCACATGACGTGTTGAAGATGACGTCACTCATGGATGAACATGGTTGACCGACTTGTAGAGGGGAGGTTATCGCAGGAAGTGAACATGTGATGTCTGAGTGGAAAGGAGGGGGAATTTGACAAATTATAGACTGGATATAAGACTAAATTTCCTGAAATATTAACAGTTTACTCAGTGAAACACTTTACATAATTATTCATGCGATCGTTGGCGCATCCAATCACTATGTGTAGGCCGATACCTAATTATGTTCAATTAGTTTCAGTTTCATCAACGCATCATGTGACTTCACGTGAGATTTATAGCAACAGACATCTTATCATTTCACGCCGGTAATACCCAATCTATCATGTATAAACCTCACCACAATTTTCGACTAAGAAATTTCATACAAGTTTATGTAACACAGCTGTCTTTCTTTACTTAGCTACAAAGCATTGCTTAAAAGAAAGTTTTTATATCAATAGTCATCTTACTTTCGCAAGATGGCATTTCGTTGTCGAACTCTCCCGTCTCCGTGCATGTCATCTCTGAACTTCCATTCAAGGTAAATCCCAGCTGACATGAGAAGTCACATGACGTGTTGAAGATGACGTCACTCATGGATGAACATGGTTGACCGACTTGTAGAGGGGAGCTTATCGCAGGAATTGAACATGTGATGTCTGAGTGGAAAGGAGCGGCAATATGACAAATTATATACTAGATATAAGACTAAATTTCCTGAAATATTAACATTTTAATATTAAGATGTTAATATGACTTCACCCTCAAAATGCAACAATGCCTGCCTTGGGGGAACAGACAAAGAATAAATTATAGGGAAAAGTATCATGTTTTGTTACACTCTCCCTGAAATTAAGTTGCTTTCAATAGGAGCAGAAATAAGAAAGAAATGTATTAGTAAAGGTTTGACGAAAATCCGTCTATGGACAACAAAGCTATGATCATAACTTTCATATCCTTTGACGAATTTTCATCAAGCTTTTACTAATATGTTTCTTTGTGTCTGTTTTTATTGAAACCAACTTAATTCCAGGGTAGACTATCCCTTTAATATGAGCCACAAACGAATTGAAAAAATGATATTAAAAAATTCCATCGCCATGATATCTAAAAGTTCAATGTTCAATTTGCCAAGTGTGTATGTTTTACAGGCGAATGTATTTCAGCGATTATGATCCTTCTTTTTCTTAGTTTTGTTATTGTCTATTTTATATCTATGATTGTTATTGCGAATACAATACTAGTGTCGACAGTTATAAGCTATATGTTCAGAAATAATCAATGTTCATTCGTTTGTACGAGATTACAGTGTTACACACTTAAGCAGGTTTAACTTCATGTTAGGAGAACAACCTATTCCCTCACAAGATGCAACCCAAGCCACGTACATTGAAAATACTGAAAACTTCAAAATATTTTATGCACATGTATTTTTCTGTAAAATGCAACAACCAAAGTCCATTCCTACAACCCATTGAAATTTGGAAGAAAGGGTACAAAGTATCAACAGCTTTTATTGACATTTATTTGTTCAGGTTAAGTTTCCGAACATTTCCAATCGTAGTCAATATTGATATCAAACAATAAATGTAATTTATAGTTATACAATCAGGTGACTATTTGAAGGGGAAATGAACATGAACTTATGAAACTGAATCAATATCATTTTTTGAACTAACTTCCTCCTCCTACTACTACTACTACCATTCAGTACAAAAGCTTAAAATGGGCGTATGTGTAGTACATGTACGGGACAATCTAATCTAGACCCAATACACACGACAAGACAATGCGAGATAAAATTGCCTGCGTTCCGAAAGAAAGCTAGTCTCAAACGCTAAATGAGTACATACTCAGCAACAAGCGTACTGTCAGTGTCAAATAAGCAGTAAATCTGGTTGAAGTAAACATAACAGACGAAGTATAATGCCATGTAGGATTTGTAATTTTATGATAAGGCAAGCCGCAATGATTTTTTTTTTCAATCATTCCATTTTAGCATATTATTCCAAGTAAGAATTTCCAAACAAATAGTTTCTGCCTCTTCAAGCCATTCCATCAAGCTCTCCATCTAAAGTACTCTTCTTCTTCTTCATCTACTCCTTTGACTATTTTGCTTGGTTTTGAGAAGGCAGATTTTGGCTATCAGTTCTTAAAACAGTGGGAGATCATTGCCTGCCTGTCGAAAGAATGCAAGATATGAGTATACATACTCAACAACTAGCCCAGTGTCAGTGTCAAATGTGATGATCTCATGGAGGTAAACATAAGGTAGAATTTAAAATGTTTTGTTGAGGCGCAAGCCGGAACTCATTTTTGTAATGTATTATATCATTCAATTTTTGCAAAGATGATTCCAAGGAAGAATTTCCACACAAATAATTTGATGTAGCCATGTATTTGAATTCATATTTAGACAATGGTTGGTGTGCTAATGAGTCGGTATGATTAATGAGCTCCTGTATTTCATTGGTTAGTCAACTAGTTTTAAGGAGTTATCTTACTTTCGCATACTGGTAGAGGCAGATCGAAGCCTGTCGTGGTACACGTCAGGGAGGAGTTCCCAATGAGCTTGTAGCCGGTGGGGCAAGAGAAATTACACGTCGAGCCGTAACGAACAGTCGAGTTCTCTTCACACAATGACTCCAGAGGAAATGGCAAAAACTCAAGCAGACATTTATCTGTCGAACATAGTCATGCATAATTGTTTAAAAAAGGAATCAATTAAAAGTTCACATTGTTATCAATGACAGGAACTTCCTTCCTAAAAAAAATACCAAAATATATTGCATTTAAAAGGAGAGTCCACCCTAACCATGCTGACATTGGTTTGATTAAAGCAGGAAAAGAAAACAACATATGAGTGAAGGTTTGACGAAAATTCGTCAAAGTAGAGAACGCTATGATATGCACATGATTTCATGACCTGCCCTTGATCTGTTTTTATCAGGGAATGTATTTTTTTTTTCATTTAGATATGTGCGTAAAAACATGTGTCTAATTGACTCGTACACACGCATACATACAAACACACAAGTCATGTACATAAACATCCACACAACGCACAAACCATCACAAAAACACCATGCAATTGATACTGTACAAAGACATACGGAAGTAATTTTCTTGGAAAACAATGCGAAATTTATGATATGAAAATTAATCAAATTACAGGTAAGGTAAGGTCACGTCAGGTAAGAAAAGTAAGGGTATGGCATCACAGCCATGTGACAGAGTTGAAGTACCCTCCGTTAGAAAACTATATTCGTATCATTAACATATTCATAACCTTTTTATTACTTGTCCGTGATTGGTCTAAGTGCCACTCAGTGGATTATTGCGTATACTACTGATGCCCCAACAGCTGATCAAGGGTTAACCGCACGTGACTTACAGCAGAATCGAGGGCGAGCTGGTAAGGGTGGTGGCTCGCTAGTACAGTTGCATGTATCACTGCTACTGGTCAAGCCTGCGAGACACGTGTCGCCAGCGCTTCTCACATCCCCCACGCCGCCCAACAAGCCTAGGACAGCGACCAGGAACACGAATACATGTAGTTCCATCTACGGAGAAAAGAAATGGATGTGGGTATTTTGTGTAGATTGATGGTGAAATAATCCAGTAGTTGGCGTTATCATCTACATTTGTCTTGTAAGCATGTCTACTCCGATTCCTCCTTTTCCTGTTTTTTTTTATGTTACCCTATTTTATTCGAGTCTTCCTCTAACCACCCAGCTGTCTCCTCCTTATTCTACTTTTTCATATTCTTCCTTTTATTCGTCTGATACAAAGTCAAATTCTGGTTACCAGTGCCGTCACCAGCTTTTTTCAATGCGGGAGGTGCCTTTTGGAGAGAGAGAAAAAGACAACCTACCAACTCTAAGTTCAGGCAGTGGTAGTTGTTTTAACCCCGCCCCCTGGCGACGCCCATAGTCACTTTTGTTTAATTTCGTCTGCAAAGTGCACTGATTTGATATATTTTAATATACATGTTTTTCATCCAGCTGGTCAGTCAGATCATGGAGCCTACCACATGTGCACTATAATCAGGATATTACAGGTGGAAGAGCGCAATAGAGTACCGAAGTGTGTCGTCATTTGAGCACATTGTCATGACAACTGGCTTTAAGCTATACAGGTATAGTGCAAACAACGGGGACTACAATTGGGAGTACCAGACAATAGCCCCATGGATTAAATTTACACTGTTATTGACTATTGCCAGGCGACGATTTGTTTTTCCACATCGTACACATGGCGGGGCAAGACTTGGGAATTCCCCTTTACTGCATGAGGACGTCAGGCCAAATTCTTACTAAATAAAGACGAGTGGAAAAACAGCTAGCGAGCGGCGATTATTTGGACTATGTTTCAATGAACCCGGACAATAGCTCTCTCTCTCTCTCTCTCTCTCTCTCTCTCTGTTTCTCTCTCTCTCTCTCTCTTTCTCTCCCTCTCTATCATTCGCGCGTGACTTACATAAATACATTAGTAAAAATAGAATTTGCCGATTTTGATGATCGTCCTGCCGAATCAAGTGAACATCAATAATCACGTACATTTACTTGCTGCGCATGTTGTATATTAGTACACGGGTATCTTCTGTTTTAGGGCGTTGGCTTAATTTGTTATCCCACTTCGATTGGTTGCAGTGTACGGATGTGTGTGTATATGCGCAAGTGTATATGTGTGTACGTGCGTGTATGTGTGTGTATAATGTGTGTGTGTACGTGTGTATGTGTGCGTGTGTGGGTGTATGCGTGTGCATGTGTATGTGTGTGTGTTTGTGTGTTTGTGTGTGTGTGTGTATGTGTGTGTGTGTGTGTGTGTGTGTGTTGATTTGTGATGATGGGTGGTAGTTGCGTAAGCGTGTCTGTGTGTGTGTTGATTTTTGCTTAGAGATGTGTCACAGAGCTTTTCTTTTTTTACAGAACCCTCATTAAATGTAAAATAATCTCCATGGCTGAGTATTCACCCACTCTGAATAACCTTCATTACCAATCATAACATCTATGTTAGCTATGATAAGCCTACTTTCCTTTTCCAACAACTGCTCTTGCAATGCTTCAAATGGCGATACCCTAGCAAAAACAATTCTGCCTGGAATTCCGTTATCATGAGTATGTGCCAAAAAAGTGTTCAAACACTTTGACACTTTTGAAAAATAAATAACAGTAAGTCATAACTCGAATCAAGCTGAATGTACGCATTTTAAAGACAGAAGATTTCAAATGTGTTCGATGCAGGCTTCGTGACATTTTATCAATTTTATTCTTTAAAAATCCTTCGAATATTAAATGAGATTTTCATTTTTGGACAAATTTGGACCTAAACATTTGTGTGTATCAGATAGTTCATTCAGAACACAGCATTGACCATCGTGCATCACACATGCTAACCCTTACTTCTATTATGCCAGGAGCATCATGCACTATTAATGACACTGTGATGGCAGTTGCTAGGAGACTGGCAGGTGTGATACACAAAGGTTGTGTTCTGAATTGATTTATCTGATACACACAAATTCTTAGGTCCAAATTTGTCCAGAAGGGAGATTCTCGATAAATATTCACAGGATTATTATAAAAAAAAATAACAATTGATGAAATGTCATGAAATATGCTTCGAAAAAATGACGTCCTTTGACTTCATGTGTCAACTTCAATTTGATTTGAGTTGTAATTTATTTCTTATCATTTTTCAAAAGTGTTAATTTTTTTTTTAACACCTAATATAATGAATCTTGTCATTTTAGCAAGTTCATGTTACCCGCTCCGACATAATAGTGGGTGTTGCCGTGAAGGTTTTTTGTGTGTGAGTGTGGCATTTCTAAAAAATCGACAATAATTCTTTAAAAGGGAAGGCGTGTTTATGATCCTAATGTGAATTTTAAAGCACAAGAATCCCATACAGCAGTACAAATACCAACACGTACATCGCCGAGGTTAAAAGATATATACAGTATTGGCTGCTTCATCACCAAGACCCCGGAGGCACGACATATATGGCAGGACCCGATTAGGACCAGGGTGCTCATATATCCAGTATCCTGATGGTATGATGTATGGTATCAGCCCTTACTATAGGGCAGCAGGGCAGCTCAAGCCTCTAGCTATATAGCCAATGTTTGGGAGCTTGTATAAGACGCAACGGCTGCGGCAAATCCATGTACTGTACTCAGCTGCATGCGCTCACTGCCAGTGCCAATTTGAGGAGGAGGTCCTGACTCATTTGACTGTATTCATTTAACTGATTCATTTAACTGAATGATGGGCCTACAGTTTACTAATAAAGAATGTTTATCAAGAAAATATAAAATGATTGGGCATTGTACTATATTACGTCTAAGAGAATACACTGTGTAATATTCAAAGTTAGAAATCCTAGGACATGGGTCCCTTTTTTTCATCAAATCCTTAAACATTAGTCTATTATTCACAAAACATACTTATACATGAATCCATTATTTAAAAAAACTCCTTAGATTATGAGTGCTTATTTACAGGAAAAGGACCCTTGGACATGTTGGATGTTGGATGTGGGTACTGGCTCGGGGGTCTTAGCCACACCCTCCCGTCTTGCTAATCCCTCCCACTCCACCCCCCCCCCCCCTCCCCTCCCCCCCCCCCCCCTCCCAGTTCTTCACATAAGTAAATATGACCTATGGACCACTTATACGGAGTCATGTGCAAAAGGAAAGCGGTGAAAGCAAATATCATTTGCTCACGAAAATGTCAACATCACTCAATAAAGCGAGTGATAAATCATCTGGATCCGTGTACACAGCGCTTATTAGTTCTCTGTAAAATAGGCATAATAACGGTTTCATTCTGCTTAGCTAATAGCAGGGAACCTAAAATCTTACAAGATTACGTGATAGTAGTACCAAAACGATCGACAAATAGGAACCGTTGTCAGAATTAAGTTTCAGCGATCATGATTATGCCGACATCCCATCCCCTCCAGTCCTTCTTGGTTAGGTTCTCTATGTGACGTTTTTAACATGGTGTGATCCTGTCCTTCGCTGAAACAAAACAAAGTTTACAATTTGTTTGAAATCTCATCACAAATTATATCATAAGCACAGATCAGATGCCGTCGGCACATCCGAAATGTTTTAGGCATACTCCACTGTTTTGTTTATATGTTCATCAACATAATCAATATAATCCTCGATTATATGATTAAAAAACAGCTATGTTGGATCTCTAACAACACTTTCTCTTCATCAATGTATAGACACATAGTCTAGACGGAAAAGTAAGAGGACAGATTATGATAACAGTAGTAGGAGTATTAGATGTGTGACAACCATATATATACAAATACGACGCAACCATTATATATTCTGGTATCATCACCCACAACGTACATGTACCACGATGAAAGCAACTAGATAATTAATGTCTGCCGTAGAACCACTCTGTTAGCGGGAATATATAATAGCATGTTCGTGTTGCCATGGTAAAGGTATTAAAGGGCGTGATGTTCCACGGATTATATTGATCGGCTGGGTGTGCACAGGCAGCCTGTGTCTGGTATGTCTAGATCTACTAGGACACCACGACGTGGTATATTCCATTCAGACCTCAACCCCTGATCTGGTGGTCATAGGATTCAAATGATTGAAATGTATGATACGAATTCTATGGAATTGATATTTCAAAGGTTTACCTACTTTGTTTTGCTAAGCTATACTGTTCGATATATGTTGTAGATAAGAATTGTTAATACGGTTTATAATGTTTACATTTTTCTTATCACTTATTAATGACGAAATGGAAATGGCATGATTGCGTTCAATTTACTGTTTTATTCATTGAGGAAACATTTGTTTGGCTGAACACAAACGTAGCTAATCAAAACGGCGGGGCTCACACATATCATCATGGTAGTATGCATATTCCACTCGCCTGCTTTGGGTGACAAGTGCTGGATAAGCACTGAATAAATGTTAATGTTTGTAAAAAGACATACTTTCTAATATCAGTATTTATAAACTTACCCTAAACGAGACCCTCTCCGTTGTGTATGCATGCAATGTGCTCCACGGTCACATATATCAGTGATGTCCGATACCAGACGAACCTGCGGGGCGCAGACACGGAACTAAAAGTATTTTCGGTGGGCGCAGTGAATTACTTCAGTGGATGAAGTGGAGAAACAGCGAGCGAACGGTGATGATATTGACTATTGCGGTAGGTGTTTTATTATTTCAATAAACCAGGAAAATGTCTCTCTCTCTCTCTCTGTCTCTCTCTCTCTCTCTCTCTCTCCCTCTCCCCCCTCTTTCTATTATTCGGGCGTGCCTCAAGTTGTGCTTCTCATGATCGTGAAATAGTTGATGGTCGAAGGTCTCTCATGAAGAATGCTTTTACATTTACAGCAGTGACGCCACCTCTCTTCTTCTTGGGTGCCATCTGCTCTCGATCGGCAGTTCGGCTACCATGGATCGCCACGTATCCCGATCGTGTGCCCTTCTGACTCATCAGTGGTATAATCTCTGCGCCGCAGACGGGTCAAAAGTTGTGTCATTGTTGGTAGGGCGGAACCTGTCTAAGTCTATTAGGCCATGTGAATGTGTCTGATTTTTCTCAGCAAACCACTTTGAGCATGAATTGCATGCAGTAATAAATTATAAAAAATAAAAAATATTTTCACACAAGCTGTTTATCTACCTTTGGTCTGTATTAATTTTTTGATTTATGCTACCATGGTTTCCTCCTCAAACTCTTCCAGAAGAACTTTTAAGGCCAATTAAACCTGAATAAAGTGTCATACTGTAGATGTACAGCATGAAATAGTATGGTTCCGCCAGGAACACTTTCAGTAGAACTAATCATGCTAATCATGACAAGAAATTCAACGACATTAACTTCAGATATTGCATAAACCATTGTTAAATCATTTTGTTTAGAGATAGCTCAATATTCAGCGACACAATATATCTTGTTAAGAATGCGTGTTAAAGGGATAGTTCACTCTGAAGATAAGTTGGTTTCAATTAAAGCAGAAACATGAAAGAAACATTATTAATTAAGGTTTGGCGAAAATCCGTCAAAGGATAAGAAAATTATAATCTTTGGAAATTTCAATTTTGTGACGTCACCTTCGAGGGGCTCTCCCATGTGCTGTGTGCAGTATAATTCCATAAATTGCTCTTTTTCTTCTTCTCCTTCTTCTTCTTCTTCTTCTTCTTCTTCTTCTTCTTCTTCTTCTTCTTCTTCTTCTTCTTCTTCTTCTTCTGGTAACAGTACAGGCCACCGTCTGGTGTATCATCGTACTGGTGAAGTGCAGTGTGCAAGTGTATGTACAATGTCTGATAGAAGATTGCTTACAGCGTGCAAGTAACAAACATTACAATAACAATTTCTATTTATGACAACGGAATGATTTTTTTTCATACAGGTATGTGCGTAAAAACGTATTTCTAATGATGTATCAAATGATAAAAGGATGCATATCTTTTTTGTGGAAAACGCACATTTAAAAAACACAATATATGGGAGAGCACCTCGGATGTGACGCCACAAAATCCAACATTTAAAAGATCACAACTTTCTTATGCTTAGACGGATTTTTGTCAAACCTTCACTTATATGTTTCAGTCATATTTTGTTTTTGTTGAAATCAACTAATTTTCAGGGTGAACTCTCCCTTTAAGTTACATGTATTAAGATATTGTTTGTATGTAAGCCACCAATATCAATGTTGTGTTATGGTTATAGTAGGTTTCGTGTTTGTTCTGTCTGTGATTGATCACTTTGATTTATACTTGATTATTGTTATTGTAATGTTTGTTATGTTACCAACCGAAAACAAACAGAACACAAATTTGGAAGAAATGTTAACTTTACCATTATGTGGCTCTGTTAAGGGCGGTCGCTCGTGATGCGCTCAAGATGACGTTGAAGGGCATGGTTGTTATGAGGTAGCCTTGAGCAACATCCGACTGATACGGGGAACTATTCCCCGAATAGAACCCGGAGCATGCACTGCACTGCTCTGCTGTCTTGTGGTGTGGATCAGCTTTTTGCCCATGTTGTATGTATTCACTGTTGCCACGATTGCCTCTTGTTACACTCTCTCAAAAACCTGCCAAAAGTCTATGCGTAGTATAGTAGATGTAGTCATGGTATAGGTAGGTAGATATCTTCCCGATGTTGTAAGTACGTCTCGTGCAACACACGAGGTTAAAGATTGTCCGTCCCTTTTGCAAGCTTAAAATTTGAAATAGTCTATCACCAATCACGATCACAAATTAAAGAAAGTGTGACTCAAGACCATTTCTAAGAATAAAGCATGTTGAAGCTTTCTGTATATGTAAAAATTTCAGCCGTTAAATTTCAAACCGACTTTTTTCGTACTACGTAAAAAGTATTAGTCTTTGTTACAGTATCTATGTGGTTATTATGCATGTGTGAAAACCTAATTTTATGAGTAATTACCAAACTTTGGAGATGATGCCTTCTATAGAACATTTTTTTTTTCTTAATGCGTTTTATAATTTAATAAACAGATTAATCAATAAAGCAGATATTTCAACACAAACTGCTAAGAGCCTGAGGTAAAGACTCTTAATCAGACGTTGTTTACTTGCATTGTTTGAATTTACACTACTTATCAGTTTCAAATTATGAATATACAGCTTGCTAACACTTCTCTATATGTTTTGCCAATGTTTCGATGGTTTTTTGGTGATCTGCAAAAGGGACGGGCTGTCTTTAAGTATTTCGTCTGTGATACTTTTGCTCCTTTCATACTCAGCCTGTTTATCTGCGATAATTTCTTCAGCTGGGCGTTTCGTCTGTTCAAAAGAACCTTCAGCATTACTTTACGAGCATGGCTGATCACACTAATTGTCCCGTAATTGTGGCACAGATATTGACTGCCTGTTAGATATTTATGATTTGTGGCTGAGTCCATATTGTCCGTCATTTTCCTGTATTCCACTTCTTGTTGCAGATAAAAGAGTTTAACTCATGTCCAAATTTACTATACGTCACTGACAAAAGAAGCATCCCAGGAAACGGAGGGCAAGCTTAGAGGGCCGGAATGTGGCTGGTGGACCAATGATTTTGCCTGCATTGGTCCCAATAAACAATGTGACAAGGAAACCGAGTCATTTGCTGATCTTCAGGCGGCAGTTTGAATTCATTCATACCAGACCCCTCCCTACGACCTGAAATAAATTTAATAAGATTTCGAAAGTTACAATGGTTGACCTCACCAAACAAATGATACTACTCCCATTTTTTTCCTGCAGAATTCGTTTTGAAAGCTTTCTAAAGTGGCTACCATTGCAACATACTGTAGAGACAAATTTAATTGTAAGTACTGTAAATGAAGAAAGCGCATGGTGATCCATACATGTTGCACATACTTCAAGAAAGACAAATAATGTCCTATTCATATTCATGATGTCCAGGGTTGTTTGGACGTATGGATGTATAGACGAACGATGACGACGCAATAACTAGTTAGGTGTATAATGCAAAATAAATCCAGTGATGCACATCATTTTCAATATGATCAAATGTAATTCGATTCATAATAACATAAAGGAACAAATCATACCGAGTAATGTTGTGCATCTGTCTTTTGACAGTGTTTTAAAGATGCTACCACGGCAACATAACATCTCAGTAAATAAAAACAATGTTAAATTAACATTACAGGGATTATATATAATTTTTAGTGTTTTAATGCCATTTACTAACTTAATTGTAATTTTGTTGCTGGTTACCACGGTAACGGTATATCCAATTATTCCAGAACTCTGTAGACTTCGTTGACTGGATTACATTCCATACACTTTGGACCAAACCATTATGTACTTAGTGTACAAAACATTTGATATTATAGAAAACAAGAAGATGGGACAAAAATCCCAAATTCAGTCCTTTGCGGCAGACATCTTGAACGCCATTTTGAATAATTTTTTATAACTGCTCAATGGCGAGCATATCATTACATACACCCCATCGAGGAATAATCAACAGAGAAGATATAGAGATTGCATTATATGCCCCTTGGCTGCCGGACTACTTCGGCCACCCCATGATGGCGCCATAAAAAAAATATAAATGGTCAACTCTGCATTGTGCCGATGGAGAGAGTTATGTATTTGGACAGGTTGATGAGTGAAAAGAGTAGGTAGATATGTTTTTTTCAGTATCTTTTTATTTGTATTTCATTCAAACAAAATTATTACATAAAGCATGGACTTCACCTGAAGTATACAAAGTATTTCATGCATAACTATATACGATTATCAATAAACTGACAACAAAATTACATACTCAATGATAAACAAATAATTTAAAATTACATACTCAATGATAAACAAATAATTTAAAATTGCATGCTCAATGATAATACAAATTATGCCGAAGTGAAAAATGGAAAGAATTAAATCAATTTATCAAAAATATCACACCCCCCCCCCCCCCTCCCCACTCCATGCAACTAACTAAAAACCACCCAAACCCAAGTGTAAACACACACACACACACACACAAACACACACATCCAACACCAACACACACAACGTACACATAAACACACGAACATAAAAAATACTAAATGAATTGCAATGAATTGAATTTCAGACCTCAATTTGTAAAGTTTCCCATTTCTGTAGGTGTATCTGCAATCTGCCCGCTTTAATTGCCAAATTATTCTCCTCCTCTTAACCCTGAGAGGTACGTTGCTTGTTCTACACATAAAAATAGTATATTCCATTCAAATTATGAGTGCATTGACACATTTGATTCTATTCGAGTTACCTGACAACCCCAAAAATATGTCTTGCCACTCCATGTTGCTGATTTTAACTAATTTAAAATGTTCGATAATATATTGCCATAATTTTTTAATCCTTCGCACAACGTAGGAAGAAGTGTGGATACGTTCCAGGTTCTTTATTACAAAAGGATCATAAATTGTCCCCCAAAAATCCAAAAACTTCAGAAGATGTTCCTTAGTGTACAGAACACAATGCAGAAATTTTCTTTGTTTACTAACAAAAGTGGTGTTCCTTGGTATAATAAAATAAGCACTTATTTCTTTGCTTGTAAAATTAAAGTTATTCTGACCATCCCTAATTTGCAAGCTATAAGACTCTTGTAAATCCTTGACGAAAACATCATAAATTTTCCTCGATTTTAAGCTCTGAAAGTTAGTTTCTTGCCCAGAAATATTCAAAATTATGTTAAGATTGAAAAGATCAACTTGCTGAAATTTGACCGATGATGAAACCTCCTTCCAGCTCATTGGCACAGCATTGTAGATATCAAGTATCCTAAGTAGGCCACGCCCTTTCATACCTAAACTTGAAAATGCACCACGGGCTATATATGACCCTTGTCTACAATGTGATCTACACAATAGATGTATAAATCACTGTCGAAAATCATTTTGCCATTAATGCATGATTTACGGTTGTTAAATATTACTGGATTCATAACTTTACCTGTAGTATTTCTGAATCTGTTCATTTTTTGCCAGGCTTTCAGAACTTCTAAATAGAATGGTGGGGGTATCAACTTCCATTTCAAAGACTCGTAATCACATAAGACAATAAATTTTCCTCCCACAGATCTAAAACAGTAATCATAATATGGCAGATAAGGGGAAAATATGCACACACGCACCCACGCACACACACACACACACTCATATACGCAAACACACACACGCAGATACACACTTACACATGCATACATGCACATATCATATAGATGCAGATAATTAGGGAAGCACTCTTTATTCCGAAGGTTCGTTATTTCGAACGTTACGCGACGAATGCTCGGATTAACGAACCCTTTTTCGTTTTCGGACTAACGAGCATCGAGGTATAGGCAATTTACGTGTTTCGGAATTACGAACCTTCGATATAACGAACCTTCGGAATATCGAACTGTAACCAATAATTAGGCCATTTCATGTGATATATGTATACATGTATTGTGATAAAAAAAAACACATCACAGGGAATGTTAATCTTTGCACAAAGGGCAAGCTCAATCCCCATGTTGTGGGCGTCTGTGTGACTCTTCTTTATACCTATTGTCTATTTATCCTCATTTAAAAAATAAAAAAGTATCATGAAACCATATCCAGAAGCTGGGTTAATAGACAAGCATTCATATTTTCTGTTTGAAGCTAAATCTTTTAATTTCAAAAGAACGCCACAAAGAAAGGCCACTTACAATACATAACATATACATGTTTACTTTTGTTAATAGCACGACATATTTCATCTTGAAAGCAATTTACAACATATATTTCAGTTTTTTCCATTATATGGAAGTCAGTTATACTCTCGTCAGCTTTTACACCTTACATTTGAAATGTAATTGGGTCATGACGATTACAATTAGCACAAATTATGTATTTAAAGACACCAAAACTATGTCTAGAATAAAACCTGCTAAAACTAACTAGGACCTATAAGATTTGAAGATAACTTGAAGCACATTTATGTCCAAGATTGCCCATTTCCACAAGAACAACAATCTCTTTGATATACGTGACGTTAAGTAATACATGTATATGTACATGTAATTCCAGAATAATTCCAGTCTCACACTATATTACAGTCTATATGCATTATTTTTCTGACCGAACTATGAAATGCTTCACCACCGTAATCATCCGACATTGAGCATTGAACCAACAACCGTGAGTGATATTAAATCTTCAGCCGCTATATGCAATATGACGTATTATATGACACATAGATAGATCTCTGTCATTTGATTGGTTGTTTGATATCAATCATTCAGTCCATTTACAATGACATCATCAACCGTGCAATTTTGGATCCATACGATATTGTCCATTGCACGCTCAGTACTCACGTGTATTGTATATGCGAACCGCAACCGCTCATGAGCTCATGCATATCGAGCTAATTTGGTGTTATATAAAACAAATAATGAATGTTGTTTTCATTTGTACAATGGACAGAATATTTCATTCGGTGATAGATGAAATAAATGATCTATTCAACTCGGCTACACCTCGTTGAATGGATCTTTTCATCTTTCACCTCATGAAATATTCTGTCCATTGCTCTCATAAACATTCATTATTTATAAACAATTACGTACAATCCAGATGGAGAGACTGGAGTCGACATAGCACGAGTAGTAGATCCAACAGCTAGGAATCCTCGCAGTGCTGATACAACTTTAACAGTATGTGGCGAACTACGTACAGGGGCTTTAAATACAAACTTCAAATATTAACCAATTACAGCAGTAACATAAATATAAGCACATCATCTCACACACAAGCATTAGTTCTTTCAATGCTGTAGGCTGTAGAGATAATTCACGGGTTTCATAACATTGATTTGTTGAGAAGCACACAAACAAGTTAAAAGCATCGAAGCCAGTTTGGAGTTTCAATGTGCGCATGAGCAGATCATTTGCTAGTATGAATGACCTCATGTCATTCGTACCACTCGCAGAGTAAAATGAAAATTCATTAAAGGGTCGACCACGTTTGTATTTACTACCATGCAGATAAGACAACAGCTATTCAGCTCTGAAAGGTAGTGAAAAAAAAAAAATTCCACCACGTGCATCTGCTCCTATTATTGTAACAGGCTGTAAAATGTATTTACATCTATTATCCAACACAGCTTCATGTGCAAATCTCAGTCTGCAGTCTAGTAATATTTGATTCCGTGGAATTACCAACAATGTTCTGAAAACTTATCTTTTCAAAACAAAGAAAACATTTAAACAGCGAAATGCAACATATGTGACTTTGCTTTCATGTTTGATTTATAAGACGAATTCCTAATATGATAATCATCAGCAACAATATTCATAAATGTTATCTATCCTATGTCATATGCATGCTAAAAAAATTACATGTCCAATACATTTGGAAGATAACGTGCACACCGAATGTTGTGAATATCAAAGCCTATGTCCAATGCAGGTAAGTATTTGTGATAGCCACGCTGAATATATATACTGGTACATAACAACTCCTCAAAAAATGTTTGGAAAGTTTTTTTAAGCCACATATTCCTCATTTGAGATCTGCTTGTATCATTTTATGCATCAATTAGCTAATATCGCCCTCTGTAACATAACACCAATTTTGTAACGATCGGTAACAAATGCTCTAGGGCGGATTACCTCCCCTTTGTTTGCAGGTTGGTCTCTAACAGAATGTGCCATATTGAACAGTATCTGTACTGTGGCTGTAGAACTGTTAATCCTGTCCTCATACTTTGATATTAAAAAAAAAAAAAAACTCTGATGCAGTAAACAACTCATTAATTAATTCACCCATCCATTGATTCATCCTATAGCAATAGGATTGCACAGATACTGGTCAATGTGGCACATTCTGTTACAGACCCACCTGCACACATGGGGGAGGTACTCCGCTATGGAGCAACTGATTGCTACAAAAATGGAGTCATTTTACAAAGGATATTAGCTAATAGATTGATGCATGAAATGATACAAACATGTCTCAAATAAAAGAGAAATAAGTGGCTCAAAACAATTTCAAAACTTTTGTTTTTTAGTTAATATAATGATGAAGAGCTTTGTTACAACAGGCTATCAATGCCGAATGTTAAATTAAGATTTCTCATGCATTTATATGAATACAACTATGTCTTAAATCTACCTACAATGCTACCATGATAAGAAATTGATTTTAATCACAAGGGGTGGGGGGAATATTCAATTGTTCTTGTGAATCATTCATGTACAAGACAAAAGAGAGCGAGCATAACTTGTCCTGCTCAGATTTACTGACCAAGATTACAGAGCTAAATAGTTAATAAAATAATTATTAACACAGATGTTGTCCCAAATTTCCCTAAAATGTTGCTGATTTATTTTATATTGCTTTTTTTGTTAAATTCAACTCATGATCAGGCCAACACTGATATCTGTTTTGGGTTGTACCGAGATCGCACCACTTTCTTTAATGCCGACACACACTACACATGTTGGTGGGAGAGTGGGTGTATTCAGTTCAATTCGAGAACAGACCCATGAATAGCACAGCATAAACACTGTTACCATGAATCTTAAAATAAATATGCATGAACATTTTCTGGATTCTGCTTTGAAAGGTCGAGTATGCTCCACATAATCTTCTGCATTGTCAATGCGCAATGATTTATCCCTTTTCCATATTTACAGAGCAATACATTCACTATTTAAGGCAAACCTTTGAGCTCTATTCACAGCCATAGTTAGTGTACACCTTTATGACAGTTGACAACAATAAAAACACAAATTTTCAAAAATCATGAACACTTACGACCGAGTTCCAATTATGTTCTCATTTTCTTTTTGCTGAATCCAATCACAGCAGAAAATATATTGCATATCATTCATGGCAGCCATGTTTAAATGCATACATACATTCCAGTTGTCCAATAAACTTAATGTCTTTACTACTGTCCGTCAGTTTACATATTCTATAGATTTCTCTCTGTCAATCTGTAGATGGACAATACTGAGTTTTACTCTGCACTTTGAAACTAAACCCAAGTTTACCAGCTCAATCTCATTGGCCTGTATTCTGAACAGAGATTTAACGCAAGTAGTGCACTAAACCTGAACTAACTTTATGGGATGCAAAATACTGTCACAAAATCAGAGATTTTCATCACAGAATCACAACACTGGGAGATTTCAATTATTTGCTGTAATGATTATGTGAGCAAGCCCAATATGCCATAGTGGTTCCCAGGACAAAATCAATTATATTGAATCAATAATAATGATTCATGCTGTTTTATTTGGCGTCCCATAAAGTTAGTACAGGTTTAGTACACTGTTTGCGCTGAACCTCTGTTCAAAATACGGGTCATTCACAACTGAAAGACCAAATCCAAGCTGAATGGATTATGATACTATAGTATCTCATGGATACTCATCATTACATTCCACTCCACCACAATGATATAAAAATGCTTTGTATTGAACTGTGTATATATGAATATCTACATAGTAATTTGCAGTAATATAATATTGTATTCATACCAGCATATATCCAGATTGGCTACATGTACTAGCTATGTTGCAGGCCAACTCTATTTATATACACATGACTGCGATTTTCTTCAAGCTGCTAATGAGTTGATTGCTTAGTTTTTGTATGTATACTGACAATGGGAAAGGCAAAGCTCAAACTATGAAAAGGGAAGGCCACACCCTCACCCTCCCACTCACCCACACCCACTACAGTCTACATCAACCATAGTTACTACCAACAGTCAATGTGCCCTTCATCCAAAGTAAATACTCAAAGATTAGAGCACTGGATCAAAAAATAGTGCAGCGATTTTCAATGACAGGGGTAATTAAAGAATTTTAAAATGGGGGGAACACAGCTCCAGCTATCCAATCCCCCCCCCCCCAACACACACACACACAGACACACACACACACACACACATACTTCTACACCTGTGCTGAGGGTCAGAGTAGTGCTGCCTATGGCATCAACTAGTCAAGGGGAGGGGGGGGGACTTCCATTTCCTACATCCCAATGAAACACAAAACACAAATGGCACATTTGGAAACAAACTATTTGTTGTCATACAGAGAAAACATCCAGACCAATACAAGTTACTCCGCAGCTGCTGATATTACATAGAGCATTTACATTTAAACACATTTATGTGAATGTGCATGAATAGATATCAGATACACAAGAGCCTACTGTCCAGGTAATTACTCTAATTCTGCACTCTTGACAACAACAAAAAAATGAGTGCTACCCCAGATCAATGCTGCAGTTTAAATTAAGAGCACATTAAGCTAAACAAGTTCACCTGGACCAATAGTTTCATTATTGCCAGTCTCTGGCATTGTTATAGTAGTTACCGGTGTTCGTTTTGGGGGCTCACTCTGCCCCTCTCCAACGGGCGGGTTGCTTTGCCCAATTCCACCAGGGGGGGTGCTTTGCCCCTCTCCACCAGGGGGTTCGCTTTGCCCCTCTCCACCAGGGGGGTTGCTTTGCCCCTCTCCACCAGAGGGGTTGCTTTGCCCCTCTCCACCAGTGGGGGTGCTTTGCCCCTCTCCACCAGTGGGGGTGCTTTGCCCCTCTCCACCACGGGGGTCGCTTTGCCCCTCTCCACCAGAGGGGTTGCTTTGCCCCTCTCCACCAGAGGGGTTGCTTTGCCCCTCTCCACCAGGGGGGTCACTTTGCCCCTCTCCACCAGGGGGGTCACATTGCCCCTCTCCACTTGCTGTCTTGTTTTGTCCCTCTGTGTTTGCTTTCGGTTCATAATCTCCACCATCAGGCAACAACTCTGAACCCTCTTCATCTTGTGTTGTTTTTTCTTCCATTTCCATAGCTCTATCCTTCTTTGATGCTGGACAACATATTAGGCAACAAGGGCAGCATAGGCAGCAATAATCGCATTGGCAGCGACGGCGTATCCTGCAAGAGGTATAATGGAGAAAAGAACATAGTGAATGATGCCTTGACCTTTGACCTCTGCAGAGATAACCTCTTGCATAAATTCATTTCCATGTGGTGATTGAACTTAGTACTGCATTGGTTAGAATTGAGTTATTATACTTCTAGTTATTTTAACAAAGATCCATTTGATGGACCTCAAACATATTTTAGCCAAATTCAAAACAATTTGTGTATTTTATTTAGGCAAAGTCTTTGGTCCACAATCTAGTATGAAGTACTGCAGTTGAGCATTCTTAAAAACGGAAGGAAGGGTTGGTGAGCAGATGGACAGACACTTAGAAGCAGAGGCATGGTAATATCTTCTTCGTTTTTAAAAGCAAGTTAGTAGTAAGGAGTGATTTGTATTTGTAGAAGTAAGAAGTTTTAGTACTTTACAGTGATGGAACATAAACAATATCAATAAAAGGACATTATAGCCAGAGCTTCGTTTTTTCCAGGAACATCATAACTTAGTTGAGCTGGTTCCTGTAGGCTCTGGGTATAATAGTATGTGGACAAAAGGCTTGGGCTGAGTCTTCAAATCTATGCCTTGATAAACTCACGCCATAACTAAGAGTCTTAAAGCTTTGAACAGATCACATATTTATAATGTGTAATTTTACTTTTACATTGGACACTTACAAAAGTTGACGTGGCAACAGTTGCATTCATGAAAGCCTATCCCATGCTTTGGGAAGTGTTTGAAAAAAAAGGTGGCGATTTCCAAAGTTTTTGTTCATTTTATTCATAGGACCAATAGTTGATAGGACCCCTGTTTATGAATTTCTTTTGAGACAATTGAACACAATCATTAAGAGCCTCAGTATCTTGGCTGGCCATACTATCATTCAAAGTGTGGAGAAAACAGATGGACTGATGACTGTCTCATTCTAATGAATTTAAACAACCAATATTGGGGGAATTGAATTTTGTGGATTTCTCAAGACAGTCTGGAATAAATGTTTAGTGCTGTAAAAGCATTGTTACATGATATTATGTCTTTGTTAATTTTAAAGAGCAGAAAGAATCAGGAAAAAAGACATTTACCAGTACATGTACCACTATCAGAGTACCAGTGTGATGTAACCATGTGACACAGTCCACGCTACTAGTCAAAAAACATTTCCCGCTACCAAACTGCATTGGCTCCCAATGATCCATATTTGGAGTAATAAGTGATTAAATCACAAATCCTCAAAATGTTTGGGGATTTATGATTTGATGATTTGTAGTTTGATGGACATAACTTGAATTTAAGACCATTGCCAAGAAGATTGCTCACCATAACTTTTTTGAAGTTTTTTTGTCGTCCCAGTACAATATATTCCTTTTAAGAGTATGCAAGGTACAGTATGTATCGCACTTACTTTTTTCTGAACACCCAGCAGATACTAATAATAATAATAATAATAATCACTGCAATCAACAGAATTATCCACCAGTAGAACACCCAGAATGACTGCGTAGGTTGTGTCGGACACCAAGGAGCTAAAATGCATGGAATAAAAACATGAGTGCATTTACGAAAGTAAAATGTTGAAAACCATTCAAAGGTGGTAAAATTCACCCTAGTGTAAAACCATTCTAAATCTTTTGGAGTACTACAACCACAGTGATATGTACTGAATATCAGCTTATTTAGAGGGATAGTTCACCCTGAAGATAAGTTGATTTAAATAAAAGCAGAAACATGAAAGAAATATATTAGTGAAGGTTTTACAAAAATCCGTCAAAGGATAAGAAAGTTAGGATCTTTTAAAGTTTTGATTCTGTGACGTCACCTGCAAGGGGCTCTCCCATTATATTGTGTACAATTTTTGTTCTCGAAAATATGCATTTTCTCAAAAAGGTATGCATCCTTTTACCTGTGCATTTGATGCATCATTAGAAATACGTTTTTAACACATACCTGGAAGAAAAAGAATTATTCCGTTCGCAAAAACAGAAGAAGAGACTTTTTGTTTTTCAGTTGTGTGACATCGTGTGCGAGATGCTCTCCTGAACATTGTGTACAATATAATTGCATACTTTGCTCTTTTTCTGTTTTAAAATTATGCATATTTCTTTGAGAAAATGTACATTTTCCAAAAAATTGTACACAACATACAGGAGAGCACCTTTTATCATTTGACGGATTTTCATCAAACCTTCACCAATATCTTTCTTTCATGCGTCTGCTTTTATAAGCCAGTTCGTAATTACAATTTGCGCATGAGCAGATGGAGGTCATAGTGACCAAACCAGCTTGTTGGTTTTTAAATCACTGAGATAAGCATCATCATTAATAAGTTATTTTAGAATATACTTGTTATCCAATTCATAAAAGAACACCAAAGTGTTCAATCATGGGGTATTTGACAACAGGCCAAACGACAACAATTAGTTTACAATAAACAATGTAATAGAAGCTTTCCCAATTGTTCACAGACCGTCACCGTAGCCTACTATTCTTGTCACCTGTTTTGAGATGGTTCCTTTATTAGAGGTTAAATATCGCAAATTGCTATGTCGGGTAAACACATTACGTAACATCTCCTTTTGAAATGATATATTAATCAACTGCTTATCCTAATGAAAAAGGGAAATGTCATAGTGACCAAACTTGCTCCAGAGCTAACTACGAACTGGTGTATTGAAACAAACATAATTTCAGGGTGAACTATTCCTTTAAAATGGAAATGTCAACAACATCAACCACTATATAAAATGTCAGTTAAATACATGTGCAGTTAAATACATGTCAGGCACTTAAAAATGTGCTTTCATATTCCACCAATGTTACCAGCTTTAATAGAAAGACAATCCTTAACTTAATAAACCTGACCCAGGGGGATGTGTTAGGAAGGAGAAGCAACTCGAGCATAATATATTCAAACGTCTGTATGGACACTAAAGCGTGCTAATGAATGTCAAAAGCATTCCACAATCACTACAATGCTTTGATGTCCCATGCGTGGCACCAACATTTAGCTGCTGTCAACTTGGAAAGCAATATCTTAAATTCACTATTATGTCTCTGGAAGCTATGTTTCTTATCACATTTTTGTGCAATTTTCAAGAAAGTTACGGGCAACACCACTAAAGATGCTGTACTCGGTTTTCTTCTAAATAATTGTTGAATAATGCACAAATGGAGATATTAGATACTTTTCTACTTTCTTCACTTTCCGCAGATTTCCTGAAATGTGGGATTCAATCATTATCAAAATTATATCTTAAGCTGTTTACTTCCATTAACAGAGTTTGCATGCATTTGCGTGCAACTGAGATATTTTAGTAGAAAAAACTATTTACTTTTGTTCGCTGATATCTCTTTTCCTCACAAAAGTATTGATGCAATCCAACAGAACTGGACAAGCGAAATAAGACTCTTCATTTCTTTTTTTGTATCTGAGAAAACGTTGCTACGCAATCCTGTTTGTGCCACAATTATCACGCTCAAGCACACTTTTAACTCTTTTTCTGCATTTATTTCACTGCTTATCATTACATTTACCGTGTTACTGAGGTTCTTAGCCTCCTATTAATTCATGTCTAGATCTCATTCTGTGAAACAAATGTACAGAAACGTATCTTTATGTTGAACTGAAAGGGGGAAACAATACACAGAAAGCTATAGTGTATTGAGTAATACTTACGTTTGTCTGGTAGTGGTGGGGGTGGCTTTGTACATCCAAACTTTATGGCTTGCGCACTCCAACAGACACCATCCATGCTGCTTAGCACGTTTCTCTAATCTGAGCATGAATAAAACAATGAACAACATAAGTTACGTTCAAGTAGTACATTTATATGACCTCAGGAGCAAAGTGCATGCCCCAGGGAGGCCACAGCCTATCTGAATAGTTGTATGGGAGCTATACATTTTGCTCTCAGGGGCAAATCTCTTCACAGTGACATTTTGAAATAAAAAGGATTATCGAGCTTGTTTAAATTGCAGATGAGAAATATGAAAAAGTGACAAGACTTTTTTCACGCATGATTAATAAGGCTTACCTTAGTTGGTCATCGCTAATTTTCATTCAACCAATCACATATCATTTCCCAGGTCCATGGTTCATGGGTTCATGGGTTCATATGACGTCATAGATTTGTCGCTTTTTGGCTTATTTCAGTCTATGCCTATGAATATTCATGACAGAGCGTTGCAAAGGGTTCTCATAGATCATCTACAGACATTACGAACATAAAGCAATGTCAATGTAAACAAATTAAACTTTTCACATTCACAAGTGATGATAGGCCTCATGCTGACTCACTTTACTCAGGGACTCAAGCCTTCCGCAGTTTTTTGACTGCCATTTTATAGAAACTTCCATACAGCGCGAGGTATAGCGGATAGGCTATCATGTGCATGGAGATGGTGGCTTTATTAATTTTGAGAGGTTCAGAGTAATGTTTACAACCCAACCGCCATGTTTATGTCACATGGTGGCTTTGATTGATTAAAACACCCACGGATCTCTTCTATAGAAATTAATTCCTGTCCTGTTGATTGTGCTCCATGCTTTGTCAAGTTTTCAATTGACCCGCTCAGTAATTGACTATGTTTTGGGTGCGTCATTTCCTGTTCTTTCAAAAAAGAGGGTGCCCTTTCACTGGCTCCGCAATAGGTTTCTCAAATTCAACTGATAATGGATAATATGCCAAAGAAAGATTAGAGTCTATGGCATGTATATTCTTGTACATACATCAGTAACACATTTCAACATGACAAAACCTATTCTCATAGATGAGGTAACTCCATGGACCTCTTCTTTAGAAATTCACCCCAGCCCTAAGGAGCTCATTCGGCGCGCATGGCCACACATGCTTTTAGCGGTATTGAGAGTCTTTCCCATCGCAGTCCGGAGACTGAATTAAAGAGTCGCTGGATACAAGAACATATCATGCACACATATGTGCACCACCTCAACTCCCTGGGGAGTATTCCTTGCCCGCTGCACGATATCGGCGCCGGGTCAAGATCATTCACATAATCATCCACCTCCTACCAGGTACCCATTTATACTCCTGGGTGGAGAGCAGCAATGTGGATAAAGTATCTTGCTGAAGGACACAAGTGCCATGGGCGGGATTGAACCTGGGACCTTGAGATCTTCAGTCACAGTACACAACCATCACACCACGACACATCCTGCTCTTTTGTAAAGAAAGGATCCTCTCATAAGCTAGGCCTACATGTATGAAATGGGTATCTTTCGAACTAAAATAAACTTGGTACGATAGGAAAGCTTTGATCCCCTGCTACACATGTCCAGTGTATAAACAAGAGCATTTATATGCATGCAAAAACATAAACAGGCAGCGGGAAATTGTGAAAGAAACATAGGTTGAATAAAAACAGACATGTTTTAAGATTAAAGCCTCGGGCTGCAATGAAAAAGAGATCCCCCAAATACGCATAAAATACCCTGAAACTTGTATAAAATATTTCTTTGCTACACCATCATATAAAAGGTTACAACGATTTGAAATGTACCAACCATTGCTCAAGGACTAATATTGGGAAGTGCTCAAATTGAAAAACCTGGCACAGGCCCTATGTGCATGGCACAGAGAGCGTAGCGCGGGGGGGCACACAAGGAGACAAGGAGTTTTTAAAAAATGCAGAAATGTTGCAAAAGCAACCTCATTTTGGACATCACATTGAAGATAAACGTTAAAAATCATTATTATTTCGGAACTGCTTTCGTTCCGCATAGCCTATACAAAACGTAAACGGGCACGATAGGGAAAGCATATGCCTAGACCGAAAAGTCTGTCTCTGTAGGACGTTGGATCCGCTGAGATTGCATCTGACTCCTCTGAAAGCCCTTATCTACAGACTGAACATTACACCTGTACACTGTATTGCGATCGATGCGGGTCGCCATTTTGAATATGAAAACGCTAATGCTAATGCATACATGAATAAGTAATTTAATGCATGTGCATATTTTTTTCCCGCGCATTTGCCGTGTGCTTTTTTTTTTGTTGAACCGATTGACGATTTAAATATTCATAGCCAACAACCCCTCGAACAATCTGATTGGTCAAATTTATGTCAGACTCGAGCAGATTAAAAATGTCTGTGATAAACGTGTGATCGGCGGAAAGTAAGTCTTAAATTTTCACCTTTCTATTTTCGGGGGAATTTTAGTCCTAGAATTTATCAATATATAATATAGATCTAATTTTGATCAAAGTAAATTTGTTGCATCATAGCTTGAAAGGTGTTAGATTTTTAAATGAAGTAGCTATGATAGTTCCAAAATCTGTTTTCCCATAGACTTTCTACTAATCGAGTAACTTTCTACTCGCGTATTGAACTTGTACGATGTACAAGATCGCCAATGCGTGTGTAGTGTGCATATACCGTCTTTATTTGGGAGGTATGTCTAAAAATGTAATTTTGATTAAAGAATGCCCCGAATGAGACGGTTATTCCTGCCTAGCGTATGCAAAGTTTGGAAACCAGCAGAAGTTAGCGTGCAAAAATATACCTATCCGTCTAAATCACCTGACTTGACACAGAAAGCAACCTGGACAAGAGATAAAGAATGTCAGTATTTTTCTAAGCTGGATGATAACTCTTTCAGAGCGTTTTTGTAATTTTGCCCTTCTTCTTCTTCTTCTTCTGGTTTCGGTGCAGTCCGCCGCTGGCGTATTATCATACCTTGTGCTTGTCCAGTGCCGAGTGTACAGTGCAAATAAAAATATCTGATGTTTTTTTTTTACAGATGTGCAATTAAAAATTCCACTGAAGCTTAACGAAGCTTTACACCTTGCACCTCCTGCTGGAAAAGCTGTAAGGAGGTACAGTTGACAACAGCAGGTTGTAAGGAATTCCACAGCCTGATAGCATCTGGAAAGAATGATGTTTGCTGTGTTCGAGTCCTGGCATATGGCACCTGAAACTTCTGTGGATTACCACAGGTTTGTGGAGCAGTCAGTGAGACAAAGTTTGTGACCGGGAGATTCACCAGGCCATGGGCAATGCTGTACACCATACATACTTTCTGTTGAGCCCTCCTCTCTTGTAGACTCATCCACTGGAGCTGCTGCAGCATGGTAGTGACACTACTGGTGCGTTGGTAATTACCCATAACGAAGCGAGCGCTACGGCGTTGGACCATTTCAAGCTTTCTGATGTTCTCCTGTGTGGATGGGTCCCAAACTACCGCTGCATACTCTAGCACAGGGCGAATAAGTGTCTTGTATAACAAAGCCTTCGTCTTTGGTGGCAGTTCCTTGTGTTTCTCTGCAGAAAGCCACGAACAGAATTGGCTTTCTTCACTGTCACATCCACGTGATGATTCCATTTCAGGCTCTGTATGTTAACATGCAAGTACTTGGCTCTGTCTGTTACCTGCAGGCGCTCTCCATGGATATAGTAGGGAGAGGGGACTATGGATGTCTGTCTCTTATTAAAGACATGCATTACCTGGCATTTTTGCGGATGGAATTGCATCAGCCAGTTGTTTTCCCATTCCTGGAGTGCATCTAAATCTGCTTGCAGGGATCTAGCATCTTCCTTGTCAGAGACCTTCCTGTACAGGATGCAATCATCTGCGAATAGTCTCACAGTTGACAGGGAAGAAACACATCTAGGAAGATCATTAATATAGAGCAGGAAAAGGAGGGGGCCGACCACGCTTCCTTGGGGGACTCCTGACAGGACAGGGGAGATGTCAGAGGAGCAACCATTCAGAATTACTCTCTGAGATCGTCCAGTGATAAAATCCATGATCCACTTGTGGGGACTACCTCAGATTCCGTAGTAATGGATCTTATGAAGTAATCTTCCATGTGGTACCTTATCAAACGCTTGGGAAAGGTCTAGCAAGATCACATCCATCTGGTCCTTGGAGTCAATCTTGTTAGTAAGATCTTGGATCATAAGAAGGAGTTGAGATGTATGTAAGATCTCTTCTTCCTGAACCGGTGTTGAGCGTCTGACAAGATTTTATGATCATCAAGATGCGAATGGATACTGCTACATACAATGTGTTCCAGTGTCTTACAGATGATTGATGTTAATGACACTGGCCTGTAGTTCACTGCCTTACTCCTTTCTTGAAAACTGGGACTACGTCCGCCTTCTTCCAATCCTTAGGGATGACCACTTGCTTAAGTGATGCCTAGACAATGCTGGAAGAGCAAACATAACTGTGACCAGCCCGCTCACACAGTAAGCGGGCTGCATAGCACCGAGCTTTGAAGCAACAAAGTCGTGATTAGGTCAGTAAATATGAGCAATTCTGTTTGCTCAAAACTCACATGTATTGCACATATTTACGGAGAATATATACCTGAATTGTCTCGTGACTGGTTTAAAGATGATTTTAATCCAAATTGTAATTTTTTATTATTGTTTACGAACTAAAGTGGTTCAGAATTTCACAACGCGACGGCAGCTGAGATGGTGAAGATTAAAGTTGATGCGCATGCGCCACTTCCCATATATTCGTGTACATTTTCGAACAGCCCAGATGGCAGCCTTGACGGAACGTATTTGTTCTAAAGATATGTGAACAGGAAATAGGGCCTATGTAACATTGCTAAAAATTTCGAACATTTTTATAGTGTAAGTATACATTCAATACATTTAGCCATTCATATGTGATAAATGTACTTGAAATGAGTAATTCAATCATGTGTACGGGTCGATTTACCAGTAGTCGGACCCGACATGCGAGGTAATTGGTGGCGAGCCCTCGGGACGCTCCCGCTGCTCGGGAGCAGTCCCGGAGCTAATTTTGCCCCAGCCGTTTTCCCCCTAGTTAGCCAAACCAAATGAAATTGAACATGCATTTTTGAATATCTGGATGTATGCAGGGACCCTTAAACCCAGGATTACTGAAGAGTGAAGTCTTGAGAAATATGGCGAACTAGCACGTTCACCAACACTTTAACACTGCCTATAAGACATAGCATTACTATACATAGCCCCACGAGACGAGTACGAGAAAGTACCCCCACTTTACTTTCCACACGCCGATACTAGGGCGTATGGTCTTCGTAGTCCCACATATAGAGATATCGGTACATGCATGATGAGATGAAATTTAGATGAGTAAAATTTTACTAAATTTTGAATGAAGTTACTCAGTTCAAAGAAACAGTAGACACTTGAGGTTGTGCACTGACTTACCAGCTGCTAGCAAAGACTTTCTCAAGCTCTCACTCTCAGAGCTTGCTGCGGTTTATTTAGGCTAACAACGCGGAAATTCCGGAAAAATGTTTGCCGCGCCCTGTTTTTCGATTTAAGGGGATTCCCCGTTTTCGCTGAAAATTCTGTTGTTGATGCTATCCGTTGTTTTCTGGACAGATGGTAGTATGGTGTATGTAGTTTCACTTCTTTGTATCTTACATGTGGGTGGAAGTATGTAATAAATCATACACGCAACAAATTTGTATGACCTTAACGCTAAACTTAAAGGGATAGTTAATCCTGAAATTATGTTCGTTTTAACAAGAGCAGAATCATAAAAGAAACATATTAAGTGAAAGTTCGACAAAAATCAGTCAAAGGAAAAGAAAGTTATTAGATTTTAAAGTTTTGATTTTGTGACGTCACGTGCGTGGAGTTTTCCCTTATGTTGTGTTCATTCTTTTTGTAGACAATTTTCTCAAAATTTACCATTTCACTTACAAGTGCGTTTGATATATCATTATACGTGTTTTACACACATACCGCTATGAAATAGCTTGCACGTGACGTCACAAAATCAAAACTTAAAACAATCTTTCTTATCTTTTCACCAATTTTCGTTAAACTTTCAGTTATGTGTTTCTTTTATCTTTTTGCTCTTTATTAAAAACCAATTTAATTTTAGGGTGGACTATCCCTTTAACCCTAGGCATAACTTGCGCTGTTCATTTATTCAGTGAAAAAAAAAAAAAAACACGTGATTGCTTTGAACAGCGTACGCTTTTACTTTTGTATGTGGATTTTGAGACTTTCTGTGCTAAAACACAATATGTAAATGTTTTGTCTGCAAATCAAGTTTTAGTTTTTTTTTACACTTTTAATCGCGTGAGCTTGAGCCAAACGAGCTCCGGAACGAGTTAAGGCCTAATTCTTCTCAGCTAGCTGACAGAAAGTTAGAAGTGCCACTAATTCATATTCCATTTGGTGTCCCCAAGCCCTAGATTCCACTTCAAGTGATTCCGAGGGAAAGTCCACCATAGTGCTGAATTGCTTTTGATAAAAGCAGAAAATGAAAGCAAGAAATTAGTGAAGGTTGAAAGTTCGAGCGAGCGCGCGCGAAGCGATTCTAGATCGCCAATAAATAGTACGCGTATTGATCTAGGGGACGTGCGAAACAATAAACACGCGAAATTTCGAGATAACCGATGTTCCGTGCGATGTATTAATTAATTGCATTTTTCTCTAATGACAGAAACATAATGAGACAATTACTCCATTGGCGCATCAAGGATTATAGTCGCCCATAATCTCAGTCGGAGCAATCTAAACTTTTAAACCTGAACTATAGCTCTTCTCTCTCTCTCTCTCTTTCTCTCTCTTTATCTCATATTTATATAATACCCCCCCCCACACACACACACGCACACACACACACACGCACGCACACACACACACACACACACACACACACACACACACACTTCTACCCCCCCCCCCTCTCTCTCTCTCTCTCTCTCTCTCTTTCTCCTTACCTTCGTATGCGTTTGGGCTAATAGTAGTCTGCATGCATGCGATAATTATACACTTTCATGTGCTTGTAATACGATACAATCCTGTCACCTTCATGCACATAATATGTCTCTTTCATTTATTTTCCTTGTAGCACGAACACCTATGTTTTCAAATGGGCCTTCTCCATATACAACGAGAACTCATATCATATTGATGATTTGAAATGATTTGTGGAAGTTGATTTCTGTTTTTATTAGTTTTTTTCACCTGATATCAGTTATGGAATCTTAAAATGACTGTCAATATATAAAGAACAGATATTCGTATTTCAGATTACTCACCGTTATTATGATCTTTTTAAAACAAAATGTAACGTTTATGAGCACATATGTAATGTATGAACCATTGGTTTCATAAAAATGCTGTAGTAGATTACATCTATGTGTCTTTTTTCAGGAAAATAGAAAGGGAAATATAGTATGGGAAATAGTTTTCATTTAAACTGCAACTGCACTAGCAAGGCATCAAATTGAAACTGTAAAGTATCGTACTATTCTGTGATTCAATTAAAGACTTAAGAAATTGTAATCATATTCACTATTTATATATAAACAATGCATACGCATATACAGGTGAATACTACATAATTCAGGATCTAGTGTAAAATGTGTTATTTATGAAATTGTATAATTGTATCTCAGCTAAAATATATTGCAAATTGGTGTGACAGTTTCATCACACTAATGATGTCAATAAATTCCATTCAAGCCCTCGATGTGGCTTCCACTTGAGTTTAAGTCAAATACCAAAGACCATGTTGTTTAAACCTTTCGATCTTGACGTCGTGGCCCTCGACCCAGTTGTTGTGCACTACAACGGGAAAGTTCACGGCTAACCTCTTCCTCCACTCTTCCTCGAAAAACTGGAATCCGTTGGGGAAGTTTTGATGATCCAGGATGCCGAGCTGTAGAGGGCGCCTCACTTGAGGACTTCGAAGGACGTGGTTGAGAAGCATCTGGTCGGGCACTTCTGGCTGCAGGTTGATGCTTTGGATCCATTCGCGAAGCAGATGTCGACTGGCGTTGCTTGCCCGGTAGTACACAAATCCCGCGCATAGGACGTCGGGTTGGTTTTGGCCGTCCCCCTGCAGGTCCAACTCAAGTTGGATATCGAAGTCGTTGTCGGAGAGCAATGGTAACGGATCCTGCAGCCAAACTGTGTCCACGTCAGAGAATAAAACGTCAGTATCCTTTTCTAGGAAGCCAAGAATGTAACCAGGCCGTTTATTGACTAAGGAATTGTATTCGATGGAGCCGAACTTGAGAGGTCCGCTCTTCGCATTGGCTCCAAACCGCGGCCAGACACTCAGGGCCACATTTGACGAAAGTTTCTGAAGACGACGCAGATAATGGTAAGATTTCTCATCTTCCGCTACCATTATTACGTCTTGTTTTATTCCACATCGGCGAAGGCTCTCCAGCCAGTTTTCAGCAAAGTCTATGTAGGCATAGTTTGTGGACGTGAGTATGACCATGTGCCCCTTAGAACGATGAGCTGATAAAAGTTGCTCGGGCAATGCCTCCGAACTTGAATTTCTTCCAATTTGATGTACGGTAAGCTTGGCAATGTCTCGACATTCCTGCAAGTTTGAACGGCGTGAGAGGTGATCTTTGACATCTGATGAGGGAAATTTATAAACAAACAAAAAAACATTAAAAGCATGAAGACAATTTCGTTGCCTTTTAAAAGCAATAATATTACTATGAAATTAACTCCTCTTTTGCAAGACTTCGCAGGTTTCATAGGCTTCGTAGATATCCGTCATCTAGTTCTTCCATTTCCTGGCATGTGAGTAGGATTGTTAAGACGGTTGCAATGATAACCGGGATTATGACTACAACAAGCCATTAATTGGTGTTAACAATTTTGATTTAATTCAGACGTATGCGTCTGTCTTCTACAGTTTCTCACCTCTTACATACTCCCACCTTCATAAATGTACCTCTCATCCGGTCATCCCTCACCCCATGTCTTTCGATCTCTCTTTTCTTGCTAAGTAACACATGACATACATACGCCATTCACATGAACAACGCTAACTAACATACATTCAAACGCACATTCCCTCTTACCTTGTCCAATGTTCCATCCCACGTGAAGGTTGAAGTATGCAAGTGCAACCATGAAGCACATCAGCATTGACTAGAGGAAAACATAAGCACGTCTAACATCATTAGTTATGTAGACTCTGCTTCATGTATAGTATTCAGTCGAACCGTATAGAGCATCATACTAAAATCATAGTAACAGAGCTCCAATATTAAGGAACAATCGAAATTATTCTGGTTATTTTCATGAGCGATGAAATGGTGACTCATAATAATTGTATGCCTATACCATTCAAAAGATACTTATCTTTATGATGGGCATATCCTTGTATGGCCCAAATCTATATTATACTACGCGTTGAATGAATAGGTTTCCATTCATTGTGCATATTGAACACGTTGAAGAATGAAACCACTCTATTAACAATAATCAAGTGTAATCCATTATGACCTCTAAATTCCTACCTCCAGTTGAAATTCTATTGAAGCCTGCGGAGCAACACTTAAAATAAAAAGGCAACGTACAGGGAAGCATACGGGCACCTTAAAGATATTTTAAAATACCCCTCTAAAGTTTTCAGAATTCTCACGATCACCGGCCAAATCTTCAAGCGAGCTTCTTGAGTGAAACTAAGACCAAAGGGTTTAATTTCATTTCAGCATTTTACCTTTTTTAACAGAGTAACAGTGTCTTGTCTAAGTACATACCGTTCGAAAATGATACTTTCTGCCTATACGCGTATTCATAGTTAGAACATGTCTTCTCGCCTGCAGTGTCTCCAGTCATATAAAACACTTATTTTCGCTAAAAAAAAATACAAGGCAAAGGTTGAATTCATGACATCCAACCACTCCATTCCATGATGTAGCAGCCAATGGCACTACCTCACGTTTACGATTACGATACAAGAGCAAAATACATATAACGCTGGCCTTATATTTGTTTTGTATAAAACAAACTCTTGTAACCTTATGCATTTCTCTATCTCTCTCTCTCTCTCTCTCTCTCTCTGTCTCTTTCTCTCTCTCTCTCTCTCTATCTCTCTCTCTGTCTCTCTCTGACTCTCTCTCTCTCTCTCTCTTTCTCTCTCTCTCTCTCGCTCTCGCTTTCTCTCTCTCTCTGGTCCCCTCTCTCCACTCAGCATCTTCCCTTGCAAACATTTCAATTTCCTGATGCCACTCCAAATGTTTTTAGACAATAGACGAGGTGCAATAAATGGAATCACGTCAATACAATCTATTGCCATAAATGTAATTATCAAAAGGCGTTCATCAAGAGAGCTTTCTCCTTATCAACGTTGTTGGAAAACAGTATTCGATCACTCCTTCACATAATCTTGGCCCAGGCATATTAAGGCTTAGACCTCGGAGTACCAACTGGAAATAGTTGACATACTACGACATACTTCGACATACTGCTAGTCGACATACTACGACAAGTTACAAAAATGACAACCGATTGCATTTCTTAGTGATGGAGGTGCACCTCACCCGGACGCCCCCAAATGATTTTTATTTCTTGGCATATAGTCTGTGTTACCAGACATATTTTTTTACAGACTCAGTTGTGTCCATACACTCCATGCTAACCTAGGCTTGGTATATGTGGAATGTGCCCACTATTTTCAACTGGGTCTTTTGTGATCAAGACTATTGCTAGAAAACATGGGTTGCTTTTTTTCAAGGGATCTGACAAAAGACGCACATGAGAGCTTCTTATTGGGGAATATATCGACACCGGTGCATCTCATCGTAGTAGTGTAGCGTCTTGTCGATAATCTTGAGGATATCCTGGGGGATCTCAGAGCGGTCTGGGATGGGCTTCGGGGCGGTGACCGGGTGGAAGCATGAGGAAGTGAACGCCCTCTTGAAGGTGAGAGACTTGGCTACCTTGTCTGAGAGGATCATCTCCATCCAGGCGTTGGTCCATTTCTCCTGGATCACGTCCAAGGAGGAGTCCCATGTGAGGAGCCTGTCGCTGTACTCGGCTCCCATCAACTGGCAACGACAGAAATTTTCTTGGTTTATTCGTTAAGGAACATTCCGTGTTTTGTGACAAAGTAATGTTGCACATCAAATTACATTCCATCAAAAAGAAAAATATGAAAATATTGTATGAGAATCCTATAATACACTTTCAATGACATCAACAAGATTTCAAATTATATTTATGAAAACAATTCTGGTCATAGTGTTGATTCCGTGTAGTTTTTGTCAGAGAAAAATGTATATTGGGAAGAATTCATAATATTGTACAGTGTTTTCATTTTGGAAGTCTAATGCAATATGCTGTATTCAAATATAGAAGAGGGCAAATAGAGTACACATACTTCACATATCCTCTTGATGAAAGGCGCTGGGTTCGATAACAAATCTTCGGTGTCGATGATCAGCGGGTCGGGCTCAATCCCTGACGACTGCACATACTTCCAGAGCTCGTTGAGCTCCCCGTAGAAATTAAGCTCTGGGTAGAAAGGCGCATAGATGTCCTGGAAGTCCATTTCGGCCACGGCTTCGCCCACGAAGTCGTGCAGCATCTTGCGGAACGAGACGAACATGTGATATGGGTTCCGGATGAGGAAGACGTAGCGGTAACCCGCCGGCAAGTAGCCTTTGATGCCTTCGTACGCCATGCAGAGGTCTTTTACGATGACGGTGCTCTTCCGCGAAGTCTCGAGTTGATGCCTGATGCCCTCGTACCTAGCGGTAAATATCAATACGAAATCATCTCCAAAGCGTGAATAATAATTAAATCAGTGATCAGTGGCGTATCCAGTGTTTTCAGAGGGGTGCGGTCGGGCAGAGGGGGGGGGGGAGGGGGTGATGAACAAGTACAAACCTGAAAGGTCAGAAATGAACAGTACCCAATATGCCAAAAACACACATAGGCCTATCTCAACCCGCACACCGTTTGCACACGCACTTATCTACAGTCATCGTGCCTTAAAGGGAAAATACACCCCCAAAAACGTGAAAGAAACATGTAATTGGTGAATGTTTGATCGAAATCCATCAAAGGATAAGACAGTTATAATCCTTTATTTTTTTTTATTTTGTGACGTCACGTGCGAAGTGCTCTCCCATATAACGTTGTGCACAATATATTTTGGAAAATGTCAATTTTCTCAAAAGGATATGCATCATTTTACCTGTGCACTTGATATATCATTAGAAACATGTTTTTACACATAAACCATGAAAAAAAAATCCTTCACCAAAGACAGAAAAGATAAATTCATGGAATCATACAACACACAACATGGAAGAGCACATATTGCACGTGACGTCACGAAATTAAAACTTCAAGAGATCATAACTCATCAAACCTTCACTAATATGTTTATATTTCTGCTTCCATTGAAACCAACTTAACTTATAGGGCGTATTTTGTGTGATTACGTACTCTTTCTACAAAACCCTCGGAGAATTAGCCAATCGCTTGGCTTATCGCGGTATCCAGGCATGACGTAATCAAACATTCAGCCTATCAGCAAAGTCTATTTTTCTACATGTATCAATGAATCAATTATTCTGGCTCATTTGACATGCATTAAATCCCATGTGTAAGATGGATACTGAGTTGTTATTGTTATTGTGCTACCACTGCTTGATACTGAGCGGGTTAAAAAAAAAATATTAGAAAATAATATTATATCATTAATTTCACTTACGACAGAAGACGATGACTTTTAATGGCACTAATTGGAAATCCATGAAATGTGACCTTGTCAGTCACCGCATCTGCGTACAGCTTTTCGCTTCCGCTGTACCGAGGCGGGAGATCCACACCAAGCTCGTGTTTCACGGCCATTCTGATGTCTCTGCTCAGCAGGAACGCTTCGAACCAAAGCTCCGTGTCTGGGTCTACGAAGCTCAGGCATTTCGCCAGGGCCGTGGAGCCTGACCGGGGAAGGCACCACAGAAACAATCGTCGTGGCTGCTTTATTTGCTGTTCCTGTGGCTCGTGCCTCTGAAGCTCCTGTTCTTCTGCCATTACGCTTGAAAATGTGCTGCCACAGCCTGCGTCAACATGAAGACAATCAAGCAATATTAAGCGCGCTCAGAAATTTACAACAGCGTTGATGCAAACTATAAGAACACACGTTCATGCGATTGCATGATATTATTTCATATAGGCCTACCATATAGCTTTATTATCACATCTGTTATTCATTAACTCGTACAGATACTGGCGTAGGCCTACAGTACATGTACAACTGCGACAGGAAGTGCAGTCTCCACGCATGTTTGTACCTGTGATGTTTTGTGCGTAAATGATGCAAAGATATCCATAACACGTGCTTGGCCTACATAAAAAGATGTAAGTGTTCCCTATATAAATTCCCCTTAGGCCTTTCAGGCCTTTCCTTTAATTCATATTCTAATGGATCAACCATTTCTCATTTATTGGGTTCTCTTATTTCCAACTCTCTCTCTCTCTCTCTCTCTCTCTCTCTCTCTCTCTCTCTCTCTCTCTCTCGTGTGAACGTACTTGTGCAGGTCGCCCTGAAAATTTAGGCATGTAGCTTCGGTAGGCTATTCTCAAATTACAATTGTTCAAAATGATAAGGGCGATGATTTTGAGCTATGATTTCTCAAAGTGTCAGACGTTTGATTTTCATTTGGAAACCTGAAAATATACCTAGCGGTAATGTGGGTATTTTTGGAACAGGCCTTAGGTTTCTAAATTCTAGGCCGTGGAGTAGGCCTACGTGGACGCAGGACCGAGGGCTTAGGGGAGGGTGACCTTTTCAAGCAGGCGAAATTGGTCGACAAGTTCAGCTTACTTCTTTCAGAAATAGCTGCTGCGGACAGCTGCAGGGAGCTCTCTTTGTCAAAATGAGCCACCAATTGTATCGAAATACGGCGCTTGGGAACAGCTTGCAAGAAAGTTTGGATGAACTTATTCAGGTACTATTTGCTTGTGCAATAAACCTTGGCAAAATGTATAAAGTTTGTGTTTAAACATGAAAATATAAACGAAAGATTTGAATCCAGTCCCATATATATGTTTTTGTGTTCTTTCAATCCATGGATAGTAATTATTATTTTTGAAAGCGTAGACCTCCTTGCGACTCGTAAGGGGGGAAATGGGACATGAAATCATTGAATCTCTATGAAATCTTTAGACAATTTGACAAGTTATATGCCCTGAATAATGCCTTCACCATGACATGTGCTCTTTTTTCTGTATGAATGTGGGTGCCTCATTCAAAGTCCAACCTAGATCTAAATAATACCTTGTCATTCGCAGTGTTCTTTATTCAAAATTACATGTTTATACATCCCCCCGAAGCATTCAGAGAAGCCAGATGCAATCTCAGTGAATCCAACAAGCTACAGCGACTGGGTTTTTTTTCGGTCTACCTTAACTGGCCCTCTTGTTTTCTTTTGAATATATTTGTACCACAATGATTGGCTATTAACGCTCCTCAAAAAGTGTTGAAGATTAGTGAGAAACTTCACTTGTCAATGTTCTTTACATGAATGGGCTAGATGGAATGAACCAATATGTTTTAAGCATATCTTCTGTACGGATTTGATGGTTATCTCACAATCATGCCAAAATAAATACATCCGTACTTCACTTCTTTATAGATTCGCACTCCCAATAAGTGCAGTTGTCATCCCACTAAGTAAGTCTGAAGACATTGGGTTATGTACATAGAGTTACATGATAAGACAGGGTAGCCTATTTTCAGGTTAAAAAAAATAAGATTTGGTAAAAGCCACAGAAAATGGAAGAAACTATATAGGAGTACCCCTCCTAATGATAAAACTGGAAATTGACTTTTGAGACTCGGGAGTGGAATTATATTGAGTACTCGAATTTGAGTAGGTTTCAGTTGGATTGTCCAAAACCTCACTAGTCCTTGTAAACTAGAGACTGTAGTGGTAGCACTGCGCCATTGTCCCGTGCAATACTGTAAATGGATGTAGACTATGATTTCAGAGATGTTTCAAACATAAAGAAGGCATATTTGTCACTTTTCCGGGATAGGTTTGTGAAGCTATGACTGAGATTTCATACATGGGTATACTGATGATTCCTGCTGAGTTTCATGACTATTGCAAATGGGCTCTCCTGTCTTTGAAACAGCCAGCAAGCTAATATGGTTCTTTTTTATCCTACTTAGTAGTGTGTGTGATCATCCTCTACTTAGAATGTACTAATTGAGAATGAATCCTTTGTTCCTTCTGATATTCTACTACAGGCAAGGCTTATAACACCACAATTGGCTCTGACAGTCCTCCTCAAGTTTGATAGAGCAATCAATGATGCACTGGCAAATCGACTTAAAAACAAGATCAGCTTCAAGGTAAGTAACATATTGGGTAATAATACCCTCTACTGCCTAGTTGGCTATGCTTCAATCGTGCCACGCTTAGTATATTCTCAAGTCATATGTGCTAATTAAATTTAATTATCTTGGCAAGATTTGACCTTTTCAGAGTCCTGAGAGTTGAGGCATTACTGCAATGCTAGTTCAAGAAAGAATGTCACACTGATCAAGGAGACTGCTGGTTTAATATAAATTTATTACACAGAAGGAAAGCATTTTAGACAGTGTAAGATTGACTTCACTTCATTCATTAATATATTGACTTTTAAGTTTGAACATCACATAGGCATTTTTTCTTTTAATAGTTATGTATTTCCTACAAGGTACTTTACTGCCAGGCCATTTTGCAAAGTAATGTTAATGTCATTTCAAAAATTATAAACATTCCCTTTGTTTTTACCCTCTACTTATACCACAGGGTCACCTGAACACATACAGGTTCTGCGACAATGTCTGGACATTTGTGCTCAATGACGTGGAGTTCCGTAATGGCGACTTTGTGACGGTGGACAAGGTGAAGATAGTGGCGGTTGATGGCAAGATCTCTGCGGCAGCAGGGGGCCAGGACTGACAGTAGGCGTAGAGGGACCAAACCAGAATGGAGGACTGTATTTATTTTTTTATAGCCATTAGCATTTTGGTGCATTGATATTGCATTTGAAGAAATGGAAAGAGATTGAAATAATCCACCAAACCAGCTTCACCACAATTATTTGATTTCTTCTTATCAGTTCTACAGCAAGGGAGTCACATTTGGGTAAAATTGTGTTGTTTTCTATATTCTTCCCTTATGGTGGGAAAGATAGCAGAGGAGAAAATCTATTCCGGTTGAAGTGTTTTTTAATCATGTTAACATGTGACTGTCAAATACCATAAATTTAGCACCAGCTCTCAGTCTGGATTGATAATTTTTTGCCCTTTTTTTTTTGGTCCTTGTTTTGAGTCTGATCGCCAAAAGATAACATGCCAGTCCTCCCATGAGTTCCACATGGTCTGTTTATTTGTGACTGTCCTACAGGTTATTGATGTAGCTGTATCCGAATCCACAACATAACATTACATTAGAATTTCATGGCCTGCGGAGGAAAAAAATATCATATTTTTCCACCTTAAAGTATTTGCTTATACATGTATGCTGGTAATTGTAGGTTTAGTGCATTCCTTACATGTATGTCTTTCTGCAGTGGATTAGAATAATTTGTGAGTTTACTCACCACATGCACAACAAATGTGTGACTTCGCTCTTGTAGTTGTCAATTGGGATATTTCTTTTAGGGGATTGTAATTGAGAGGTCTGCACTAATTTCGACTGAGTGGTAGAAAATGTACAGCACATGCATATGGACCTTTTTATTGATTCAGCTCATTCGTGTCTGTTGCATTAAACGTTATTTGTGTTTTCATAGTGAATGTTCTACGATTGAGAAAAAACATCTCAACAGATGTATGTGGTGGTATCATTTACTTGTGAAGAATTTATGCATGTGTCAGCACGCAACAAAGTTTTTCTTTAACTTGCTCTCATTTCTTTATTTCTGTATCAATTTTGATCAAACTTGGTACAAATGATCCTTGGGTAATACCCAATGATGATGGGGTCAAAGGTCATCTAGGGGTCAAAAGGTTTGAAAAAAATATTTGAAAAAAAAAAACTAAGCACTGTAAGCACTAATCAGGCAAGACTCGAGGTTCGCAAACCATCTTGTTCTAGATTGCGATCATACCATTGAAATACCATATTGAGATTTCTTCATGTGACAAGATGGAATATAGGAGCTGTATAGTGCAGAATTTAAAGGACATTTATGTAGTGCTCTGGGGCCAAATTGCGGGCTTTAAACTACTACCCATTACCTTTTTCATGTACTGTTTTTATGTGAATTGAATAACATGTTCAATTTGGAATCCATGTTTTAGTTGTCCACCCCTTTAACGAGATACATCTGCCAAAATGTTTTCAATTTGGCATTGTAGCATGCATCTAAAATCCAAGCAACTGTGGAAGTTCTAAATCAGCCTAGGCAAGAATTCAAACTCGAGGGGTATCTTTTGGATGGCGACTCAAAAGGTTGATTGAAATTACACATCTGTACAAACCCATGTTCATGTACACATAAATGCAAAATTACCTGAAGACATACAGTAATGGGGTTAATCTTGCCTTCCATTTTTCTTGACCGGTAGCACTAAATGTTTGAAGCTTTGAAATGTGAAAAGGAAAATATAGTGTAATATTCAATGATCAATTATTTTTTTTTATTTTACTCACAGCTTAAACAATGTTTACAGTATGTCATCATTGTAAATAAATTCCTGTAAATAAATAATTGTAGTAGTTCTGCTTCATTGTACAATGTAGTTGATGTATGACATGTACTTGCTGTAATATTTGGAAGGCCCTTTCGTACTCCCCACTGCTCACTGTTCTCTCTCTCTTCCACACTATTGGTCTCCTTTCGAATACCGTCTCTCTCTGTCTCTCCATGCCTTATTCTCTTTCTCTCTCCTCTCTCACGGTCTTTCTCCTGCATAATTTCTCTTGCTCTAACACCCCCCCCCCCCCACACCCTCATCTCTTTCCCACTCTCTCTCCCTATTTTTGCACGACAACCTTTCAAAAAGGAATAACACACAATCCAAGGAAAAGACAATGGAAAAAAAGTGTGCATATCATTTGATCTTCTTTGATAAATGCTGTTCTGTCTGTACTGTTTTAAAGTACATACCTCCAGTTTCAGACACATATCCACACATCTTTCAATAAGCATTAATTCCAATTCCAGAACATTTCAATAAAAAAGTTTAATGTATTTCTTTGTGAGCGGTACGATAATCTCTGAAAAGTGATTTTTTTTCTGTTGTAATTTTCCTCTAGGCAATACAATATTTTAAAGACCAAAATGTGAGGTTACAAAAATAATGTTTTATGTTCATTCAACTGGACAGTAAAAAAAAAAGTGGTTTGCATGCACATGAGCAAAGAAACATGTTCAAAATATTCATGTTCAAGTCTTTTACAAATAAATAATGGAAATAC
Source organism: Arbacia lixula (assembly GCA_963669155.1). Classification (NCBI taxonomy): domain Eukaryota; kingdom Metazoa; phylum Echinodermata; class Echinoidea; order Arbacioida; family Arbaciidae; genus Arbacia; species Arbacia lixula. Next base: position 54,733,215 of record OZ022576.1, on the reverse strand, counting down.
AAAGCAATATAAGTGTCCCATTTGACATTATGTATGCCTTTTAAAAAAGAGGCATGTTCATACTCTTAGAAATGATGGAAATGGTACATACTTTACACATACAAAAGAAATAGAAGTGTCCCATTTGTATCTGTAGATACTCTATGCTAACATTTGGTAGATATTGGTAGATATTCTATAAAATGGAGGAAGATTGAAATAAATAATTAAAAAAGAAGGTCACCCCTTTTTAAAAATAGCACAACATTTAAACGATACGGTTTGGGGCAAAATAATTTAGGAGGAGAGTATAAACACTCATCGACTAAGGCATGAGAATGTGATTGATCCGTCAAGGTATGCATGAGTGAGCACATATGGCAAAAATGTCACTTTTCAAAATTCACAAGGGTAGTGAAGAGGGACTTGTGATACAGGATTTTGATCAATTCTGTTTTTGGTGAATAATTAAGTGCTACTTATGATAATCATCAATTGTTTGATCCTTTAACATCCCCTGACACTTAAAATATTGTACGTTTCAATGAACTCAATTCAAAATTGTCAGCCTTCCTAAATTTTGAAATGGTAAAATCCATGAAGTTCATCAAAACAATTAAATTGATTTCTTTTCCATTCCAATGTATCGTCACAATTTCTAATAACATTGAAGTTGTAAAAATGCCATTGTACATAGACAAAGCAAGAAATACTATTATTTACTGTTTTAGAGCATAAGAAATGGCTCTTGTGACTTTTGAAAAGTGACAATCTTACCTTAAATGCAAGCTCATTCATGCATGACTTGCTTGACCAATCTCCGTTTCTCACAGAGATGAGTCAGCCAGTGTAAGAATACCACTGCCAAATTGTCTTGCACAAACTTGTTTTGTTCAAAAGTTATGGTATTTTGAAAAAGGGGAGACTTACTTTTTTGGTTGTGTTTAGAAAGGTCTCAAGCCAGATTCGGGGCTTACCATTCCTCCCCTCTATGTTCAACTCTTCGTGTGTCATTGAAGCTGGTGATGCACACCATTCCCATGGAGTTAACCAAGTACCATTTGGCAATTCATAATGCTCTCTCATACCCTTTTTGAGGATTTTCTCGGTGCAAGAGATCCTTCATAAAAAAAAAAACATATACACTGTACTCTTAATATACAAAGAAGCATGGAAGGAACAGCACAGCAACCTGATGACCACATCTGGTCCAGAGACTGATGATGAATATTACTGGTGCTATGTTTTTTCTTCGACCTTCATAATTTTCACCAATATAATCCCACTCATAGCAGCAAACAGGGAAATATACTTCAAGAAAAAATTTGGTGGCTGGGCAACCACTGTAATTGACAATCTAGCCCACTCAAACACTGTTGTCTTATCAAAAAGTGAAAGGGCCACCAAATGAAAATTACATGTTGCACAGTATACCACAGAGCAGATCTACGCATCTCATGAAGCATGCTTGCATCCATGCTGACGTGCCAACATGTACAAGGTATCACTTCCCAGATGAGGTTCCTTCTTCTTAGAAGAGCAGGAACAGAAGTCTGGTGTCCATATAATGGCATTCCTGTTCCATCACTTCATCCATACATTGACTTCATAATGACCTCTTTTTATCAGTCATCATCAAATTCTTCTTCATCGTCCACCTCAGCCTGCATTTCTTGGAAAAGTTTTCTGTACTGGGCTCCCAGTTCATCCTCCTCCTCATCTTCCTCCACCATATCTTCATTGTTCATCTCTCCATTCTCTCCTTCATCCTCCTCTTCCTCTTCTTCACTGACATATCTCTCCTCAACAAACTGCGCCTGGCATCTTTGAAGAATAGCTGTGGCTTCATCATCCAGGTCTGTAAGCGGTTCTTGGTTAATCAATTCATCATTGTCCACATGTGGCTCAGGTTCAACTTCCTAAAATTGAATGGACAAAACAAAAGAAATATATTGAGACTTGAAAATACTTGGCTACAAATCAAAAGTTTTTATTTTCTGTATATCAACCAGTGTCTTCCTTATATGGTAACAAAAATACATGTACATACATGTATGTACATTATGAAGAGGTATGGCATTTGCACTATTTTGTGTGCTTTGTTGAAGTGGTTTCATTGCATTAAAGTACATGTCTTTAACTATACAATTAAACTCTAAAAGTAGAAGTACCTGTCTCCAAGCTCTAGCATAAAGGTACTTCATAATTGAATTGTTAATTCATCCAAATTTAAGACCTGGATAATCAGTGAAATAAAATCATAATATATTCCCATCAGATCATCTTCAAAGTACAGAGAAAATTATTTACCTGGGGCTTGTGGTGCCCTTTAAAAAGCTATGTATAATGAAGATTTCAGTCTAAATCTCTGATAACAAATGAAAAACTGCTTTCAAACACTTGTAACTTTCAATATGTTTTAATCTCTATGTAATCTTAAGCAGTTATTTACAAAGAATTGGTCACGATTGATACCCACCTCAGGCTCATTCAATGGTATCTGGGCTTTTTCTGCAACGTCAGTTTCCCCCACATCTTCTCCGTGTGTTCTCCTCATCTGACGTCGCAGAACTCTCTCTTCTTGCTACATGGATGAAATATTGAAGAAGAGAACATATAGAGGTTTTTATTTACAATTACCTATCTGGAAAAGTAAACCCTAAGCTAGAATTTGCGAAATAGATTACAAGAAGAGCACCAACTTGAGAGTCATTGACGGGAATTTTTTAATCTGCATTCTACTTTGTACTTGTCCTATTCCTTTCACGCTTTCCTTAGCAGGTCTAGACAATGCACTGTTGCCCTCCCTCCACCACGATACTCGTCTTTATTTATGGTGAAGTGGCCCACCAGGCACAACACACAGTTCTCTAACCCTACACAGTGGCTAGCTGTACTTCTTTCACATCTTAATTCACCTAGAATTATAATTTAGATCTCTATGTGTAACTTTTATATCATTATCATAATTTAATTCTTCCTTATTGTCTGATTGCACCGTTCGTGTTGGCGTTCTAAGAAATATTTTTTTTTTTTTTTTTTCAATTCAATTCATTTATTTCTCCTCTTTCAATTTTTACAATGATGGTACAGTTTACTTCACAGATTAACATACATGTACATATAAATAAACTTGCATAATACAATATATTACATAATACAATAGATAATACAAATTGAAAGGGAAGGAGGACCGACTAAAAAGCAAAGCTTGTAGGGTGTAGGCCCCCCTATAAAAGTAAATATCATGAAATATTATTTTATGAAAAAAAACAACAACAACAATAACAACTGATTAAATAATTACAAAATCATTTTAAGACGCAAAACAATGATAATTATATACAAAAAACGAACATTAAATGTACACAAACATCAAAGTTGCACGCTACAAATTATATTCAAATGGGAAAGCAATTACCTAGTAGCTATACAGGAGAAAGCCTCTAAGTCTCCTTTTGAAACTTTGTATTGAATTGCATTGTATAATATCATTTGGAAGAGAATTCCAGAGTTTTGGACCTGTAAAAACGAATGTCTTTTGAGCAAACGATGTTCTATTTAGTGGCAGATGGAAGGAGCTCGCCTGGCGAGTGAAGTAACTATGAATCGAATCATTTTTTACAAACATATCATTAAGAGGCATAGGTAATTGTTTAGTGCTGAGCTTGTACATTAGCTGTCCAAGCTGAAAAATATACAAGTCTTTAATTTTCAAAGTCTTGTCATTCAGAAAAAGATTATTCGTATGTGCCCGGAAATCTGCATTATAAATAATACGAATTGCTCTTTTTTTGTAATATAAAGAGTCTGTTAATTTGGGAAGTTGCTGCACTGCCCCAGGCGATAAGTCCGTAATTCAAGTAAGGAAGAATTAACATGGAATACAAGGATAACATAATATACTTAGGTAGAAATTGTCTTAATTTTCTAAGAATACCAGTGTTGCGAGCAATGATTTTGCAGATATTGTCAATGTGTGCTTTCCAAGATAGTTTTTCATCAATGATTAGCCCCAAAAATTTAGTTGATCGGACCCTTTGAATGAGAGTACCATCAAAAACGATATCATTTGGCAAGGTCGCAAGCTTATTACAAAATAGCATGTAACTAGTTTTGTCTAAATTAAGCGACAGTTTGTTAGCTTTTATCCAATTTGTAACACTTTTAAGTTTGTTATTTAAAATTTGCGTCAATTGATCTGGATCGCTATGTGACAAAAATATATTCGAGTCGTCAGCAAAAAGTATAAATTGAAGCAAACCAGATGACTTCTCAATGTCGTTTATATAAATAATGAATAAAAGTGGGCCAAGAATACTGCCCTGCGGAACTCCACAAAGGACAGGTTTAGGTTCAGAGAAATAATCGTTCAGTGAAACGAACTGGGAGAGCCCTTTAAGATAATTCATGAACCACGTCAACGGTTTTCCCCGAATTCCATAGTGTGAAAGTTTGTAAAGTAGGATATCATGATCAACTGTATCAAATGCTTTAGAAAAATCTATGAGCAAACTAACCGTATTAGAAGACTGATCAGTAGCTTTGGCAACTGTTTGAACTAAAGAAAGTATTGCATGTGTAGTGCTACTCTTTTCCCGGAAGCCAAATTGAGTATCAGAAAGGATGTTGTGCTTCAGGGCTCTACAAACCCACTTGCCCGATTGCCCGGGGCAAGTGAAAATGACGCCCGGGCAAGCATTTCTCAAAGACACTTGCCCGTCCGGGCAAGTGGTTATTTTCCACCTAAAAATATGGAAATAACATTGTTCTTACGCATATGCGAGAAAATTAATGTGAATGTGTCTCGTATCATGTCAAACCAGGCAAACACAGCTGAAATTGGAGTGAGATCACTGACATTTTGTTACGAAAATTCGTCTGAAACTCCGTTCCGTGGACACTGCCATCTTGAACTGACAAATAAATTCTGCTCATATGCGCGATATCCGCATTACCGATATTTTAACCAGATAAGAGCACTGGCTTGCGATCGCGAATGTGCGACTGCGCGATGTGACATTTTTCGTAACAGCTGTGTTTATTTGTGTGTCCACATACCGTATTTACGTGGATTACTACATATGGGACTGTAATGTGAAAACGTGTGTAAGTGATTGTTGTATGAGTTCTGCACATATACCTGCCGTGGAGCAGCAATGATTTAATTGATTTGCCCATGATTTTGATCGCTACCAGTACACTTGAAACGGCAAAATGAGCACATCTACCAAGAACCCTACCCAGAAATATCGGGCTGATTACTCTAAGGTTTTCTGTATTAACAAGCTCGAAACTGGGAGATCATGGCGCTAGTTCATAACTAAGTGTATCCACGACAGCCTACGGCTATGCGGCTAGTCACAGGTAGCTAACGGACGCTAAATGCAGACCTAGAAATCACTTTTTTGGACGATTCAACGGCAAAGAAGTTGTCTAGGGTTATACATTTTACTTTTGAAATGTGACTGTTTATAATCCTGTCAGCGTGCTTATGAGTTACATGTATTATGACAAGCTTTGCCACCTACAAATTACAATGCAATGTGGTGTAGTCAGTGTTATCAATATGTGTTTTTTAAATTCCTCTAGTCTTGTGAAAGTGTCCTATACCTGCCTACATGTAGTGAGCAGAGTCTGCTCCCAACATGCCCAATTATTAAGGGAGGTCAGGCGTATGTGTGCTTCATTTCAAGTGAAAGCAAGAGTACTATACTTAGGAGAGTCAGTGCTAAACATGATGGACTCGGATGATTAAAAACAAACACTAGTAACTTGTCAAACTCTGTGTATATACCTATTGTTATGTTCAGTTGTCCTGTAAAGTATGTTATAATTTGGCAGGATAAGGTATGCCCCTTCCCCTTCTGCAGAAAAATTAGTGAAAAACTAAGGTTAAAATAAAAAAAAAAACGGGCAAGCAGTTTTTCCACCAGGGCAAGCTAATATTTTTACCGCTTGCCCTGTCGGGCAAGCGGTAAAAAAATTTTTTGTAGAGCCCTGTGCTTTTTAAAGAATTTCATTGTTCGTATGTGGACCAACTTCTCAAGGATTTTTGATAATGTTGTAAGCAGTGAGATGGGTCTGTAATTACTCGTTAGTGCATTGTCACCCTTTTTGAAAATTGGGATTATCTTTGAAATTTTCATTGATTCTGGAATATGTCCAAATATTGTGCAAAATGTGAATCTATTTTTACTTCACAGAGCAAAAGAACATGTGTGCAGCAAGTAACAGGTGCAGGGTGCCTGCTAGGCAATTATGTGTGCAAGAACAGTACAAGATCATGCAGCACAACGTTGGAAATCATGGGCATACCACTACAATAGGCCACTGTCACTTTCTTGTAAATTGCATTGTGCACTATCAACTAACGCCCCGCACAACGTATGGGACTATCAGCGGTCGGTCGGCAATAAATGATTTAGGTGTAATCATGTTTCAAACCTACCTTAAGGCGATTGAGTTGAGCTCGAAGTTTTGTTTCAATCTCCTGCAAAGCCTTGTCCTCCTGTCGAAGAATTTTCAGCTTGGCTAACATGGTTCTTGTGTGAACTTGGGTTCCATGGAAAGGTGCAGTATGTTCTGTTTATATTCGCTACACACGTGTGTTATATCGCCCGCGCGCAGGGGGGGGGGGGGGGGGGGGGGGGGGGGGGAGAGATACTGGTTGGGGGAGGGGGAACTATAATGCTCCCAGCTTCCAAATGTAGACTCCTTTCCGGAGAGCCAAACACCTCCTAAGTGACGTGCTAGCTGCAACCAGCAACAGATTCACACAAATATGTGCTATTCTACTGTACGTTCAAAAATATCCATTCGTTCCTTACAGGGGAAGTTCACCCTGAAATTATTTTGGTTTCAATAAAAAGAGACAATTGTAAGAAACATATTAGTGAAGGTTTGACGAAAATCGGTCAAAGGAAAAGAAAGTTATTTGATTTTAAAATTTTGTTTTGTGACGTCACGTGCGAGGTGCTCTCTCCCATGTGTTGTGTACAAAATAAGTTGATAAATTGCTTTTTTCTGTTTTTGACAACGGAATGATTTTTTTTGTACAGGTATGTGTGTGAAAACGTATTTCTAATAATGTATGAAATGCACAAGTAAACGGATGCATATTTTTGTGGGAAAATGCACTTTTTCGAAAAAAAAATGTACACAACATATAGGAGAGCACCTCGCATGTGACGTCACAAAATCAAATATCTTTCTTTTCATTTAACCAATTTTCGTCAAGCTTTCACTCATATGTTTCTTTCATTTGTATCTTTTTATTGAAACCAAAATAATACAGGGTGATTTTCCCCTTTAATAATTCATTTTCGTTATGCAGATTGTATTCACGTCGTTCAACAATACGTTACTAAAGGTAAACCCAAAGCTTGGCCGAGGTTAATTTGTCCGAGTAGCAACAACTTATAGATTCCATCCATTCAAACTGAATCACGAAATAAAGGTGATGTTATAACGCGTTACCAGGCAGTTATGAATATACAGGCCTACATTACGAAAATGGATTTGCTGTATGTGCTACCAACACCTTCCCGGTGCTACCAATGCCGGATCGTCAGTAGAATATTTTCGTTATGTATGCAAATTTTATTCACGTCGTTCAAACCATACGCTACAAATCGTAACCTCAAAGCTTGTCAGAGGTTTGTTCGAGTAGCAACAACTAATATAGATTCAGAGTGCGTTCCAACCATTCAAACTGAATCACGAAATAGCCAGTGGACGTAGTACGTCACCGGGCAGTTTAGGGGAAAGTTGTGAATACATTACGAAAATGGCTTATTGCTTTGATAAGTTCAATGCCGATCGTCCGACCTCAGAAACAGGAATTAATCGCACGAGTGTTTCGTATCTTGACATGATCATGTTATTGATGTGCCTCTTCTCTGTTAAACAAAATCCAAACGCATAAAGCAATATGCAACCGCACTCTCATACAAGCATTATGTCAGTGCTAACACACAAAATGCATAATTTAGTTCCAATAAATTATAGCCCCCCCCCCTTTTTTTTCATCTCTCTCTCTCTCTCTCTCTCTCTCTCTCTCTCTCTCTCTCTCTCCCTCCCCCCCCCCCTCTCTCTCTCTCTCCCTCTCCCTCTCTACTACAGTTTATACATGTATCATTTTTTTTTCTTTAGTCCAGACTTGAAAGCGCTTTTGGCAACAAAAGAGTTAATGAAATTGAACTACGATTTTATGATACAATATTATCACATGCGGAACATATAGCAAAAAACATGTGTACGTGTCACATGACTCTACTAACTAGCATTATCCCTGAATGGATTTTTTTTCTCATGTGTATTATATTTCTCTTTGATATGTAAATTTTAAAAAAAAGGCCAAAGTCCCGATATGTCTGCTGTTTTCCGAACAAACAAATGACATATAAAGAGCAATGCTATCCTTCCAAAAATTTAACACAAAAAACAATAATGAATAATATCAACAATGGGGTGTTGTAATTTTAAAGGTAGCGTATCCATATTGCTGGCCTAAAGTGTGAGGGTGCATGAATTGAATTGTTTCAATATAATTCAGTTGAATAACTTGCTCTTCATTCGTGAAAATTCGGTTAGTTCAAAAGACAAATATAGATCAATACATAGTGTTTACAATATACATTGGCATCAAGTGAACAAAAATGAAGTAATAAACAAACTATTATACACAAAGCCTGCTAATGGCATAAATGATCTTGGTAAGGCATGTTTCCGAAAAAAAAATGTCTTAATAAATTATCAATTACCTTTTTGTGTAATTGTTCATGAAAGCAAGGCATATCAGAAAGATCTTAAAGAAAAAAAAACTCGTGTTTTGACAAAAAATGCTGTTTAACGATTGCTATTTAATGATTCCCCCTCAGAATAAAGGTAAGCAACAGTGACTTTTAAAAGCTTAATATCTCATATTGATTTCTGTCAGGGCGTCTGATATATAATTAATTACCTGCAGACCGGAGTACTTACAACATTACTTTGAAGAAAGAAAGCGACTCGATTAGATCACTGTTGTTATAACAGGAATTTATTGTCAGTTTTGTGACAAGATAATACAGCTGATGTAGAAAATGGAAGATCATAATTACGGATAACTCCAACATCCCTTTGCATTCAAAAAGTAAGGTGGTCAGAAAGGTAAAACTGCTGTTGCATATAATTCATACTGCAATCTAATTAAGTGTCACTTTTGATATAATTTGATATTTCACAAGCTGCGACTATTCATTGTACAATAATAATTTCTGTTCTTTGACACTGTCTCTTTCTATTATGAAAGATGCATTACACGCATGCGAGCTCGAGTTAAAGGGATAGTTCATCCTGAAATTAAGTTGTTTTCAATAAAAGCAGACGCATGGAAGAAACATATTAGTAAAGGTTTGATGAAAATCCGTCAAAGGATAAAAAAAGTTATGATCTTTTGAAAGTTTTGATTTGGTGACGTCACGTGCGAGGGGCTATCCCGTATGTTGTGTACAAAAATTATTGTTTCTCGATAATGTGCATTTTCTCAAAAAGGTATGCATCGCTGTATGAAAAAGAATTATTCCGTTGTTAAAAACAGATACAGAGACTTTTTTACCAAACATAATGAGAGGAAGAGAACACCTCGCACGTGACGTCACAACATTAAACACTCAAAAGATCATAACTTTCTTATCCTTTGACGGATTTTTGCCAAACCTTCACTAATTTGTTCCTTTGGTGTTTCTGCTTTTATTGAAATCAACCTATCTTCAGGGTGAACTATCCATTTAAACCTCGACTATTCCTTGTAGAACAGTAATTTTAAGATTTGGTAAGAGGACACACATACAAGTAAGAAAAAGACACGTACATCTACAATATCTACAAAATTCGCTATAATCTATATAATGGGGAAAGTGTTACATAACGAAGGTACAACAGATAACCATCAATATCATTATGATGGGCTTTATGGATGTATAACTTTAGCTATAGCTTCCGATAGCCTGCCAATAGATACCAACCAAAATCATTATGTTTCTCTATAAGTAATTTATTTCAGTAAAAGAAACACCATTCTTGTATACATGGAACATGGTGTTGAACATTCATCAAAGCTTTTTTTGTAATATAAAACACTGTAAATGAAATGTACTTAAGCAGGTATAAGCAATTTCAACAAGACATCGAATACAAAATATGCCGTAGTTTTATTTCTTAGCAAAAATGTTTTATATTGGCTTTTTATTTCAGTAAAATTATACACTAATGTTTTATACACAGAACACGATCTTGTTTATTTATCAGAAGATTTGTAATAAAAGAAAACTACAAAAAACTGCACATAAGCAAGTAGAAAATGTTTGATATATTTTTTTCATTGAAGCAATTTCGAGAAAATCGCCGAGAAAAAAATTATGCCGTATTCTTGTTTCTCAGCGTCGTTGGATAAATCATCTTTCAGTCCATGATTCCAGCCTTTACTGCGTTAAGCACTGTGATCACAATCAGACAACGAAAGAGAAATACATTTATAAAATTGTCCTCAATTAATTTTTTTTTTTACAAATATTGTATATTCGTATAAGGTTCATTTCATCCTGAGATTAAGTTGGTTAAAAAAAATCAGAAACATGAAAGAAATATGTTAATGAAGGTTTGATGAAAATCCGTCACAGGATAAGGAAGTTATGACTTTTAAAAAATATATATTTTGTGACGTCATGTGCGAGGTGATCTCTCATGTGTGTGTTCTGTATAGTTAAATAAATTGTTCGTTTTCTGTTTTTGATAAAGGATTTTTTTTCATAGAGATATGTGTATAAAAACATGTTTCTAATGATGTATAAAATGTGCAAGTAAAATAATGCATATCTTGTTGAGAAAATCAACATTTTCAAAAAAAGATTGTACACAACATATGGGAGAGCATCTCACAAATGAAGACACAAAACCAAAACTTCAAACAACTTCTATATCCTTTGCCGGATTTTCGTCAAATCTTCACTACTATGCTTCTTTTATGTTTCTGCTTTTATTAAAACCCAGAGTGGACTCTCCCTTTAAAGGCATTTCGACCCGGAGCTCAAGAGGGCGCTGTTGGATGACGTCACAATCATCGCCATCTTAGTTCCGAAGTTTGACGAGTAACGCTGTCAATCAAACTGGTAGATTGCGGATATGCGTTGCTTGCCCTTTCACGTACGTTGTGAGCGCTAGCCGAGCGAGCTATGCCAGTACACGTTTGTGCATACCGTAAACGGCGTAATGTACATGTACGTAAGTTACTAAGTTCGAGGGTAAGACTAAGATTCAAAGTAAGAAGAGTGTACTTGTTTCGCTAGACGTTGATGCTCATGTTGTTGTTGATACGAGTACTACTACTACTACTAGTCTACGTACGTGAGTGCTAGCTGGAAGTACCGTATGCAAGTGGGCGGAGCCAGCAGGGAACAGCCGCCGAATCATGAGCCGAACTGTATTTCGGCATACCTAGATTGAGAATCGACATTCTTTGGGCATTCGGAACATGGCATTTGCGTAACCGGTGAAATTATCGAATAACATTGCCGTCATTGGACAACACGTACTGTCCGCTCATGCGCTTACATGGAATAACGCCCTCTTGAGCGCCGGGTCTGATAACCTTTAATCTTTAATGATAAGCTCAATGAGTAAAATTACGGTCCTTCAAAATTGAATGCACACAGAATTCAGTTTTACACATGGTTAATAAAAATGTAAATTCTGAATTAGATGAATGGGAGATGTTGCCTTCTTGAAGCTTGTTATTTTGTAATTAAACTTTCCTCTTTTCACATCTGCCGTTATGATCTCTAACTTCCTGTCTTTTTTCCCCTCTGCATGCTTTTTGCTCCGATTTTCATCGCTCTTCTATAAGCCTTTCTTTTCTTTCCCTTCTACCTCAGAAGAAAATCTGTCCTCAGTCTTAGAAATTATTTAGTTGTATCTGATTGAAGGGAGAACTCCTAGAGAAACACTCGTTGTTCCGAAGGTTCGTTATTCCGAAGGTTTGTTATTCCGAAGGTTCACTACTCCGAAGGTTCGTTAGTCCGAAAACAAAATAAGGTTAGCTATTCCGAAGGTTCATTAGTCCGAGAAAGAAATAAGGTTCGTTCTTCGGAAGGTTCGGACTAACGAATTTCGTTTTCGGATTAACGGCCCTTCGGAAAAACGAACCTTATTTCGTTTTCGGATTACCGAACCTTCGGAAAAACAAACCTTATTTCGTTTTCGGATTAACAAACCTTCGGAGTAACGAACCTTATTTCGTTTTCGGATTAACGAACCTTCGGAATAACGCCATAAATGTTTGGAGTAACGAACCCTTTTTCGTTTTCGGACTAACGAGCATCGAGGTATAGACGATTTACGTGTTTCGGAATTACGAACCTTCAGAAAACCAACCTCGGAATAACGAAGCTTCGGAATATCGAAATGTAACCAACTCCTACCCATTCCAGACCCAATCAGATACTCACGAGAACCAGCCAGACGATTAACCAGGGCCAGAAGAAGATGCTTATGATGCAATGGAGAGCGTGGTTGATGGGCGGCCTATAAGGAAATGAAACCAGAACAAATCATCATTTTGGCTTCCTTTTAAGTGGAAGTTTCATTATGTAGTCACTAAATATAGGCTACCGTAGTGAATGAAAAACACACCGTACATGGTCATTCATGCTTTCACACACGTGTTGTGTGCAATCAATTGAATGGAGAAAAATATAAAATTAACACAGCACCAAAACATTGACATAAAACGCCGAGAGTACTTCGCACCATTGAAGTTTTTTTTTGCTATTTATAATGTTTTGACGATAAGAACACAAAGGCGAAAGCAATGAAATACGGTTATCAAAAGAAGTACTTTTCCTGCATTACTTTTATCTTCTTCAAACAGCTATTTCTAAATTACGATCGAATCACCACGGAGAGCGTTATCTAGGTATGCACGACTCTCTGGGCATATTCATATAAAAAAAAAAAAAAAAAGTTTTGATGAAATTACGTTTCATAGCATTACTCATGTTTCTTTTTTTAATCGTCCTTACCTTTCATTTATCACGACAGTTCGTCTGACTTCTGTCACGGGCTGAACTATAGTGGTGCTTTGTTGGTATCCAGGCTGCTGGGGCGGGTATCCTGCGGGAGGGGGGTACGCCCCCTGGGGAGGGTACGCCCCTTGTGGCTGTTGCGGGGGCGGATAGCCCACGTTCTGCTGGTGTTCGAGTTGTGGTCCTCCGGTATAGGGCGGAGGGGCCGAAGCCTTATTAATAGCGCTGCCTTCATTATCTAAAGGCTAAATGAACGACAGGGAAAAGAACATTATGATCAAAATAGAACAGAAATCATGGATGTGCACTGTTTGTAGACGGATTGCAATTATAGTTCATGAAATAGATCACAAATGTAGGTGGACTATATTTTCTTCATGTTGATAATGGTGTGATAAAGCACTAGCGCTCACGGTGCATTCCCTCCCCCATTTCCATATTTATGATACGGAACTCCAGAGTCACTGTCGAGTCCCATCATTTTGATTTTAAAAAAAAAAATCTAAAATGAAAGAAGCACTGGCTTTCCTCGAGCCTGGAGCAAGTTGCTGTACAAAATCCTGTTGATTGTTTAAAAAAAATGTTTCCGCTAGGTCTGCTTACTTTTGACAACCAATAGTTAAACGGATATCCCTTTTGTAGATAAACTCCTTTTTCTTAAAATATTAGGGCCTACATAAATCACAAATAAAACATAAAGGTTCAGTTTGTGAAATATCACACTTCACCGTGGCCTATAGGCATATGTGTAATTCATATACATCAAGAAATGCACACTGCTTTGTAGCATGCCTATCAAGGCTCGGCTTCCTTTTTTAAATGCAAAGTACAAAGTGCACAGAAGTGGGAGTTATCACTGTCACGTCTTATCACAACTAAGCTGAGAATAGATCATCACTCATAATCACATTGAGTCACTCAAGAAGTTCAACGTTATTTTATCATTGCAAGACTCTGCAATATTGTATTCATTATACATGGACCCCAATCCAGATTATATAGGATGATGGTCATAAAAGGTCTGTTCAAATTCACGTTTGATATTCTTTATTCTGAGGGACGTATTAGTGTCGTACTTTATACACATCTTTATGTTTTAGGCTTGTAAAATGGGATACACCGACGTCAACCAGTCACGCACAGTTGCCCCGAATGGGATATATGAGATCATCCCCATTCGAATAAAAAGTAACTTATCACTCGCAACTCAAAGAAAGTGTGGTCATGTTTCAATGGTCGGGACTGAAATACAACCCAGGCTTGTACCAGCATTTATCGCAATGGTGTCAGTCTGGATGATATTCACTAGCTATAAATGTTACAGATTCGAATGTTATATGCGTAGGTAAGTCCTGGTTATATTCCATGTTATGATGCATGTTGAGATAAAAAAAAAAAAAAAAATAGCGCACAAGCATAATGCTTAAACGAACAGGATAGATATTCTCATTTGTTGCACTTCTTCTATCCCAATGTTGGTGCAGATAAGAGTTATTTAGAAGGGACAAAATGTCTGACAATCCTCACAGATATTTCACCATCCATGCCATCATGCGCTAGGAAGCAAACGATGCCAATGTCACATCGCTCTGCAGCTAAGCAATATAGTAATGCAATCAATCTTACTTACTGCGTATGGTGGTTGTTTATCCATGATCCTATGTATTGAATCAAGACGACGGTGCACAATAACGATCACGCCAATATGTAGTCCATCAACAATACCGTTCGCAATCAACGCCTATGGCGAGTGTCGCAATATGTCCGTAATCTGTCCGTAAGTAGAAGCTCGTGATACTATTACACAATATATTTAGCCATGACAATGGTATACTGTATCCACCTCCACGGACTTTGTACATTGCCTTGCTCTGATCCGTTTACGATATCAAATATAGGCCTAATAAACCCGAGGCACGTGAATTTATGTCTCTTTTTTATTGAGATGTTAGAAAAGATGATAAAAAGTTTCAGTTTTATTTTGCCTGTTGTGAATTGATTTTGTGCAAGCAGCAAGTAGCATATCCGCTCCCTTTCATTTCGTTCTCATTTCCCCTTTTAGTCTCACGCGAGATGCTCTCAAAAGTGTGAGTTTATAAATCATATTTCTCTTGATGCTATCTCTCCTGTCTCTTTCTATTGTGAAAGATGCATGAACGCGTGCGAGTCGAGTTAAAAGGACAGTTCACCCTGAAATTAAATTGTTTTTAGTGCAAGCAGACACATGAAAGAAACATATAAGTAAAGGAATAATGAAAATCCGTCAAAGGATAAGAAAGTTGTGATCTTTTAAAGTTTTGATTTGGTGACGTGGACGTGCGAGGGGCTCTCCCACTTTCTTATTCTTTGACGGATCTTTTGTCAAACCTTCACGAATACGTTCCTTTCACTTTTCTTCTTTTAATGAAATCAACTTATCTTCAGGGTGACTATACCCCCCCCCCCCCCCCCCTCATCTCTCTCTCTCTCTCTCTCTCTCTCTTTCTCAACCCTTGTTACATGGCTCTGGGATGAAGGTTTGAATGTTGAAGTTTGACATGTGAAATTTTTCTTAGCCTATATTTTCGTTATTTTTTGTTCAATGTTGTATTCATTGTAGGACTGTATCATTGTAACTATTTTGTTATTATATTGTTAGACCACGTCATTGTTGTATGTGATTTGTATGTGAGTTTTGAAAATGAAGCACATTCATGAAATCCAGAGGAATACTGTTCAAGATCAGTTTGCCTTTCACCATGTTTGAAGGATTTAAAACTTCGTGTGGGCCTACATCATTGCCTTTACGAGGGGAGAGGAGTTATGGGTTTCTTTTTTTAATACACCCTCCCATTTTCTTTTAGAGATCCCAGGGGGAAGTTAAATCTCTACACCCCCCCCCCCCCCTCCCCGTTTATATTTTGGGCCCAATGGGGAGGAGGTGGGTTAAAACCCAAAAAATGCTCCAATCACCCATTTCTTTTTTTTAATTGAGATTCCAGAGTACCAAACGACCCCCCCCCCCCTTCCACACACACACACACACACACACCACCACCACCACCACCACCACCACCACCACCACCACCACCCCTCCCCTCTCCCACTCCCCCACCTTACATTCACTGCCGGTATAGTTGACCTGTCAAAACCTGGACGGGGTGGGGCGCTATGCCATCCAGTCTATACAGGGACACTACAGTGATTATGCTACCAAAATAAAGTGTAAGTGGCCGAGCTTTCTTTATGACGATTTTTCATAGGGCGAGCTGTCATGGATCCAGAAGCCGCGTCGCGCGCGCGAGCCGATAGTACGATACGTCGTGTACACGTAAAACCAATCACAGTACATATGTAGGCCTAAATCAAATAGACTCAACAGTTTTGTACGCTCATATCTCTCCGCCCAAATTCTGCTCCTCAACTTGTCCATCTCTCCATCAAATCATTCCAGGATCTTTATTTCCCAGAAGCCAGACTGTCCCGCAGTGTGAAACACCCACTGTGCATTTGTATAGGAAGTCACAGCAACAGAGAGCACTAAGTAAGAAGAAAAAGGAGGTAAGACACTAAGAAACATGACTGAGAAAAGACATTCAACGAAATGTTGTCGACGTTGTCGAGTGTCGACGTTGACTTGCATTGTCTAAATATCATGTAGACAATGACAATGTCTGGAGTGTGGAATGTTATCACATCTTATTCATTTGTAAGTTGTTACTGTAAATGTGGACTAACTGAGTGTAAGATTACGAAGATGTTGTCTTATTTTTTGTTACAATATACTACAGCTCATTACAGTTACTTACACAATGTCAATGATGTGAGTGCCTCAAACCGGCCCCCTTGTTTTCTTTTGAATATTTTCAAGACAAACAGGGAAAATACTGAAATTTCACTCACAAAGCAGCAAAATTATGCTCTTTAAAAGAATATTTTTGGATTGAAGATTAACGATAAACTTTCAGAGAAATTGCTCTTCGAATATCGCTCGGTAAAACATTGCACATTCACATCACTGAACCTTGAAACTGGCCCTTACCGATAATGTGTGATATCTCCGTCAATCCAACGAGTACAGTGCCGACATTTCACCAGTGTTGCGCCTTGATCATGCTCATTCACAAAATGTGCCCTAAGACTAAGTAAGCATTTGGGAATACTCTCACCAGCACCGGTTACCACTAACTATCTAAATTCCAATGCAATGTCAAAGGTACTGTTAATGTCTACCGTAATGTCATGAGCAATGAGCAGGCTTGAAAAAAAGTTCCCTGCACATGTGTTAATCTCCCTGCTCATCGTGTGCGTGTTAAATTTAGATGAACATCTTTAACTTAAACTTTTGGCTTTAACTTTGTATGTATAGACTATAGTCTACTTGTGCACCCATAAATAGTAATAAATTAACTTATTCTATAGCCCTAGTTTATATTTCTCTCTCAAGTCAATAACATTGACACTTACAATGCTGTTCATGGCAGTTTTGTTTTGTTTTTTTATTTCTTCAGGAATTTATCCAGTGACGGCATCAGAAGACAGCAGACACAATGAGTGCAGTGCAACCCCCCTCAAAAATTGTGCTCAAAAGCACAACCAAGCTTACTTTAAATGATCGGTGAGGAGAGAGGATCTTGCTTTATAAAAGCAAGACAAGAAATGCCACAGAAATGCCTACCATTCCATGAAAACAATGGAAAGTCTTGAGGCAGAATGTAATGAGGATTGAAGATGTAGTCTCCATGTACATGTTCATGTACCGTCTGTACTGGTAACATTCCCTCATTTTCATTGGAGAAAAAGACACAAATCAGGGAGAACAGATGCCACACATGCACATTTTCTTTGGGCACAGAATGCAAAATCTGTAATGTTACTTGTAACATTATAGAAAGGAAAAGCGTAAGTTGAGCCAATGTTTAACAGAAAGACAGAAAAAAAAATACTTGTGGAGAAGTAGGAGTTAGATCATGAAAAAAGGTGGAGACTGAAGAGAATTAAAAAATTATTTTCAAAAGACATAATAAAATTAGCTGACTTTTCTTATTTTAAGAAAAAAAAAGCCACTTATATTGTGATAAAAAATGTACTGTTCTGCACACACAGTTGGTCACATTTGTCTTGGCACAAAAACACAAAATGCATTTCTGGTGGACTTTTTGAAGTGAGTGGAAAATTATGTTTAGATACACCCATGCCAAGAAAAGGGAGTTACCTGATGTCTAAAATTATATTTGTATTTGTAACTTCTACAAAGCATGTGCAAAAATGGGCTAGAAGTCTTTTTAAAAGCATGTTTTGGAGAGCAACTTAAGTATCATTAAATATTGCTTGAAAACATGCCATTTTCTAAAAGTAAGTAATTAAAGAGAATGGGGGAAGGTGGAGTAGAACGCAATAGTTTGGCATTATCTGGCTTATCAGCAATGTGCTTGTAGAGATGCATTTGATCCAGTGGATTAAATGGCATGAAATAAAAGAAGGGAACCATGAACTGAATACATGGCAGTGAAACTGACCGATGTGATTCACATGATTGGTTTCTAGAAGAGGCAAGATCAAGTTTGCTCAAGAGTGGCTCAAATGGAGGCATTTCATAAGTCAAGAAGCTGTATTGCAGAATATGGGTTGAATACACGGCAGTGATACTGACCAATGTGATTCATGGTCATGTAATTGGTCATTATTAAAGGCAAGATCAAGCTTCCTCAAGAGTGGCTCAAGTACAGACCCTTCATAGGTCAAGAAGTATCATTCTCAAATGGATGCATTTTATAAGTCAAGAAGTGGCTTTTTTGAAGTTTGATTTGATTACATGGCACTGACACTGACCAATGTGATTCATGCAATACATGGAGGTCTTAAAAAGAATAGAAGCAAGATCAAGTTTTGTCAAGAGTGATGCTAATGGAGGCATTTCGTAGGTCAAGAAGTGGCATTTCAGAATCTGTGTTTTGAATACATGGCAGTGATACTGACCGATGTGATTCATACTAGCACTGATATTCTGCCTATAATATTATGTACATGTACATGTATGTAACATGAAGGAGACCTCTCCTCAGTGGGAATGTACCACTTTAACTAGATCAGTTTTGCGATGTCCAGTGATACTGTGAATACATGGCAGTGAATTATCTGACCGATGTGATTCCAGTTCACTTGAACATGCAGTATAGCTATGACATGAATGGAAGTATATTGGAGGAGAGAGATTATGATATTGAAGGGCAATTATCTCCCATCAATTCAAAAGCTATGAAATTGGGTAAATGCAAGGCCAATTCAAAATGGTTACCGGTAATTGTATGTTGATTATTATTGATAGTGATTTTTGAAGGAAAAAACAACAACTTGGCTGCACTCAAAATGATATGTGAAACAAAAATGTTAAATCCCCGGTACTAACCACTATATAAACATTAGCATTTTTTAATATAAAATCTATGCTCACAATACCACAGTGCACTCATTCTCATTACAAAAAGGGAGAGAGTGAAAGTAACATGGAGAGAAAGTTTTAGAAACCTATTTTGACTGAGATATGATTCAAAATGTGGTCTGTTTGCATGAAATGTGCACATGCATCGTACATGTACTGTGGAGTGACAGTATCATATTGATGTTGACAACATGAAGTAATATGATCCTGTCACTGCCGCAACTTCCCCAACCTCCCCCTACTCTACAACATGACATCGGTCTCTGGACACGATGGGTGCAGATTCTCCAAGATGATCAAGATCCAGCCTCCAACCCCCACGGCTAGGAAGATGGCGGCACGGCAGGACGCGCAGGTATCTCAGGCAAACAGGCGACTGGCACAGCAGATGCAGAACAGACCGACCGTCAGGGCTGCCTTAGGCATGCAGGCACCGCAGGCGGAGAAGGTACATGAACATTTTTGTGGTTGTGTGCATGTCTGCGTCGTCATGTGACAGATTATTTGGGGATCATCTTATGCGTCATATCATATTTCATTTCATTTGTACATTTTTATGGTTTTCATATATGATCATTGGATGACACATGAATCCATTTTGTCAACTGTTTGCTGCATGTCATAAGTTACTCCATGCTCACTGTGTTTGCTGATCTGAGAGCTGCTTCATTCATCAGGCATTTATTTTGTTTCATATTGCTCTTTGCAGATTCAACAACAACAGCAACAAGCACCAAAGCAGAGTGTGCAAGCCAGGCTTGGTGTCACAAACGCAGGCGGAGGCAGCATACAGCAACGTCTGGGGAATGTGCGGGGGAGGGGTATGGGGATTAGGGGCAGGGGGGCCCTTAGGGGGAGGGGCGGTCAGAGGGGCATGGTTCAGGGGGGTTTGCGACAGGGCATGATGAGCCGGGGGGCAATGATGACCAGGGGAAGGGGGGCCAGGGGGAGGGGGATGATGATGATGAAGAGGGGTATGATGACACAGGCAGGGGGACCCATGGGCAGGGGGATGATGATGCGGAGGGGGTTTGCTCCATCGATGAGGGGTCAGATGAGAGGGCAGATGAGGGGTAGGGGAAGAGGAATGGTCCAGGCCAGGAGAGGAGGCGTCATCATGAGAGGCCAGGGGCGAGGCAGAGGGGTGTTCCGAGGAGCCACCAGGGGAATGACAAGAGGAGGAATGCAGAGAGGTACAACTTAAGTCCACATTATCACATGATAGCAAATAAACCCTTTTGTCACATGGACCTTGCAAATTGGATCAAAGGGATTTGTTTTTTCCTTTGTAAATTGTTAGGTTTTGTGTGGTACCATTTGTACAAACATAGAATAATGCAGTATGATTACAAATTAAAATTGGTCATGAAACTTCTTTGTCCATATACTGTTTGAAAGAAAAAAATAACACCTCAATGCAAACAGTGCAAAAAAAAAAAACCTATGCAAAAAATTACAATTAAATTGTATCTTCACAAATGACTGAATGGTATCCATTTAAGTTTGTGTGTAAAATGAAGTGGAAAATGAAGGGAATGATGTCTTCTGGTGAATGCAGTACACTTCAGGTTCTTAGAGACAGCAGATTAATCCATGAGCACATGGGTGGGAAATTGAAGCAAAGACTTGATGCAATCTTCACCTGCAATCTTACATTATCAAAATGTGCCTGCAAGTGATTTGCCTGGTAATGTTTTGTTCAACCCTAAGCAGACACACCTTCCTTTCTTCTCTTCCAGGAGGCATGGTGCAGGGAGGTCGAGGTGGCATGGCAGGCCGTGGCCAGGCTCGAGGGGGGCGTGGCATGAGGGGGCGAGGCAGGGGTGCAGCAGCCAGGGGCCGTGGGGCCGGGCGTGGCGCTCAGAACCCACAGATGACCCGGGAACAGCTGGACAACCAGCTGGACGCTTACATGTCCAAGACCAAGAACAGTCTGGACGCAGAGCTGGACGCTTACATGGCCGACTCCGGTCTCTGATAGATGGACTTGATTTGCTGTACCTTCCCTGTACAGGTCATGTCAGCCATTTGCAGACAGCCAAGTGAAATATGGACAGAAAGCATGAGACCATTGTGGAATAAGAGTCTAGAAGTCTCAGGTGCAGAGTTGAGGCTCCAGCATGTACAGAGTTGTTATTTTTTATTAATTTTTTTTTTTGTGGACAAGCATGGAATCATAATACCAGTCTGAAAAGCATTGCAATTTAGACTGGGTAGGCTTTAATTCAGTACTTTAGTCATGTGTGAACGCAGGATGGTCTATGTCAACAGAGCCTGTGTGTCACTTCTAGTGAGAGAACTCAATACATGTAATTCATTTTTGCAAACAAAAGACCCTGATGCTATCTCTAGAATATGGATAAAGTAGTAAACCCAATATACAGTATGTTTCACCAAAACTTTCACGCTGCAAACTGTTGATACAATGTAGAAGTGAATGTGTGAGCGATGTTGATATATTTGTACCGGTATTCAAGAACAACTTGTGGTTCACTGGTTCCAGAGTGTAAGGGATATGTGCATTCTTTAACTATGTTTACCGATACTACCATGTACCCCATGTTTTATAACACTTCTCTGTTGCTTTTAGATGACAAAGACTTCACAGACGAGAGGAAATATCAACAATTGAAGTGTGCAGACATGTTATGTAATTGCAGATACATGTACATGAACATTATTACCTTTGTTCTTCTAACAAATTCATAGTGGGGAGCTTTTCCACACCCACCCATACTGAATGGGGGGGGGGGGGGGGGGTCCCCTTATTGTATATAATCTATAGTATTATTGTGATTGTTGCTTATTGTGAAAGCACAGTATAATTATTTATTTACATTTACCAATGGATTATAAGGTTTGTGGTTCAGAAGAGCAACTGTAAAAAAGAAACCTACAATGTTATGGGGGGTTCTGTTATGATTTTGTTTTCTATTATGCCAACATATTTTAGTAAATGTAAATACAATGTAGTATATCAGCTATTTTCTTCTTTTTCTATTGTTCGAAGATCAAAATGTGTCTGGCAACGCCTGCAAACAGGAGATATTTGGATAGTGATTTGTTAATTCTTTGATTTTTGACAGCTCGGTTACAAAGCTATTCAACAGTGAATGACTTGAAAGTTTTGAGGATTTTTCACAACAGACTGAACAGTCTATTGCTAACATAGAACTTGAGTCTTATTACATTTTGATCTTCATATATGACTAGAAAGTCTTCATATTTCTTCAAGTAAAAACCTTGTAATAATGAGCTAGTGCAAATATAAAATGCTATTGCTGCAAAGAAATTTTCTGTAGCTCCTGAAAACCTTTTAAGAGGCACATAATTTTGTCTGCAATTTGGGTTGAAATTGACTTTTGTTATTCACTCAATTTTAAAGGAGACCAATGATTTTGTACCTGTATGTCCCCCCTTAAGAATTTTCCCTATCGCATATAGCTCTCCAAATCTGAATGCGTGTGGCGCTCTAATTTTTTTACTTTTAATTCTTGGGATATGAACTTTCGGTTCACGAACATTCTATAGCTATCGTCTTGCTTGTGTCTTTTTATTCTTTCATTGGTCCATCCACAATCAATGTTGAGGTAGGCAAAAGCATCGCCGTGAGTGATTGGTGGTATTTTTTTCAAGTCCTTCCTCCTGTGTAACAACCCTTCTATTTTAATATTACGAGGTTTACCAGAGTCGAAATTACAGATTCTGCGCATTATTGCGTGAATTGAATACCTACCAAATTCTTACTGGAAGTATACGTCCCAAGAGCAATCGAGCAAGAGATATCAGTATCGCGAGGTGATATCGGCTATATGCGATAGGGAGAAATAACCTTACAATACATGTACATTGATATTATCAAAAAGTATGTTCCATGATTCACCGTTTTTAATGTGAAAATGAGTTTAAAGATCAGATTTGAATACAAAACTAAAAAGAATGTTGGGGCTTGTTATTCAAACAAAATTGTGCATGTGCTATAGTAATTAATTGAACATGCGCGATGTACTCACCAACAAAATACGCACTTGAATAGGTGGTGGCTTTTGGATTTTTAACTAGTAATAATATTTTCACAGCTATTTTTAATTTTAATTGATACATGCAGAGCAATTAATCACTTTTACCATTGCTCAATCACATGCACATACATTGGAAGTGTAGTTATCATTCAAAGGTTGACATATGAAGGATAGAATGCCTGCCTTTCCATTGAAGATAAGTCAAGTTTTCTGTTCTTACCAGTATTGTATACGCCATATATTTCACGAATTTCGCAAGTCGGGTGCTTTACGCGAATTCAATAACGCGCAGAACTGTGAATATGACATGCATGAGCACATATACTAATGGTACTAGTATCTCACGATCATGATTTTTAACCACTCATGAAATTGATGAGAAGTCCCGATTCACGAAGAAAATAACTCTCAAAATATATGGCGCACATGTATACAGTATTCCAAGGGTGAATTGCTTGTACATGTATTACAACTACAGTGCAGTGCTTTTGTAAATGTTTATGTATTTTATATTGTGGCAACAGTTCAAGTACTCCTTGTGTGTTTTTTGCTATTAAAGAAATAGGTAATGCTGATATCAGTTGGTATTATATTTTTGCTTATTTGAATTTAATGACATATATTGTTTATGATGGAATGTGGGTTAATTGCATTGCTAAGCACAACTAAAAAAGTAAGTCCCCCCTTTTTCTCAACCGCAAAACTTTTTAACCAGGAGGTTATGGACAAACTAATTTGACAGGGTTGTTGCTACACTTATTGGCTAACTTTCATGTGATAATATTCATGCATGAGTGAGCAAATGCTAATGGAAAAAATGTGACTTTTCAAAAGTCACAAGGGTCATTGTTTATGCTGTTTTAACAGTACATTTTGGCATTTCTTGTGCGATTTTAAAGTGTATTCACTCAACCATGACACGAAAAATGACTTCTTATGTTCACATTACAGGTCATGTCACACCTTTGTCGAAATATCCAGATTTATTTTTTCACAAAAATAATTTTTTTTTCAAAGTTTCAAACTCAAGAGGGATGAGTAATTTTTAAACGGTGCTCACTCAACCAGAACAATGGTTTAAGTGTCGGGATAGGTGTTAGTGTGTCGAGAGAGGGATGATAAACAATGAAAGGACATAAATAATGCACCAGAAATGGAATTCATTAAAAAAATTATGACAGAATCCCCACATTACCCTTGTGACTTTTGAAAATTGACAATTTTATGCTCACTCATGCATGACTGAGTGGATTAATGTGATTTTCACACAGAAGTTAGTCCATAGGTAAAGGAACAATACTGCCAAGTTATGTTGCTCAAAACCTCTTTTTTTGTTGCGTGTAGTATCGCCCCATTGTTTAGACTATGCCCAAATTACAAATTATTCAGGGGATTCACCACCTTTGTTCTGTGAATTACATGTTTTAATGTTCTCAGGAAGGTGCGGGGTGGGGGGAGGGGGCTCCAACTAAGTGCCCTATGTGATGATTTTTTAGAGTGTGACTGTTTATTGTATACATGTATATAGCGAGTGTGAGTGTGTGCATGTCCCTGGTGATGCGGTGTGAAACCCCTCAATAAAAAAAAAAGTAATGAAGGAGAGGGACATTACATTTTAGGAGGAAATGGCGGAGATGTAAACCCTTACGCTCTCTGGTATTATCATCTTTGCATTGCTACTTCAGTTCATACTCCACATTTTTATTTCATTAAAATTGTGAACAATGGAACAAGAAGTTCAAAACGGAATACTGACTGCAATATGATGAAGGAGTCGGTGACATAATAAAAGTTATCACTCCCAGTCACAGTGAACATAGCTCCCCTCCCCACCCCATCACACACACACACATACACAAACAACACACACCCTAACTCTCTCTTTCTCTCTACCTCTCTCTTACTCCATCTTCCTCTCTCTCTCTCTCTCTCTCTCTCTCTCTCTCTCTCCCTTTCCCTCTCCCTTTCCCTCTCTCTTCCTCTCTCCCCCCCCCCCTCTCTCTCTCTCTCTCTCTCTCTCTCTCTCTCTCTCTCTCTCTCTCTATCCCTATCTATCTCTTTACAGAACATAATGCCTTCTCATCGGGCTTGTTCTTTGATGTAGGCATACGTGATTTCTGGCCTTGTCGACGACTTCAACATTTCCTACGTGGTCACTTGTAAAACCATTACTTCACATAGGCTGTAATGAACAGGTTAATTCAAGTAATTGTAGTGTATCCCCTATGATACAACGGGTGTTATTAATACAGTGCCTACGTTTTACTTGAGTACCACCTGACTTGTTCACAACTGAATCAAGAGTTTATCTGGCAAACATGGAAACGGTCGCTCTCAAAGGCAGCATTAAATAGATGATCAGAATGCACCATGAAAAGACTGTTGTCATACAAGATGAACAGAACACGATTTAGGATCATTTATCTTTTTTTTTAACGGTTCGTGGTCAACCCTGCTGCACTCCCGTACGTAGACGGTGTTAAAAATAACATTTTGTTGTAAAGTTCACAAATACCTTATATGTACAATTTTTTTTATATTCTAACCCCCAATAAGAACGCAAATGTGTATCTTATAGGAGCAGTATAAGATATGTTTGTTTATCTTTTGGCGACGCGGGTTATTCCTTCCGTAGTCATGATACATCATAAAAACAATCCCCAGTCAGCCAGCCCCAATGAATAATCCAGTTTTTATCAATAGAAAAAAGAGAGAGAGGGAGAAGGAAAAAACACGCTATGTCCGCGGCGGTACCTATACCGCGGTAGTATTGCGCACGCGCATTACCATAATTGTTGGCCCTTCATCGAAAAAGGCTGCACGTCTGTCTTTTAGACCGTGGTTGCGTGATTTTTTATGTTTTATTCAGTGCCCCCTTTCTAACACTGTGCTGTAAAGTCAGCGCGTAATATGTGATTTACACAGCAGATACCTCTGAGATTTTTGTGCGTTTCCATTATCTTTGAATATATATAATTCTTGACTGCACTGCTGGCATTTGCACTGTATACGACACCGTGCACTGCACTTCATTCACTGGAGGATATTGACGATGGGAGCTGCTGGTTGCTGCAGATTGATGTATGGAGATTGGAAGACATGTTGTTGAATGTTGTCAATAGTGTCAAGTTACCTGCCATTAAACTCTGCTTTATTCCTTTACGCAACTTCTTGAAATTATGAAATAATTGAAGGTGAGTCTAGATATATTATGATATCTTGTCTCCTTTATGTTACTGTTTCTTAATTCTTCGAGTAATTGTGAGAAACGAAAGTAAGTGCGAAACGCTGCGATTGGAGCACGGCGCTACAACCAACTCGGCCTGGCTTGACGCCGCGAAGTCGGTGATCCCCGCCACGCTGACCCGCACCGGCGCCAGCGTAGCCCGGGCCCAATAGCTTGGACGAAGAGTCCATTGTGCGTCCGCGAGTGGGGCTTACTGCATGAGAGATTGCTATGAGAGGTTCAAGAGGTTCAAGATGGACTGAGCTATCATTATGTGAGCAGTTTGGTGGGATTATGCATGGAAGTTCCTACTGTTCAGATTATGCAAGCAGCTGTTACAGTCAACCTGAATTGATATAGTGGCAAAATTACAATTTTTATGTGAATCACTGAATGTGTTGTGCGTGCGCATGATGTGTTGACTCTGAATGAACCATTATTTATCATGGTGTCCTTCTCTTTCATATTATGAATTTAATCAGTATGCTTCAGCCTATAGTGTAAACAATTCATGGTGAATGAAGTTGATCTATTTTAGCACCATACAGTATGATAGTGGTGTTACCACAAGCAGCTGTTTTGATAAAGATTTAATTTAGATCTACTCCTTATGATTACACCAGCATCACTGCTTATTCCATATTTTATCAGAAGCATATATGATTTATATGTGAAAACTTCACATGAATTGGGCAGAGTTAAAAGGTTTTATCATTGCATAATCTTCGTACTTCAAAACTAACTTAAATAAGCTAGGTACTCCCATGGGCGCTAGATCACGATGTCGGGCATGTGCACAAAAGTCAATGCATGAGTTGGCCCCAAGTGTTCTTGCATATTTTAAGTGGTTAATGTAGCTGTAGTTAATGTAGCAGGATCTTCACACTTTCTGACAGCTGAGTGATTGTCTATCAATGTGACATGTTTCCATGGCAGCTCAAGGAATCGCAACAGAATACAGCCTACAGGGCAGTATAAAGCCTATTTCTGGCCACTAGCCTATGTAATGATTGTACAGTGAGGAACCATTTCTTCTGTGTATTTTTTGGACACATGGACACAATTTATTTTGCTACTTTTTCAAAAGTTTTATGGAATTTCTGTAAGTTTTAAGTAATTTTCATTATGTTCTAGGACTTTAAGATTATTTTTCTAAATTTTGTGGATGTAGCTTACTAATAATGTTGTGCAGTGCAGATTTTTGGGAGCAGAGCTCGATGAAGGTGACAAAGAAATCATATTTCTTGCTAAATTAAAGTGTGCAAATGAGGTCGGACGTCATACAAAATGTTAAAGCACATTAGCACCCGATAAACTTTGATGAGTATCAAAACATGATTGTCCAGAGCTTCCTTGTCCTACATGTAGACTTCATTATAGTTTTCCTCCTTCTTTTCTCATTTCCCTCTTATCGTTTTGCTTTTCCCTTTTCTCTTCTTTATCTTTAAATTGTTTGCTTATTTTGCTGTAAGCAGCGGTATTTTGACTAACTGAAATAGTTTTGTAGATCGTGTGATTCTAACTTCATGTATCAAAATGTGCTGATCATATTAAAAGAGTCTATGCTATTGAAGATGTAATGCCGTAAGAAACAGTGAATGTTTAAAATCAAATATTACATGTGAGTGATGTGATGAGTGAATATATTTTCCTCTAACAACATGGGAAGGAATTTGTAGCCCATCAAAAATGCAGGAAGTATAGTTCTAAGAAATGGTCTATCTCTGTAGTTGGATTGATTTAAGATGATTTTAGATTTCAGCCATTGGTATTATTTAAATCCTGGTCTGCAAACATCTCAAAAGTATTTTTTTTTAATGATTTATCCATGAACAGAGCCACCTGCTGCTTCAGAAGAGAAGCATCACATTTTAAACAAGTCTTCAAGACTATTGCAAGTCTGCAAAACACATTTCTGAGGAGGATTCTTGCTGGGTACGTCGTTCAAGCTGGCCTACACCATGGGAACGATGGCAGGGGCGCCCACGAGCGCCGACGCCTGCCTCAGCATCGTCCACAGCCTCATGTGCCATCGGCAGGGAGGCGAGTCAGAGTCCTTCGCCAAGAGGGCCATCGAGAGTTTGGTGAAGAAGCTGAAAGAGAAGCGAGATGAATTGGACAGCCTCATCACCGCCATCACAACAAATGGGGCACATCCCAGTAAATGTGTGACAATACAGAGAACTTTGGATGGACGATTACAGGTTAGTTCATGATGAACTCCTCAAAAATGTTGCTAAATATTAAAGTTTGAGGGGTAATTTCCTTTTATTAATCTATCATGTATGTCAATTTATGCAGTTTAATCATTCCTACCATCAGGGTGGTCACCAGAAAATCTTTTACGCATGGCTCAAAAAAGCAGAATGTCACTTTTTGTCAGATATCTGTGCTGGACGCGTGGTACACAACTATGGAACGCGTGGCTCAAAGAAAACAAAAACAATAAGAATAATAAGACTGATACTGATTTTACGCATGGTGCAGTGAATTTACGCGTGGCTCACAATCACTTTCTAGACCTGACGCGTGGTGTTTGCACCGCACGTTTTCTACACTGGGGACCACCCTGCCTACCATACAGTATCAATGCCTATGAAATCATGGATTGTGCAGCAAGTTCAAAAACAAAGTGTTACAAGATTTATTATTTCCTGTTTGTTTTGAGGATGTACATGTATTGAAATTGAATGATTGACCAAGGCATACGGACATGGCGGTGAAAAACATTCATTGCTGGTCGTCATGTGGTTTTGCTAATCCACAAGTTTGGTTGTGTGAAGCAATTTCCTGATTGCCTACTCTGGCAACATTCTACCATATAGCCTTGAAAATCTGTTTCCGAGATATTTAATGTTTTTATTCCTTAATACAGACAGTGTGGTACTGTACATACACATACAATCTTCTTGAAAGGTTGTCTTTTGTTGACGCCCACTCCGTGGCCTGTCTTTAACTGTTAACAAATTTCGCCTGCTTTGGGTTGTCCAATTCATATTTCGTGGAATTTTAAAATTTGTAGTGGGTTTGTTAAGCCTGTCATGCTTTGCATGCTTGTCTCCATCTCTTGACAGCTTGGTATAATTACCAGAAATCATGATTCATCTATTTAAAGTGCCGGTCCATGACCCACATTTGACACTAACCACACTCTCACAAGTCATACTCATCATTTTGTTCAGATTGGAAGCCTAAGCATCAATCAAATAACCAGTCTCACACTCTCAACTGGTTTAGTCATCAGTGCATGCTGACTTATTGAATAGTTCAATTTTAAACCTTAAGTTCATACCAGGTAAATTGCATGGTGTAGCGCAAAGAGCTCATGGTTTACACTATTGAGTGGTCTGTAAAAAATTGTTCACTTCACCTTTTCAAAATATAACCAGTCGCGTATTGTTTTAGGCATATGAATATTATCTTAAACAACAATATTCATGTAAATGAAACAAGAAAGACAAATATTTGTATTCCTTGCTTCTTAGAAGTTAGGATACATTGATTGTGAATTTCCATGTTATCTCCAGGCGTACTGTATACATTCAAATATTGTGCTAAATGAAGGAACAAAACAAAAAGCGAGTTTCAATGAAATACAGAATCTTTGCAAGGAACTGAGCTGTAAATAGTTGGCATTGTGTGCCCTTTACGTTGCTATCAGCACGATTACTTACCTCCCTGGGGCATGAAAGGGGGCAAGGTAACTCGATTGTAGTACCCCAGGAAGGAAGAACCCTTCTCCACTTCGATTCTGAACAGAGTTTACCTGGATATTGGGCATTATGAGCGCTTCCTCCTGACAGGTGTGGACGTCACGCAGGTCTGCAGTGTGTCACAGTGTGTGTGTGTCTGTAGCCTGTACTGGCCTTGCCCCCCCCCCCCCCCCCTCCTTCCTCAATCCACCACCCTCTGTAGACACAGTCTGAGTCCCGCAAACACTAGATTATGTGTATTTATTCAGTCCTGAACCAATACATATACTGCAGTGTTTTCAGTCCATTATCCAAATAATTATTCCTGAGGGGCTTGGAAATGATGTACAAGAACGTATGAAAGAAGAAATACTTTGATATGGTAGTATTATTTCCATTTGACCTCACAAGATAATGTTACAGTAAGAATTTGAGAACGAATGGTCATTTTCCAATGTCCATGCCCCCAAGACTTTGTTGTCAATCCTTAAAGCAAGTTGATTTGCATTGAAACATAGGGTTTATTTTGAGAGAGGATGGCTCCCTTCTAGACTGTTTCTGTAAATAAACAAAAATGAAAATAAAAAGCATCTTAATGAAAACAATTTCATTTGACTACAGTGCATAGTCTGGATATAAAAGCTACAGTAGTTAGAAACTACATGTAGTTTCCCAATCAATACAATTGTTTGTGAAACATGAACCTTTAAATCATAATAGGCTACATGTGTGTGTTTCATATCTGATACTGTGTGGAAAATATGTCACAAAATGGGAATTATGCCAAACTTCCTAACGTGCAATATCCACGTTTCCTTAGAAAATGACAATGTATGTTATTGATAGCAGTTAACAGGGAAGGGGGTGGGAAGGATTTAATCATTCCTTAAACTATTTAGCAGGTTTGTTTGTCAATCACTTCTGAAAAATATGACATATCATTTCTATCGTAACCATGTGTGCACATTTGCTTCTATCCTTCCTTGTACTGCTCTGGTTTTGATATGGATCACCGTCCTCTTTCCTTCCCCCCCATGAGCATGGCCATCTTGTATTCATCATTTTCTCCCACCTTTTTCCTGTATGACAGTTCATCTTTTCCTTCAATTTTCCAAGTTTTGTCAAAAACTCACCATATGTAAGTGATCAATGCATTGCATGCAAGGTGTCATGGAAAGGTGACTGTGTCATTGGCTGTTCGTGCAACTTTGCAGAAGATTTAATCCACTCAATCCCATAATATGCAATAACTGTGTTGTAATATGACTTTCAATTTTGGATAATGGGAGGTTTATGAATCTGTGGCTGTTGTGATACTTGAAAGTGGCCACCTTGAGGTCATATTATTCACACCTTTCTTGACAATCTTATTGTGATACTTTATGATATTGTAATGTTCCTGAAGTTGGTAATTTCTTTTATTGTAGGTCTGTACTTCAAGTAACCATTACATACTACACGTGTTCAAGCATACATTTTACACCTGCCAGTGGATGTTCAGGGGTGTGTGATACAAATGAACCTTTCTCATGAATTCTGTACAGAATTATATTAAAAAATTGAAGATGAAGTATGTGTACATTTATGTTTTTAGAAGTTTTTAGTTTGCCTTGTACAGTATATGTACGTGTAGAAATGTATTGTATGCAACCAGCAAAATAACACAGAATACATTAATGTAGAACTGTCAAATTTAATTATGAGCTTAGCAATGTATCACCTTTCTCAGTGTCAGGTCCCACAACATTCCAACCCAAATGTTTTCATTAATCATTTCCTGGCATGCTCTGATTTCACCATCAAGTGTTCATGTTATGTGGGAGCCCTGGTGACGATCAATTGTTCAAGGCTTGAGGGATCATATTACATTACTCTAGACATTTCATGTGTTTGTAATTATACTACTGTACATGCAATAGTTCTAGCCTGTGAGAAAATTACATAGGGGCTGATGGCGATGGAGCCCCCACAATGCAAAATGAAAGCCCCCCCCCCCCCCCCCCCAAAAAAAAAAAAAAAAGGAGGGAGGGGGAAAGGAGGAAAAAAAGAAAGAAAAAGGCAAAAGAAAAGAAACGAGAAAGAAAGAAATATAAAATGAAAAAGAAAGAAGAGAATATCAATAAGAAAAATGCCCCTTTTCTTTTCTTTTTTTAAATCTTGATCTAGGTAAGGTTGAGGGTCATTTGTTTTAGGACACGTGTATACACATGTATGTCCTAGCTTGTGTCCTCTTCAGGTTAGTCATGAGTATACATCGTACACATTGCTACACTTTACACACATATCTTTCTATACATGTGCAATTTGTACTGTGAGTGTGCTGTGCATGCAGTAGATTTGTCAGGCTCTATCCTCCTCCTCCTCCTCCTTCTTCTCCTCAGGACCGTCTCCCCAGATTATGACTCATCCTGCTTATATCACGTTACATGTGCACAGCAGCATGCATCTCTTTACACAGTCATCCCTGTGCCGCTGTGCGAGATCGATGAGTTCTGCAACTTAATTTTGAAAATTGCAGAAGAAAAGACGGAAATCCTTGACTACTTTCCTGTGCTAATTATGATGGCCATTTTTCAGTGTACCAGTATTGTACAGTTGAGACAGCTTGGACATTTACAAGCATTCGCATGGAATGGATCAGGAATTATTGTTCTCCTTGCTGCAATATGTACATGTACATGTGCACTTGAAATCTTCTTCTCTCTGTCTCTCTCTCTGTTTCTCTCTCTCTCTTGCCCCCCCCCTCTTTCTCTCTCTCTGACTCTCTCTCTCTTCGCTCTCTCTCTCTCCCCCCCCCCCCCCTCTCTCTCTCTTTTCTGTTTGTCTCTCCCAGTTGCTACATTCTGTCTCTTTATGTTTTATTCTTTATTTTTTCAATCTCCAGGGCTCTACAAAAAAAATTTTTGGTAAAAATATTTGCTTGCCCTGGAGGAAAAACTGCTTGCCCGTTTTTTTCTTATTATAACCTTTCTTTTTCACTAATTCTTCTGCAGAAACGGCATACCTTATCCTGCCGAATTGTAACATACTTTACAGGACAACTGAACTTAACAATAGGTATTTACACAGAGTTTGACAAGTTACTAGTGTTTGTTTTTAATCATCTGAGTCCATCATGTTTAGCACTGACTCTCCTAACTATAGTACTCTTGCTTTCACTCGAAATGAAGCACACATACGCCGGACCTCCCTTAATTTAATAATTGGGCATGTTGGGAGCAGACTCTGCTCACTACATGTAGGCAGGTATAGGACACTTTCACAAGACTAGAGGCATTTAAAAAACACATATTGATAACACTGACTACACCACATTGCATTGTAATTTGTAGGTGGCAAAGCTTGTCATAATACATGTAACTCGTAAGCACGCTGACAGGATTATAAACAGTCACATTTCAAAAGTAAAATGTCTAACCCTAGACAACTTCTTTGCTGTTGAATTCGTCCAAAAAGTGATTTCTAGGTCTGCATTAACGTCCGTTTAGACACTATAGCCCCGGGACGGCTAGGCGGCTAGCTACCCGTGACTAGCCGCATAGCCGTAGGCTGTCATGGATACACTTAGTTATGAACTAGCGGCATGATCTCCCAGTTTCGAGCTTGTCAATACAGAAAACCTTAGAGTAATCAGCCCGATATTTCTGGGTGGGGTTCTTGGTAGATGTGCTAATGTTGCCGTTTCAAGTGTACTGGTAGCGATCAAAATCATGGGCAAATCAATTAAATCATTGCTGCTCCACGGCAGGTATATGTGCTGAACTCATACAACAATCGCTTACACACGTTTTCACATTACAGGCCCATATGTAGTAATCCACGTAAATACGGTATGTGGGTGCGAGACACACAAATAAAGACAGCTGTTACGAAAAATTTCACATCGCGCATGCGCGCATTCGCGATCGCAAGCCAGTGCTCTGATAATGCGGGTATCGCTCATGTGCAGAATTTATTTTTCAGTTCAAGATGGCAGTGTCCATGGAACGGGGTTTCAGACGAATTTTCATGACAAAATCTCAGTGATCTCACTCCAATTTCGGCTGTGTTTGCCTGGTTTGACATGATACGAGACACATTCACATTAATTTTCTCGCATATGCGTAAGAACAATGTTATTTTCATATTTTTTGGTGAAAAATAACCACTTGCCCAGACGGGCAAGTGTCTTTGAGAAATGCTTGCCCGGGCGTCATTTTCACTTGCCCCGGGCAATCGGGCAAGTGGGTTTGTAGAGCCCTGATCTCTTAACTAGGCACTACTAGTCTGATCACGCTGCTGAGGAAGGAAAATTAGACAAATTATAAGAAAACTAAGATTGTCCAAAATATTGTTACTTGCCTTAAAATTGTATTGTTTACATAACTTACTGTACACATTGAGCATTGTCTTAGGTATTGATTGTGCACAAGGACACAATACTTCCAAGAATTAGCAGCTTATTACATTCCTTGTGTGTAATAAGAAGACAACTGGATTTCACAATACATCATTTATTCATTTTAATACGGTTCTTGTGCACTATCCTTGCCATTCTGTAGATCTTCTAAAATTGGCCATTGGCATCGATTGCTTAACATGTCTTTCCTTTTGTAAGAAGACTTACATAAGGGAGGTAGTGGTTTTCCAGGAAAAGATTCCTTTGTCCTGATGAGTGGTTTTGTTGTTCAATCTTGTGTCTCCAGTGATGCAACCACAAGTCCAAGACCTTGGCAGTCTTAAAGGCACAGCCTAATCCTTCTTCTCATTGTCAGCTATTAGTATTGTCCCCTGCAATCAATAGACAGCCAGCCAGGATGCCTTTGTAATGATGATGCAAGCCGTAGACAGTGGAGGCTTCTCTGTATTTGTGTAGACACTACTAGATTTTCTTCCTTGTACATTCCTGTGTGGTTTCACTTTATCAGAATCACTGCATTATATTTTCTGTACTGGAGATTTTCTACATTATATTCATGGTGTTTAGTATATTGAACCATACAGCCTAGAAAAGTAACATGTTTCTTCAAACTTAGTATTAAATGAAATGTTTAGATTAGTACCAGTTCTCCGTAGCCGTATACAAGAACATGTTTATGGTTATGCACTGCATGACCATATTTTGTGCAATTTCATACTTGAATGACTATTTCAAAATACATGTAGCTAAATTTGTGTTTGATGAAATCCAGAATTCATGGTATTGTTGTACATAGGTACAGGTGTATTAAGTGGACAAACAAAAAAATAAGTGCATTGCGGTGCATTTTTGTAGTGAAATTCATGCAATTTAGATGAGTGATGTGCATACTGCACTTTCCTAGATACATGTATGTAGCTGGCTTGAATCAAATCATTTAATATTTGCCTTTGTAATCAGCATATATTTAAATCCGAATGAAGATGGGCAAAACAAGCATGAACAATAAGAAACAAAACATACCATGGATATACAATTATTGAATTGAACTTATTGTGCACGAAAGCCATAGTAAGGCTTGTGAATGGTTAAGTAAAGTAAGTGAATGGTTAAGTAATTGTTTTCATAGTATACATGTACCCATACAGTATAGTATTTCATGACATGCGTACATACATGACAAAACACTCCATAGTAGTCCAGTGCAGCTTGCAATCAGTGTGAACCCTGTGCCTGCCTGCTGATGGTACTGGCGCCATGGCTCATAATGATGACACCTGGGGCAATTCTACCATTCACACATGTATGCACTCCATGCAGTACTGTGTGATGAGTCAAAGACTGAAGCAGTGCATTCTCAACATGTCTGCTGTGCATATATTTGATGCAAATATTGCATATCTGAGGTACTGGATAAAAAACAGTACAATCTCCCAAAGCCATCGTTTGTACTTTTTTGTATTTATTAGAATGTTCAGTTCATGTGTGTGCATCGTGAAGCTCTCTGGAACATACAGTTCATGTGCTGTAGTAGCAGAGAACCTTCTTTCCAAGGAATTCTAATCAAATTTGAGCTTGTGAATTATACAGCTTAAAATGGACCCGTCACCAAACTCATACCATAAGTACAATGTATCGGGAAGAGAGGGGGGGGGGGGGATTATTTGTGGGGGTTACTGTTCAGACTTGATGCCATGAAACGAACATCCCAAACTACATTTAGCGATATACTCTATAGGTGCGTCTTCATTAGCCCGATCAGACAAAATAGCGAGCTAGTTTGCTGATCCGGGGAACGAGCCTGAAGTTGCAATCGCGTCTTCATTAGCTCAAAACTCGGAATACATAAGCTCGGGCTAGCTCCGTGTAGCCCAAGATTTCTTGGGAAATTTTCTCGACCAAATAGCGAGCTATTTCGCCTGATCTGGTTAATGAAGACGCAAGTAGCCAGCCATTTCGTGATCTGGCTAGCTAACACGATCAGAACAAGCTCGCTATTTCGCCCACATGGGGCTACTGAAGACACGCCTTGTGGGGGAGAGAAATATTTTACAGGGCTTTTTGTTGACAGTGCCCTGAGCCCTGTATAATTTTTCACTGATAAAGGTAGCGTACTGTACATACATGTATGTACCATGTATTTCAGCATCACGTGAAGTGGGTGTTACAAAATCCATGAGCACTGCAGTTAATGATACATGCAATGCAATGCATGTACAGCTGTAGCGTCTGTATATTTCCATACCCTATAGTATTATGAATACTAGAAGTATATTGATATAACATGTAAATACCATGATACATTAATTCATTAATGTAGTGCAGTTTTGTCTGTTATTGCATCATTTTAATTCACTAATTTGAAAAGAAATTTCAGACGTACATTGTACAGTAATCCCATAAGTATGAAAGGATAGCATGCTTTTCCCTATAAATTAATTGGTTTGTTGTCATTCATTTACATGATACAGCACACTATCCTTTACTACTGCATATGTATGTGTACAGTATGCCTACAAATCTATTTTCAATTTGAAATACATGTACTCAGTAACCCCCAAAGCATTTTTCAATTTAATGTATTAGTTGTCTAACCTTTGTCATACTCTGTAGGTTGCGGGGAGAAAGGGCTTTCCACATGTGATCTACGCAAGGATATGGAGATGGCCAGACCTACATAAAAATGAACTCAAGCACCTGAAATTCTGCCAATTTGCATTTGATCTGAAATGTGACAGCGTGTGTGTAAACCCCTACCACTATGAAAGAATAGTTTCACCTGGGATTGGTAAGTATTGACTATAGTGCGAGCATGCATGTGTTGTTCCGAGTGAGCGTTTAACCCTCTTGGTATCGAACACTCAAAATTGCATGGATTTAATACCTATTACCATACCAATAGCAATGAGAGGGTTGAAGTAGGAACAGAATGAAGGCTGCACAAAACAAGCACAATAGGTTCACAGAACTCTTGCTCACCAACTAAATTAGAAAGTGATACACTGTAGGTACATTTACAATGTATTACGGAATATGACCCATGTTTACACAAAACTCTTTGTAAATATTAAGTACATGTACCTGTACCTGTACATGTACCTGCACATACAATGTACATGTTCATTGTACATGTACCTGTACATACATATTATGTATTTATGTTTATTTATTTGGTCATCTACATCCACCATAAACTTAGGCACATAATATCCAAAGAAAATATAGAAACCTATTGTTTATAATTGTGTGGCAATCTTATGTCTGCATGTGAAAATATCTACATGCAGGTGAGTTTATATTACCTCAATAATGTTATTTTGGCCATGTGCCAAGATATATAAACAACATCCACGTACATGTACGTATAAATTGGAATTTTCTGGAAACAATGGCTCAGGTATTAGCCCGCATGTGACCTCTAGAGCATCAGGCATATTTTGACATTTTATGATATCAAGGAAAACATGCAGATATCTGTTAGCCCCTAGTGCCTCATAACACATGATATCAGTGTGTGTGGGCTTAAAGAGTTACCCAATTAGAAAAATAAGTTCCCATCAATCTATGTAAAATTATCCACTTAAAACGATTTTCACATTTGTTTGCAGCAATAAAGTCTCATTTTGACGAAAATGTGAGAAAATGCATGCCTCCAGTGACGTCAGAGATGTCAAAATGCCATAGATTGTACGGAAGTCAGCAATAGACCATTTTTGTAATGTATTCACAACTTTCCCCCTAGCTGCGTAGTAACGCATTATTGCATTCACCTGTATCTTGTCATTCAGATTCCAATATATGGAATGCACTTTGAATCTATTAGTTGTTGCTTCTAGGGCAAACCTCAGACAAGCTTTGGGTTCCCATTGGTAACGTATTGTTTGAACGACGTGAATAAAATATTTTATTCACACCGTTGGCATTGATGGCATTTTGACTTTTCTGACGTCACTGGAGGTGTGCGTTTTTTCAAATTTTTGTCAAAATGAGACTTTATTGCGGTAAAGTAAACGAATGTGAAATTCGTTTTTAGTGGATAATTTTACATAGATTAGTGGGAACTTTTTTTTTCTAATTTAGTAACCCTTTAACATTTCATCCAAAATCATTGGAATTAGCTGGATACAAGTTATGTGTGTGTTCTTTATTTTAATAGTGGTTGTTTCCAAACATGTAATGCAAGCACTTGTTGCAACAAGTTTCTTTGGTATGTGACCTTAGTGAACATACAAGAAGGCAAAAGGGTGTTTGTCTGCAGTACTTGGCACATACTAGGAGGCCCCATGCAAACTGATGTGTTAAGAGGACACAGCCAAATGGGCAAACAGCCATGGAATTCTGATGGAAAAAAAAAAAACAGGGGCTAGAACATAGTACAGGCAGAGATGTCCGAAATCAGAATGTTAAGCATTTAGGCACCTAGTCAAAGGATGTATATTAATTATATGTAATAGTGTAGCATCAATGAATCACTAGTCAGAAGGTTATAAGAGTAAGACGTTGATACATAGATATGATAGATTATAGAGTGCTGAGTGATGGAATGCTGAGAAACAAAGTGAAGGTAAAATGATGTGCATAATATTGATACAATTAAGTTAAAAGTTTTTTTTTTTAAATGCTGTCATTTTGGTATGATATCCTGTACAGGGCTTCAACCATTAACTGTGTATTTATTCTTTTATTGATTTTGTTTTGTAGGTCATTTTGTTTTCATATTTTAAGGCCTGATAGGCTTCTAAAGGGTCATTTTAAAAAAGAGAAAAGGATAAAGCTTGATGTACTGTACACAATGTACATATAACCTCTTTATTTCCAAACTTTTTTTTTTTGTAATGGCCCCTTACATGTCTTACAGCATACAACATGCACTTAAATGTATAATTTACATCTATGGGAGGATATTTACTCTACTAGAATGCTTCCTTTACAATATTTTATTCAATTTGTACATGTGACATTTATTGAAAAGCCTTTCAATTAGTATTATTAAGATTATGCACATGTATTTGATATTCTGAAAATGAATGTGTGAATTTCTCCCTTTGTATTTACAGACCTTACAGGCTTGACACTGCAGCATACGGGTAAGAATCCTTATTTAAAGACAACGGATAGTACCGGTAGTGGTAAGTATGATGGGACCCGTAATCATTCTAGAATCTGTTTGCCATGACCAAATCCCCTACTTCTTGTTTGACTTTCAGGATCCTGCAATGGAATCTCATGATACGCAGCCTACTGTCCAAGGGATTTGCAGTATTTTGTACTTAAAATTCACCTTCATACTGAAGGTTTTAGTGAGCCTATGTGTAGTTCTATTTCATTTAATGGGGAAATAATGATTTTCTGATTGTTAAATGCTGAAATTAAGGTTCGAAAGTTGGCAGCTCTCTTGTAAGTCGCACTAATCAACGTTGAGACTGGAAGGACGTCAACATGGAGTGTGGTTTTTCTGGAACACCATGACTCATAGAGCAGAGGCGCTAAAATGTTAATGTGATAAGTAACGAGCTATGTGTATTGCTGCTATAATGAGGGCCAGAACAAATGAAAGGTTTCTGGCAAGCTGCTACATGTAGATCTGTCTGGACTGCGGCCTTAATAGGCAAGGGGAGACAGGGTGATAGGGTGTGCAGGAGGGCATGAACTAGAATGATCAGCAGTTTCAGTGTCTCCAGTAGTCATGCTAAGATGCAACGTGATGCAACAGCTTTGATGATTAAGATACAAAGATATGATAGACATAATGTGCAATTTGAAATTTCTGTTATCAACATACATGTATTGGGCTTACTCCGCATACTTAATGTAAATGAAAACTTACACATTTCAGACATTAAACATTGTATTGTAGCATCTAAACAGTTACAATTTGCACTATATTTCTGATGGCTTATTATATCTTTGCATTTGGGTTATTAGACTGTGTTGGAGTCCTCAGTGTACTTCTAACCCATTATATTTGAGCTTATTGTAATTTTGCAGATACCGCATAAGAGAAATGAAAAATAAAATGCTCAGCCAATATCATGTCACTCAAATCTGTCTACAAGGCCCTTTTCTATAGAGACGATCTGCCTAGTGGCCACTCGACTTGAATGAACATGCTACCCTACCTGTCTCTACAGATGGATTTTACTATATTTTCAAACAGATGTAATCCTGCTTCCTTGTCCAATGGGTTACCCTTTTGCATGCAAGTTAAACTCTTGCTTCATGGGAATTGTGTGTATTACTAAGTGAGAAAGTCACATGTGGAACTTGAAGAATTAATAGTCAACCATTTCTTGTGCTTCCAGCAGGCCCTCCCCGTGTGGTCAAGGATGAGTTTGGTGGGGAGTGTATCCAGGTGGAGCAGAACATCTCACACCCCCCAGGGATGAGTAATGGGGGGCTGCAGAACATCCAGCACCCCGCTGGGGTGGGCCATGGGGGCCCCCATGGCCCACCCCATGGGCCACCTCATGTGGGCCCAGGCCCCTCCACCGCTGGGCTGAATGAGTTTAATCGCATGCTGGCCCACCAGCAGGGTAAGTAGTGGGATGGGTGTGGTACCTCAAGCTTCCTGTCAAACGTTAAAAATATCATGTCCTTTTATGGAGAAACATACTGGGGAAAATCCAGAGAGCTGTTCAGTTTCATCACGTACTACTGTTTGTTCTGCAGAGATGGGTACAGTAGTCATATAAGTGTATGCGTCTATTTGATTGTTTATTTAGGTAGTTGTTTTGTGAAAACAAGTCCTTTATGTAGCCATGATCATCTTCCTGATGCAAACAGATATCTGATTTCTTTAAATGTCTGTGCAGGCACATGCAATCATGATGTAACTATTTGATCAATTTTGTGGTTTGTCAATCAGTAATCATTCCGAAAGACAGACCCATGACAAATATTCTTGATTGTTGTTAATCCCCCAGGTCAAATTCCCCCACCTGTGTCCATGCCCCCTCACTCTATGGGTATGCCTTCCATGCCCATCCCTGCACCCCACACCCAGCCCTTCTCTGCCCCAGGCCCCTCCCAGCCCCTATCTGCCCCTCCCGTCTCAGTCCCAGCACCCCACCCCATTGCCCCTCCCCCTCCTCAACCCCCTGCGGCCATGCAACCAAGCCACCCAGTTGTCTCACAAGGTAAGCGAATCAATTTCTCTATCTTATTAAAATCTCCGTTTGCTCATTCATAGTTTCCTGTAAACCGTAGCAAAGAAGATTTAAGTAATGAAAACATTGGTATCAGTTGAGAGGGGTTTAAGATTTTATCTGAGAAGTGTACTAATTATATTAATTTTCCAAATTCTAAGTTTTATTTTTTATAAGGGTATTTACATATTAAGTGAGTTCTCCCATGCTTGAACATGTATGAAATTGATTTATGTATTTTACTCTGTATGATACTTGGCTTAATGTCACTAAAGGCTACATCGGAAGCATAAGCACACAGGAGCATAATGATCAAAGTTGAAACAAAAAAAATTATCTTGAACTTGAAATATTATTAACATGTAGAAATAAGGTATTCTTAACATATGTTTCATTTTGTTAACTTAATTCACCCGTTACTGCACCCTAGAGTATTGGAAAGTGTGTGAGCACCACCAATTCTGCTGAGACTCATTTCATATGACTTTTATAAGGGAAAGGGGTGTTATTGTACATATACATTTTTATTAGGTGTAACGTGATGTACGCTCTAAGCTGCATACCACTGTAGACTTATGCACAACCAGTGTATTTTATTGTTTGTCTCTTGTTTCCTTTCACCACAGGGGCTCCTCCTCCAGCGGTCCCCGGTCCGTCCGTGCCGCCGGGCCCCTCGCCACAGGCGCCCAACCAGGGCCCAGCGTCGGTCCCTCCCATACCCCAGACATCACAGGGGCCCACCTCACCTGTGCCAAATCTGCCTCCTACCTCCTTCCAAAGAAGTAAGGGCCTCTCAATTCTCTCTCAAATTCTATCAGGAGGGTGTTTCACCAAGCTGTTTGTAAGTTACGAACGACTTTACGAACGACTGGTGATCCCTTCTTGTGCTAAATGCGATACCACTTTTTGTTCATTGAGAATCTGATTTAGCACTCACCAGTCGCTCGTAAAGTCATTCGTAACTTACGAACAGCTTGGTGAAACACCAGCCAGAATTGATTTATCAAATTATTCTCCAAACTGAAATGCAATATGTGTGGTAGGATGTGTACGCATAACTTTCCTAACCGGTTGGTTATGCACTTAACCATGAATCTGAAAGTCTAGTGAATGCAATGATGCATTATTATGGTACTAATGTGTATAAGAAAATCATTGACAAAAACTCTAACAAGTTCCTGATGTCATGTAATGCACTTTATTTTTCAGCAATTAATCATTTAACATTTTTCATAATAAGAGTTATTGAATCACTATCAATCTCAATCCTCTTGTCCAAAAAAAATGAGGACAAATTATATTCATACCTGACCTGACATATACCCCTTATAAATTGTGGTCTTCACAGTTGCAGATTATTCCCCAATTGCTGGATTCCTCTTATATGTGCTTGTCACCGTTTGTTTTTATTTTTACCTAGGTAACTCGGAGTCGTGGGGAGGAGCTGGTCCCAGTGGCAGTACATTGAACTACCGCCAGGGTCCGGGGAACCCAGGCGTAAGCGGCCAGAACCAGTTCCACAGCTATCAGATGCCCAAGGATGCTGCCATTGAGCCTCCACTGTCAAACCAGCCAGGTGTGTATTCCAGAGACATAATTTTTTGCCTCGCCTGAACAAAGTTCGGTAGAGACCTAATAATCACTTTTCCTGTTTGTCTGTTGATCTGTTGGTCTGTTACAAAAATGTTAAAGTTTTTCTTAACTTGCTCTCATTTCTTTATTTCTGCATCAATTTTGATCAAACTTGGTACAAATAATCCTTGGGTAATACCACATGTGTCTTCATGAGGATGATGGGGTCAAATCAATTGTGATCACACTTGGTACAAATGATCCTTGGGTAATACCACATGTGTCTCTTCATGAGTCCAATAGGGTCAAAGGTTTGAAAAAAAAATATTTGAAAAAAAAACTTAGCACTGTTTATCGATTGCGAAATCAGGTGAGACTCGTGGTTCACCCACCACCAAATACACACTCAATTTAAGTGGTGGTACTCGGACAACAATTATGTTTGTTCATCAAATACTGCATCGTTACTTTTTTCCATAAAATGGGGTTGGTTTAATCGTATCCAATGATTTGATCATATTAAAGTTAACTAATTTACAAGGCAAGATATGAACTATAAACTGTATGTTTGTGTGTGTGATCTTGACGTTGCAGCCCCTGAGTACTGGTGTTCCATCGCCTACTTTGAGCTGGACACACAAGTCGGGGAGATCTTCAAGATCCAGTCCTCCTGTCCCACGGTCAAAGTGGACGGCTATGTGGATCCCTCGCGGATGGACAGGTTCTGCCTAGGACAGCTTTCCAATGTACACAGGACAGAGAGCAGCGAGAAGGCAAGGTATGGGCAGACAGAAGCTGCTGGGAATCAGGAGCAAGAAATAAAAGTCATTGATCAGGTTACTTTTTAACCCTGATTTCATTAAATGAACACCCTGAACTACACTACAGCTCAAAAGAACTGGCATAGGGAAAGGGAAGGAGCCGCAGTTTTAAACCGCGGTATATTTTGTCCAGTTCAGCATGAAACACGATGTATTAGCCTTAAAAGCATCTTGTTTCATGCTGAACTGGACAAAATATACTGCAGTTTAAAACTGCGGCTCCTTCCCTTTATTCCCTTTCCCTTTCCCTATGCCAATTCCTTTGAGCTGTAGTGTATGTTTGCATTATACTCTGAGAGGAAGAATTTTCTTTACAGGCAGTCTTCTGTTATTTTGTAGGCATGTTGTTAACATTGTAG
Source organism: Arbacia lixula (assembly GCA_963669155.1). Lineage (NCBI taxonomy): Eukaryota > Metazoa > Echinodermata > Echinoidea > Arbacioida > Arbaciidae > Arbacia > Arbacia lixula. The sequence goes on along the minus strand of OZ022576.1, from coordinate 54,688,515 downwards.
GGGCTGAGCTGGGTGTAATTATTTAACTTGTCCAAAATAAGTTGCATCAGTTATTTCATCTTCCTTCAAACCCTGCAGCTATATTAATGAAACCTCACAACACTTACTGTAGTTGTTTATAGACATAGCTGTATTGTACATGCATGTTTAGTATATAACTACCGGTAGGCTGTGTAAAGATGCTGTGTAAGGATTCTTTGTGTGTAATTCCAGACTTGAATCAGTCATATTTGTGTTTGAATCTGTTCTGTCAGGCTTCACATTGGCAAGGGGGTGCAGCTGGAGCTGAAAGGGGAAGGAGACGTGTGGGTACGATGCCTGAGTGACCACGCAGTCTTCGTCCAGAGCTACTACCTTGACCGGGAGGCCGGCAGGGCACCAGGGGACGCTGTCCACAAGATCTACCCTACAGCGTACATCAAGGTAGGCAGAACAGAGCTTGGAGGGGTACAAAGACTATATGTGTTGGAGGGGTGGGAGAGACATAATGTGAAATGTGTAATGTGTCATTAGTAATGGTACTTGTGATGCCGAACATGAAGTGCGGGAGGAATGAGTTACATATAGACCTATTGAAGAAAAGAGAGATTATGACGATGATGTTTTTGATGGTGGATATGTTATCAATATTGTTTGCAATTATAACAGTCATGACTAATGGCTAATATTTATGTCAACAGGTTTTTTTTTATAATACTAATACTGTACATTGAGATGTCTCTGCATCTTGATAGGCAAATGCTTAATGCAAGAACAGGGATGCAAATTTTCCACAAAATTCCGGAAATCAGTCTCTTTCATATATTTTTATAGTTTTTTAATTCTCAAGATATTCTATGGGCTTATTACGCACAAGATATTTCAATGTTGTGGGGTTAGTTTGAATTTATCTCTGTCTCTCTCCAATTTTTTTTCTCTTTCTCTTCATTTGTTCCTTTTGATCTCCCCACCACCCTCTGCCTATCTCCCCACCACCCTCCGCCTATCTCCCCACTACCCTCCGCCTATCTCCCCACCACCCTCCGCCTATCTCCCCACCACCCTCCGCCTATCTCCCCTGCCATCCCCCTCTATCTGCAGGTGTTTGACCTGAAGCAGTGCTATGCCCAGATGAAGTCCCAGGCTGCCACGGCCCAGGCAGCAGCTGCAGCACAGGCAGCGGCCGTAGCAGGCCACGTGCCAGGACCCTCGTCGGTTGGGGGGATCGCCCCAGCTGTCCGTAAGTCACTCTCTTTCTCTCTCTCTCTTTCTCTCTCTCTCTCTCTCTTTCTCTCTCTCTGTCTCCATCTCTCCCTCTCTTTCTCTCTCCTTTTCTCTCTCCCTGTCTGTCTATCTCGCTCTCTCCTTCCATCCCTCTCTCTGTATCCCTCTCTCCCTTTCTCTCTTTCTCTCTCTTTCTCACTCCCTCCCTCTCTGTCTCTGTCTCTCTTTCTCTCTCTCTCTGTTTCTATCTCTCTCTCTCTCCCTCTCCCTCTCTCTCCTCTCTCTCCTTTTCTCTCTCCCTTACTGTCTCTCTATCTCTCTGCTTCTCTCTCCCTTACTGTCTGTCTGTCTGTCTATCTTGCTCTCTCCTTCCATCATTCTCTCTCTATCCCTCACTCCCTTTCTCTCTCTCTCTGTCTCTCTCTCTGTCTCCACAAACAACTAGTTCTCAGGAGGATGCCTGAACCCAGACTGTATGATTAATAATGTAATACGTATATGAATTAATGAATTAATACCAGTGATTTATATACCCCTGACACTGCTGTAACTGACAGTCCTGCCATAACTGAGTAAGACTGGATTCACACTACAAGGTGTGTCCACAGAGCACGCTATGAGGACAGCTTGTGGCATGCATTAGCATGCTTTGTGCCAGTTGTGCTAATGAAAATTGCTTAACCATATGAAGGTCAAACCTTGTGCTAGTATCTCATACTTTTTCTTTCAACATAAAAAACTGGAAAGCAGGTGCATTAGGGGCATATGTTAAAAATTCTGTGTCCCTCACCAGCTTAGACAAGTGAACCTGTTTGATCTCATTGATGCAATTAATAGAATAAGGGGTAATGGTATTCCAGCATATAGGCACCTGCTTGAACTTTGTGTGACTCAAGAATGTCTGGCACTACTCAGGTGTTTGGCTTGTTTGAGGCTCTGTCCCGATCCTGGATGAAAACGAGTGCTGGCATCTGTGAGGAAATTGAAATGAATGAGATTTGTTTTACAGTGCAACCTGCTTTAACATTCATCTGTATAGAAAACACACACTTGTATAAGAAGACCACCCATGTAGAAAGACCACTTATCAATAGAGACCACATATTTCTATTTCCTGTGAACAGTTTTTTTTCTTCTTAGCGCCATTTACACTGTCCAGCAAAAATTATGATTTTTTCTAAGATAGCGAACACCCAAAGATCGCAATCTTAGAAAAATCATGTTTTTTGCTGGACAGTGTAAATGGGGTTATTGAAATTTGTATTTAGGTAACCTGGGCATAAAAATCACCTGTTTGTAAAGACTTCATTTGCTGTCTCCTTAAGCAGTCTTGAAATGGGGTATTTTATACTCATGAGACAGAGATTTTCCTCATTTTGATTAATTTTTAATGGTTTTTTTCGATGAATTACTAACCTTTTTTTGACCACGCACCTCAACTCCCAGCTACAACATGGGTTTCTATGGCTTTTCAATAAGCGTGCACACACTCAATAATATGTGTGTTTGATGAAGTATAAATTCCCCCTTTGAATGTATGACTTATGGTTTGACTGTATATTGACCATCTCCCTTGGTTCATCTCCCCCAGGCTACTCTGCCGCTGCTGGGATTGGTGTGGACGACCTGAGGAGGCTGTGCATCCTGCGCATGAGCTTTGTGAAGGGCTGGGGGCCTGACTACCCCCGACAGAGCATCAAGGAGACCCCCTGCTGGATTGAGATCCACCTCCATCGGGCCCTGCAGCTCCTGGATGAGGTGCTCCACACTATGCCCCTCATGGAGCCGCATCCCATCGACTGAGCAGCACCAGGAGCCTCGGGCATCCTGCATTCAGAGACTCACACACCAGGAGCCTAGGGGATCCTGCAGTAAGAGACTCACACACCAGGAGCCTAAGGCATCCTGGAGTCAGAGACTCACGTGGGGATATGAACAGTGTCTCCTACATAGAGAGAGAAAGACCAGGAGCAGGTGCGATCTTACAATAGTGACTCACACAGGAGATATGGACAAAGTGTCGCCCACATAGACAGAGCTGGACCAGGAGGCCAGGACTCTTGGGGACACTCAGCTGGAAGGACTCGCCCTGTAGGGAGAGCAAAGCAGGGCCACTATGGGTCCAAGGATCCTGTGGAACTATGAGAGCATTCCTCCTATTCTCGCTCATAGAGCAGGCCATCGGGACAAGATTTGAATCCACAGATCCTGACGACTGTTTGAGTCGTCTGAGCGGAGCAAATCGCATATCAGAAGATGTTCTAACAATGTATCTAATGGCACCTCACCCTATAAACTCATCCTGAATGAAGGAATCCATCAGGAGCCTATATCTTCACGAGACGCTCTACAAAAGCACATATCTCTTGTGATTTAGCTGAAGCATATGGGGGGACTTGATGCAGGCTTTAGGCTGTAGCTAGATCAGCAGCAGTGGATAGGTTCACATCACATTCTTCCTGCTGCTCCTACAGGGCATGGTCCTTGGTGGGAGTGGTAGGCGTCTGGTAGACGGCTGGTGACGGCTGGTAGACGGCTGGTAGACGGCTGGGTGACACCAGGTTAAACTGTCAGCTAGATGTGTGGGAAGACATGTCTAAATGTGAACCAAAGAGGCTTAGTGTCTGCGAAGTGTTACTCATTATATGGCTAGTGGAGTTACACATCAGCCATTGCTACTAAAGTTTGGGAGGATTTTATACATGCATGACACTGTGATGCTTTTACCAAGAGTAATGGGCGAGAGATTTGTACTGCTTCCACGAGGTCTGCAAAATGTTGTGGCCCGCCCATGTATGAGTCTTGAATAGATCCTTTGAGAATCAACTCAGAAACGTGCGCTGAGCACCAAGTTCTTACTACTATCATGTCATATTTAGTAGCAAACTGACACACTTTCATTGATTACCATTAAGAACAAACACTCTTCCTAATTGTTTTTATTTTACAATGTGTATCATTGTAAAGCCATATGTTATGGATGATGTATTTGTAAAACTATTTACCACTATTCATTTACAGATGTGAAATAGTTAATATATTGGTTTAATATATACGTTTTTCAGATATGTTGAGGTTATGTTACAACTGAAAATTGTGCAGTAATCTCAGCACATTTATGATAGTAATTCTGCTTGGTGTGTACAATTTGTATCAATAGCTTATGTAGTCTGCTAGGTTTCATGTGCTTCACATACATATTGTTGTTGTTAATTCAGTCAATCATATAAGTCACAGGGTTGACACCTAGATTGAAGAAGCTGGAATGAATTCCGTTTGGCATACACCTGAGAAGCTGTGTTAATCAACATGTGATCGTTAATCTGATATTCAAACAACGATACCTTAGCTGAAGTCCTTTATGGTTTTTCAGCTCTCTTCGACTTGACACTTGGAACTGATTTTCACAAGCAAGAATTTGTTAGAGTATATGTCATTTTGGGAGCAAATGGACTGACATGCCTATCAAACAAGCAGCGGTGTCTTGGGGTCCTAATTCTTTCTCAAATTCATGTTCAACTTCATTTCATCTAGAAGTACAGATTCCAATTTCTTATATATTGATTGCTGTAAAAAAAAAAGTCTTATTGATCCATTGATACAATAGGAGGGTTTTCTTATGTTTCCATCAGTAATAATGTCTTAATCACAATAGGGGCAACTTTAAAAAGGAGGAAATCATAATCAATTAGAAATATACCAGACTATAAACTCTCTGTGTGCCACATTGGGCTTTTTTCACAAGTATTACACACATTTCTATAGATCAACAGTCTCTTTGGTATACAAAGGGTCAAATGTCAAAATGTCTGTCAGGTAAGTTTGAGAAGTGTATTTCAACTAAGTTGAAATTTGACCTCTTACATGTACGTGTAATCGTTGTGTTGACTTTGTACTGTCACTGTAATTGAAATGAAAAGATAACAGAATGCAATGTTGGCATCATGAATATAGCAATTCTCAAATTGTTAGCACAAGGAGGTGTGATCAAAATGAACTCAATATAATCCACTGCATAAATGAATCTCAAATCAACTAGACCGATTCACTATTGTTCTGCAATATGTAATGTTAGACAGGCACTGCAGCTGTGATAATTGAATGTGATTTAATAATGGTGTTTGTTGTCACATTCTAATCAAATTCCTGACATGTTTGCTATCCTTCAAGCTATATTCATGCTGATCTTTTACCCCTTAATGTGCCACTGGTGGATTATTTGTACCATTCAAACACACACAAATCCCCTAGAGCAGCATTTTGTATGGTACAAAGGGTTCAAAGCTTTGATGAGTTTATTCCGAGCTAGAAACCCTCCGTTAGGGGATACACTGATGAATGCAGAAGGCTGAAATGTATATTATTGCATCAAAAATGTGTGTGTTGTTTTGCATTAGCAGCATAGAAGGGAGTGTTTCATTTCTTATTTACGTGTGTACATAACCCTAAACCTGGGCCCCGTCTTATAAAGAGTTACGATTCATCTGAATTGATATCAAGTCCAATCCCCAATCTCTAGTGTACAGAGTTATGATTGATATCAATTGCAAGTCAAAATGTGATCAATTGCAACTTTTCATGAGGCGGGGCCCAGATACTACATACGGTACTGGACAGTAGCACTACTAACCCTTGATCAAACGTAGACTGGTGCTCGTGTGTGATCACTATCTCTCTTTCTGTGAATTCTGATTTGTTTTCCTTTTCCGCGTCTTCCATGAATATCATGCTGTGTTGTGACTAGGCGATTCATGGATGCTGTAATGCCATTCTTTCTGTTGGTCTTGAAGTGTTTGTTTTTATGCCATGAAGTAGCCCGTGGTATTACGTTCCTGGGTTGTCCATCCATTTATCTGTCTGTCTGTCTGTCTGTCTGTCTGTCTGACCATCAGCATTATCTCATTTGTGATGAATAAAACAAAATTAAATGGAATTTCATCATAATTGGCACCATGACGTATACAACGGACAATGAAGTCATAACATTTTCGTTCACATACATGGGAGGTCTAGCCAGTGTAGTCAACAGAAAGTGATTTGAAGGGTGGAAAAAAAAGGCCAAAATTTCAGAGATTATTATTAACATGGGTTAGACAACTATAGCATGAGTGGTACCTTTAAAGCACAAGCAATAAAAGTTAATGGTGACACTGCTTTCATGCCATGGTTGCATGTTGCACAATCACCTTCTGATCATACCACACATTGTACCGCTCTGGGGCAACATCAAATTCAACAATATTTTTACTTTAAAAAATACATTTGACAAAATTTCATCAAATATGATGCGATGACAATATATTGGAGGAAAATAATTGATTGGTTTTGGAACTAGTTAGAGAAAGTTTGAAAATCAAGGTTTAATGCTGAATTTTCACCATTCAGGCCCAATGCAAGAAATATTGATATCAAACTGTATTTCTCACCAAGTTTGAAGGTAAAAAAGAAAAAAAAAAAGGTCACAGGACTGAAGGTGAAGGTCAAAAGTCAAGTACCAATTAGTTAATTAGTTTGAGGGATAATGGCAATACTTGTGTGTTTATGAGGGATGGTACAGGCATACCAATGGACCCAAAGTCAAATTTTTGTTTGGTTCTGTTCTTTGTAATCTATTGCAGCTTCAATTTTGATTTGATCTGAAATCCTGTGCAGTCAGTTGCCATGCTGCAAATCATCACACAATTTTTTTTTTTTTATGTACACATGCCTTTCTAGTATTTTCTAAGTGATACATGTACTTTGCCAATACACTTGTTACTTAATTAAATTGACTCTAATTGATTGTGACACATGCACCTGACAAAGCATGGACTCTGCCTCGTACTTGAATATATTAGCCATTCAATCTATCACAAACTATATAATTGAAACAAAAAGACACAATTTATATAATTAATTGTATAAAGGGTCTGGTAGAGTAGTGTTAATAGCTGCCAGCTTGTGTTATCTTCCTAATATAGGCTGTCTTTATTGTTCTATACCCAGTTGGTGATAGCATAACATTGACCCATCTCAGGGTGAGGTAATCTCTGCTGAAAGCTAGATAAGATGGAATCATTTTCAAAGTCAGATCTCATAGTTTGCTAGATTTATAATTATATTCTCAGGGCGTACTACCAAAGGGGAGGGTGCCAATACATTTGTATACTAATTGCAAATGTTTTTGATAAAAATTAAACTATAACATAAATTTGCCAGTGCTTGTGTCAATTCCAGTAAAACATTGATTAAGTTGTACATGTATGAGCTTTTTGTAGATCTCATATTTGACACTTGACATGTGCTGCTGTATGCATATGTCCCATTTTACAAGGAAGGATGATCATGTTTATATATCAATACTGTACATGTTTGTTGTAAAGTCCGTTATGTACCATGTCAATTTCTCATTGTTTTATTATGTAAATGATTTATATAGTGAAATGTTTCATCAGTGCATAATAAATTCATGAGTCACCATTGAGTAAATCCATGCTTTTTGTTAATTTTCATGATTGAGTGATGTATTATTCTATATTAGTACATATTTCTATTCTTTAATACAGATTTAAGCATATTCCCATTCCTTTTCCTCTGAAATCTCATCAGTTTTTCTCTGTTTCTCGCATTTCATTATTCCTGATCATTCCTCTCTCCTCTATCCGACTGTTGTGTATAGCATGCTATGCAAAGACAGTACGCAATTCGAGATTCAAACTAGCCAATCAATGAACCTATGATTGATATTACGTCTGCTGTCCAGGCAACGCTCGCTAAGTTATGTACTTGTGTAAAAAAAAGTCATATATTCTCTCACACTACAATAATTACATATCACACAAGGATACAGGGATAAAGTCATTAAACATATAATGTTGAATAGTATGGCAAACAAAAAATAACCTGTAGCCTTTTTTCTCCCCATAGGCAAGATCAAAGGCGAACTAGCTGCAGATGCATCGACTAGCTCTTCTTGATTTGTGAATGAAGAATAGGTGAATTTAACAGATAACCATCACTACTGCCTTCATAGCAAGTATGTATGGAATAGAAAGTCTGCATATCTTATTTGAGCACACCTTATTTGCATTTACAATTGTAAAAACGATCTAGAGGAAATAAATTCATATTCTTGATAGCAATCTTGAAAAGTGACATACAGAATTGAATGGGAAGAAAAATTGAAATACTTTATGACGAGTTATAGTGCATGGAGGAGTTCAAGTCAGTGCTCCCTGGAAATAAGATTAGAATATGGGATTCAACTTTTCGAATGGAACACTTATTGCTCATTTGCACATTTTTCTGGAAATACTTGACTGGTGCAATTCATCTTCATAGCTTACTCCCATGCAACAAAATAGCTTCAAATCACAAGTCTTCATTGCTCTGACAAGGAAGGACATAAAGTCATACCACAAAAGCTTTGTCTGAGGATTATATGGATGGCATTTGGGGAAAAAGAAAGCACCTGCATAAACAAATTATCAATGAAAAAATCACACAAAAGGAAGGGTTTGATTGAACAAACCGAATCTAAATGACCCAACTTCCCTAGTCCATTTGAGTAGTATTGCACTGTATACATGTGATCAATTAAAGATTATTTATTGTAAAGTACAGGTTACCACATGCATGACAAGCATTGGGGAGATCCATCGCTACATTTTCTGTAGAAATATAAAGTTTACCAGTCATGCTGATGGGAGTACTTTGGAGCACCAGAACATGAAAGCAATGCTCCTTCCTTCATAACCAAGAACATGAAATGAAGTATACTGCTCAACAGTGGGTTCAGTAGAGAAGTTATGTACATGTAGCAGGACTTTCACATAAAGTCGCATTCCACCACTTATTTTGAATAACAATACAACTCTACTTTAAACCAGTATGCACCAGTTGGGTTTCTTTGAGTTCAGATTCACAGGCATATTTCTCAAACCCAGAATTATTGGCACAACATAACAATAGGTTTCACTTTCATAGCACTTCAATACTCCTTTTTGTTAACAAATTGCATCTCTACTGATATTGTGGTACATAAATCTGACTTCAAGAGATTCCTTAAAATTCACAAGTGATTTCAGAGAAGAAATGGAAGTTTATATTAATGACATCCTTAAACTTGATTTCAATATTCTTGGATTGGAACATGTCCCCAAATACATGTACATAATGTAAACAAAACTTGAAAATGGAGAGGGTTGTTGTGACAAAACAAAACAAAAGATGATTATACGTACAAGCTGCATAAATGGTGACACCCATAGCTCTAAAAACATATATGCATATGTCATATACTGCAGGTAACTGTCCTTAATACAGTCAAGAAGAACACTCAGGAATGTGCAATGTTTGAACATTTATGTACTCTATGCACTCTGTAAGATTTTCAAAAGAACAGATACACATTTATATCTAATTCTACAAAGAACATGATTCACTAAACTAAATTCTGAGATTTGTCTATGACAGGTTGAAATAACACACATTGAGATGACGAATCTGAGATGAAAGTAAAACATGAATATGCTACCACCAAGTCCAAAAACTCCTTTAGAAAATGAGGAGAAAATGCTAAAAGCACCAATTAAATGTCCAATATAACCACATGAGGAAAACATATATATAATACAAGCCAGGGATGTGAAGGATTAAATGAAATAAGCCAAATAGAATAATTCATTCATGCCAATGATAATAAACGGGTTCCTTAATTCAAAGGAATTAGATTCCTCCACATCCCTGGGCAAAACATAGCGATTAATGACTGAAACAAAACACATACAAGTTTATAACTTGTCATGAAATACTGACCCAACAAAGTTACAGTTCACCAAATAATAAGTAGACTTTAATATGTTAACTGAGAACACTTGAAACTAATATCTTAAAAAAGGTACTTGACAAATTCATTCTTTAAATAAATCAAATGACAAAGCCAAATATAATCAGCTATATTTCATGGAAATAATAAATGAATGAGCTTCTTTCGTATAATGAATAGCAAGAATATATCACTCACTACATGAACATAGCAATGGCTTTGTACTACTTTGGCTCAAAAGAATGATTAGACACCATGCGAAACACAAGAAAATAAATTAAGTAATCATAATTTTTACATCTGTTTCACTGACAGTAACATCAGGAGGGAAGGAGGGGCTGGGAGGGCGATTTTTCATTCACTCATCCAGAGTATCAGAGTATAATTTTAAGAAGCACATTAAAGACATGTACCGGTAGGTAAAATTAGCAATCCGAAAAGGGGAGGGGGGGAGGTTGGGCATGATGACAGCACATACTTCACAAGCCTATATATTTTATTGTCCCCCCCCCCCCCCCCTCCTCTCTGAAACCTAACGACATGAAACATCTGTCAGCACTTCAGGTAAAAGTAGGTAGTAGTCACTATTTAATTGAGATATTGATGTCATTTTCACAATTTTGTCCACATATTGTATGAGCTTATCAACATAAAATACATTTAAAGATAATTCATATGGTAATTTGCAGTAAGTAGAACTCGAAAGCCACCATTTCTCATTGCCTCTTCTCTTGATACTATTACATAGTAAGAAACTTGCATTCAATCACACCTCATCTAGGACATGTACCTATTTGTTACCACATGTTTTACGAGAAAAGGAAATCACAATCTATGAAGCTTTGATAAGAGTTGTAGAATTGTTATTCCAACACTAATAAGCTTTCAGAAACAGGAAAGAAACAAATGCATATATCCTATGTTACATCACATGCATATTCACAACAAACATATCTCTTTCATACATGAAATCAATATCCCTGGATCTTTATCTTTAACTAAAACGTTACAAATATCAGTAAAACTTCTTTGCTGCAGCTTCTTGTTTACTCCTGTAGAAAAGAAAAGAAAAATAAAGAGAAAGTGGCAAAACAATTTATTTAATTAATCATAAAGAAAACAGACTCAATGACCAGATATTTTGACATTTTTGATTGACAAGAACTTATAGTTACAACTAGAATCAAATTGAAATGTACACATTATAAAGCTGATGGATGTCAAATTCTATGGGAACACAGAAATGTAATAAATCTGTTTTCGTGCAATAACATTATGAATACTTTATCAGATTTCCTGTCTTTGACTAATATGGACCACAACATCTGTGTGTATTAGATATTAAATTTAAAGCACGACACAACCGTCGGCAAAGTTAAGCTTACACAAGATAAGTTGTTTTGTGTCCATCCCCAAAATACAATAATCTGAACATTTCCAAAGATAAATGTCCATTCAATTAATGTTTATTTACCAAATATCATCTACCTTTAATAACTTAATCAAATCAAACTTCATTCTTTTAGCTAGCCTGTCGCAATCACTGTAACCATGGTTATCTAAGAGCAGTGCCTTGGGGCTACCACGATCTAATGCGGATGAGTTTTGTCTTCTTACCTGTATACCATGTAGAAGAAGACAACGACGAATTGCAAGAGCACAAACACAAAGAATAGCGTTGGTGTAAGACAGGAAGGCATTTCAGGTGCGGGTGGGCAAATCGCTTGCTGGGCCTGCGCAAGGAGAAAAACAAGGCAGAATTAGTGCTATAGGCATTGAAATCAACTTGATTTGGAGATTAATGTACCTACCAAAATGTTTCTACATTGTTTGTGTTCAAGGAAAGCTGAAAATAGTCATATTGATCACATCTTCTGGTAATATTTATCTGTTTTCAGAATCTTCCATCAACTACTTAAGATATTAAACATTTCTGCAATGTCTGTGTTGTGATTTAGCAGACAATAACAGTTTTGAACCTACCTCCTGCGGTGATATTAAAACCCTTCCAGAATCTTTCAACCTCTATAAATGCGTAACTACAGCATTTCTGTGTTGCCATCATTTGAGTGGCATATTTCCAGGTAAAACCCAATCCTTGACAGGCACTATTTATCTCACCTGGGGTCTGCTGGCAAGCTGTGACACATGCTCCTGTATTGAGTTGATTTTATCCAGCATCTCATGACCAGCTAGGGGATTCCCCTGGTTCATCTGAGCCCCGCCCCCCTGCCCGGTGTTGGACTGGCGGTTGTAGATAAGACCTGCCTTATTCTGCACGTCTCCTACTACATTTCTGGTGTTGGTCAATGAGAAAGAGAGAACGAGAAAAGGACATTGTGTGAAGTATGCTGAGGGCAAAGCTGCTCACAAATTTGATAAGAATAAAAAAATAAATTTCCATCACACGATTACTAGCATTTTGGTCAATGTATCCTTATATCTACCATATATTTTTTTGAAGAGTGACGCATACAGTTTCTTGCAAAATATGTAAAAATCAATATCACCTGTCTTCACACTTCATGTGTTCACATGATCCATCATGATACCACATGAATTTGACAAACTATGCTGCTTATTGTCATTGATCGTGATATAAGGCATACAGTATTATCTACAGCTCAAAGTGAGCTGAAGATCACTTACTACCACCGCTAGCAAATACTGGCTGCAGTCGATTGCAATCAAATCAGCTGCATGCATTTGTGCATGTTGATCGCAATCAGTGACTGCAATCACTTGCAATCGGCTAGGAAGTTGATCTCAAGTTTCATTTTATGAATACTGCAAAATAAATTTACAGCAATGAGAATCTGACAAACTACCAGTAAAAAATAAGAAAAAAATATCTCAATATCTTTTATTTTCCATCATGCATTTTCTACCACATAGATTCCCTCTCATCAACATGTGCTTACCAAATTAATCCTTGGCCATATCTTACCATCATTACTAGTTGTAATTATTAATTATACCATGCTAAACCCATGAGGCCCAAAGTGCATACCATTAACACAAATATGAATAGATGTACATGAAGTAAGAAGACAAATATTTGAACAACTTGCTAAAAAGAAGTGTTTTCAAGGCTTTTCTAAAATCAATAATTGATGAAGACAGCCTTATTCTTACCGTATATCTCTGACCGATTGCTGCAGCTCTCTGTGTGTGTTCAGGAGCGAGTCTACTTCATGTCGCTGCATCACCTGCCCTGTCCCTCCGCTGACAGCAGGGGGCGCCGCACCTTGATGCGAGCCCGCGCCACCCCCACTCTGGATAGACGACATGAGTGACAATGTCCTCTCCTGGCGGCCAACAATCTCATCTAACTTACTACCCAGCTTTCTGCAATAGGAGATGTGAATATGTGAAGAATAGATTCAGTTTCACTCCGATATATAAGCCTAATCTGTTTGGGTATAACCAATACCCCATAAAGATTATACAATGTAAGTTTATATGATCTCATGAAGCTGTAACCAAAGTATTCGTTGTGCTACAAACAAAATGACAGTCAATCTTATGATCATCATAATAATGATAATCAGCTTTTACGTAGTGCTTTTTTGGTATGGAGTACCACTCAGAGCGCTTTTTATTTTTTACACTACCTTTAACAAAGTATTTAGCGCAGGAATCTGGTTGATCTGAATTAGATAGGAATATTTAATCCTGCCTTAATTTCACCGTTTTCTTATGCACCCTTTATGGCTTTCATTTCAATGAGCCTTCACAAATCCTTTTGATCATTGCACAGATATCAAATTCTTAAAAAGATTGTTCACACTGAAATTAAGTTGGTTTCAATAAAAGCAGAAACATAAAAGAAACATATAAGTGAAGGTTTGATGAAAATCTGTCAAAGGACAAAATAGTTATAATCGTTTAAAGTTAAGATTTTGTGATGTCAAGTGTGAGGTGCTCTCCCATATGTTGTGTACGATATCTTTTGAAAACTTCCTTTTCCCAAAAAAGCGTATGAACCATGTCACTTGTCACATAATTCAAAACACATTTTTACACACATTTATCTTTGAAAAAAATTATTCCTTCCTTCAAAAACAGAAAAAGCAATGTATGTAATCATACAGCACACAACATATGGGAATGCACCTCGCAGGGGACGTCACAAACTTGGCATTTCAAAAGATCATAACATTCTTATCCTTTTGACAGATTTTACCCTGACATCTTACCTAATTTGTTGCATAACATTATTCTGTGTGGTCATGATAAGCTTTAGTTCCCTTGTGAAATCATCCTCAAACTGCAAGAGAAGAGAGAAATATTCATGACTAAACAAAATGATATGCAGAGATGGGGAAAAGCAGGTACAATTCTACTATTCCAAAGCAATATGGTCAGAACATAATTTGTGTTACAGCTTACTCTCGATATAACGAGGTCGTCGGGACCAGAGCTTTTTCCTCGTTATAACGAAACCTCGTTATATCCAAACAGCATAAAAAACAATAAAAAACATTGAAATATGTGTGCTTGTGTGTTCTTTGTGTTTTACTATGTTTTGATATCTATAGCCGCCTCGGAAACATGCGTTATCAAACGGGAAAAGGGGGATTGGAAACATGCGTTTTCAAATGGAAAAGACGATATATTTTTGCTCAACACATCATCCGACCTCGATATACTGTCGTCGTTTAAATAGCTAATTGCATTACATGACATGAATCTGACTTTCAAACCACATGCTTTCAATGTACGTACGCTGTGCGAAGGAGTATGCTCCCGTATGTGTGCAGTGTATTACGAGACACGTGTGTCTGGCTCCATGCGTTGCCGATGCAATGCATGTGCTTTCAATGTACAGTACACGTACGTACGCTATGCGAAGGAGTACATGCTTGCGTTGTGGGTGTGCAGTGTATTACGAGGTGTGTATCTCGCTCCATGCGTTGCCGATGCAATACATGTGCTTTCAATGTACATGTGCGTACGCTATGCGAAGGAGTACGTGCTTGCGTTGTGTGTACAGTGTACATGTATTACGAGGTGTCTGGCTCCATGCGTTGCCGATGCAATACATGTGCTTTCAATGTACATAAGTTATGCGAAGGAGTACATGCTCGCGTTGTGTGTACAGTGTATTACGAGGTGTGTGTCTGGCTCCGAGCTCCACGCGTTGCCAAAGCAATACGTGTGTAAGAAGATTGCTTTCAGCCCGCTCGCCCTCAATTTTTCGTTCCTCGTTGTAACGGACACAATTGTTATGTTTTTCTTTGTCTTGGGGTCAACATGAAAAGCTCGTTATAACGAAATCTCGTTATAACCGTGCTCGTTGTAAGCGGCGGAGTGCACCATAGGTTTGCATGTAGACAATTTTGGGCCCGAGATATTTCCCTCGTTATAACGAAACCTCGTTGTATCCGTGCTCGTTGTATCGAGAGTAAGCTGTACTACGAGTCCTTGGATCCACTACCAGGTACCTGTTAATGTCTATGTCAATGACCTGTTAATGTCTATGACCTGACAACATGACCTGACAACATATGGATGCAGAGTTACATACACGTATATATTCATTACAGCTGTAATGCTGACAGCATAGTAATTGGCCACACATTTGTTTTGTGACTATCAGTAATTGGAAAATACCCCCCCCCACCCCAAACCCCCCCCCCCCCCCAAAAAAAAAAAAAAACAATAACAAAAATAATAATAATAATGATAGGATTATAGACAAGTAAAATTAGTCATGTTGAAAAATTGGGTCATGTTGTTTAGCAATTGTTACAGCCATTTCTGAGATAGTCTTATGGTTTCCATGTGAATTAAAGAATTGAAAGTAACTCATCATTCAATTATTTGTGTACATATCACAATCCACAAGTTGTTTTCAGAGTCTGAAACATAACAAGTTGAGGAATGGATGGATGGACTCGAAAAAACAAAGCATCAATGATATGGCATAGTTTTGAATTCCGAGTGACAAATCGATTTTTCAGAACACATACTTACAAATGAATCTGTTTCATCAAACTGATCTTTGACTTTATCAGGATGCTGCTGTCGGTAGCTGAAATATAATGAAAAGTATGTAATATGTAAACAAATATATCCTACTCAAATATTAAAAAAAAAAACATCAAAAGATACTCTGGGAATATCCAAGAAATTCTTTCCCTCTTCTGAGAAAACAAGGACAATATTTCCGTTCATATTTTCATAATTCATAAGAAAACTCAACTACTTTGGTGGTAATGATATTGAACAAGTTAAACATTTTCACATGAAAAAGTATATATTTACTCTTGTTTCTGCTGCTGCAACTTTCCTTGGAATTCATCAAATTCTTCTTTGAATTTTTTGGCCTCTTCATCAGTGATAAATCCATCTTTATCAGTCTGAAACATAAACACAGAAGAAATACACAGTATTAACCATACCGAATCATGAAGATCTTGCACAATATAACATAAACATACATAACATTTATGACTGGTTTAATATCTCCCAACAGTTTTTTAAGCTTAAACCAATAAAACACACAAGAATATTACACTCGATTTTCAAATGTTTGTTACAGCATTTTGAATCACTGAATTTAAAATACAGAACAAATAATTAAATTGATATTTGACTGGGTTGATCCGCGGCTTACCCTTGATTCGGGAGGAGTCAGACTGTGTGTCAAGAACTTCATCACATCATGGTCATCTATGAAAGAACACATCACACATTACAACATTACAAAGAAATTTCTGATGACAGTACTAAAGGTGCTGCAGTTTATTTCTTCCAGGTTATTACATATCTCTTCAGAACACACTCAGGTGATTTCATAGATGAAAGCTTCTTACATGCTGATAATGTACATGTATGGCGTCATTCCCCGACAATTGCATATCAGCCACTCGAAATGGAGAATGTCTTTGTGGGGATGGTTTCTGCAGTTTTAATCATCAGCCTAGGAATAGGGCATATCCCCAACTGCTTTGCATAGAGACAAACATACAGTCTGCATTCAATCTGACATAGAACTATCTCAATCAAATCAACAAGACTTCCAATCATATATTTCATATTATCATCCGTATCAGACATCTGAGCAGTGGTTTTACGAAATCATATTCCCCTCGTTTACAGGGCCGATTGGACAAAGATGGTAATACTGACAATATTACCATCTTTCACAAAAGCCTATGGACTTTACGTGTAATAAAACAGGAAATGTCATCTTGTATTTTTCCTGGCCTAACATCCGGGAGTTTTTCAATCGGGCTAATGCAGTATTACGTTCTTGGCGGGCAAAGCTCCGCGATAAGCCCGCGAACGAGTGCCATTTCCCATAGGTTTAAACATAAAATGAGCAGGCGGTCGCCTCTGAATTGTGTGTTATGTGTGCGGTGCACGCACTGAACTAAAAATAACCGGTTATTTTTAGTTCAGTGCGTGCGCGCTGCATGCAGCTAGCTAGCGCAGACGACTTAGCTGGCGCTGCGTGGGAAATTTGAAGTGTTTCAAGTTTGGAAAAACTTTAGATTTGTGTGTAGAAAACTTTCTGAGTTCCTGTTCATTGTGGAGCATCTCCATGAGTGATCAAGCAATTGTATAGGAAATGGAGTTCAACTTCATTCCTATCAGATGTTGAAGCCATGTAGTTTATACAGGTAAGTTATTTTAAATATTTTTTTTTCACCTTTAATAATCTTTATTCGATCTAGATGTCTGATGTGGATAATAATAATAATATTGACTGGCTCTTACTTTCGGGAGATACGACCTATACTGCCCTCACTGAATCCATATTGCCCTCGTCTTCGACTCGGGCAATATGAATCCAGTTCTGGCAATACAGGTCGTATCCCCCTCAAGGCCAGTCAATATCATATCATTATTTCACTTATGTTGCATGAAAATTCTTTCTCCAATCAAAGAACACTGTACTTTGTCTATAGCGATTCCCACACCAAAATAAAACATGGTACACATTATATCTGTCCATCTGTCTGTCTGTCTGTCTGTCTGTCTGTCTGTCTCTCTGTCTGTCTGTCTGTCTGTGTGTGTCTGTGTGTGTGTGTGTCTGTCTGTCTGTCTATCTGTCTCTGTATGTCTGTCTGTCTGTCCATCTGCCTGTCTGTCTGTCTGCCTGCCTGTCTGTCTGTCTGTCTGTCTGTCTGTCTGTCTGTCTGTCTGTCTGTCTGTCTGTCTGCCTGCCTGCCTGTCTGTCTGTCTGTCTGTCTGTCTGTCTGTCTGTCTGTCTGTATGTCTGTCTGTCTGTGTGTGTCTGTGTGTGTGTCTGTCTGTCTGTCTCTGTCTGTATGTCTGTCTGTTCATTTGCCTGTCTCTATGTCTATCTGTCTGTTTGTCTGTCTGCCTGGCTGTCTGTCTGTCTGTCTGCCTGCCTGCCTGCCTGCCTACCTGCCTGTCTGTCTGTCTGTCTGTGTGTCTTACCTGCAAGCCCTCCCGTTGCTGCTGAGACACCAAAGTAACCCCTCTGTGGGAGGTAGACATTCTCTGCTCTCATGCACAGTTCATAGTCATGGTCATTGGCACTCATCCCTTGGTGGAAGTACACCTGTGAATAGGCAACAAGCAAGGACACTCTCATACATGTACGCAGGTTGGTCATCGGGACCCTGTTGCATATATATTTTCAATTGTTGTAACTACCATGGTAGCAGTCAATTGACTTTCACCTTTACTGCTGTTGCTATGGTAGTTACTATCAATGGTAGGTAAAAACATACGCAATATGGCCCAATATACGATAATAGGCACGACTCAAAAGGGAAGAATGTCATTTTTTTGTTAGATATCTGTCCTGGGCACCTTGTGCTATGGAACGCTTAGCTCAAAGAAAGCAAACCAACAAGAATTACACTCTTCCACTTTTGATTAAATACATAACTTGAAACATAAGAATAGATATATTAAAAAATGACACAGATACTTCCTCACATAAGATAGTCAATGATTCAAATTTCAAGTCTGTATGTCATTTTGTATTTTTTGTGCATAGCAATGATGATGAATTGCAGTAATCATATGGAAGTATGGGTTTTGAAAAGGATAAGTAAGTAGTTACTTACAGTCAAGACATTTTTGTAGTATTCGACCTTGGCCCTGACTGGGTAAGGCTTATTCCTGAAGTCTCTCATACATCCACCGAGCTGTTGCATCAGGCCATCGTTGTGGTGGTCGTACATCTTGGTGCCATCGTTGGTGACCACCAGGACGTACGGGTTGTTCTTCTGGTTGTCATTGTCGAAGGAGTCGAAGAACAGCCCCATGCCGTTCCACTTGTCGGAGCTGCCGTATACGTGGCCCTCCTCCCCCTTGGTCTCAGTGAACCATATGGCCTGCAAACAACCACAGATCACAAGCAACACTAACATTATCATTGTGCATACGGGTAGTTACATAAAGTGTGTGATTTGTATATTTGTGGGCTTTAAACCTTTTACATAACAACTACATATACAATAGTATTTCTGATAAATTGTGTTAAAGGTACATGTAAGAGATAGGAGTAGTATAGACCACAGGGCCATGTTGCATAAAATAGGATTTCAACTATTGTAACTTACCATCAATGGTAACTACAACGGCAACGGGTGCAATAATAAGAGTCCATTGGCTGTTGCCATAGCAGTTACCATTGATGGTAAGTTGTATGTATTATGGCCCAGGACCTGTAATCAATGGACAGCCATGATGCCATGACAATGGGTCCCTTCCTTATCATATTTCAGGACACCATGAAGGAGTAATCTAAAAATGTTCAAGTCATCAAAATTGAACGAAATCCGGACCAGCTCACTTCTACATCTTAACTGTACATATACCGGTTGGTATGTTTTATTGATTAAATTTATGTGACAATTTATGTTTTCTCAACACTTGACTCACAAACATAAATCACACACATCAGATACATAGATATATCATTTGATATCTAAAGCATATTAATTGGACAGGTCTGACAGATTAACAATTCATTCCTTGACATTGAATGACTTCACCATCATGTGCACATTCATGCAGAATTGGGCAATTCAAACAAGCAGCTGTACAAATTAAGTACATGTACCTACATGAGCCTCCTCAAGGATACAAGAAGTCCTCAAGTGAAGCACTCATCCAGCTGGATTTAAACAGCTGGCTGTATTCATGGACACATTCGCAATTGCTACATGCATTGAGAGCAAAGGTTTCTTTGTTTGCAAGGGCTACTTTTCACTCTCACTAATCCCAAGCACACAATCAACAACGTGGATCTGCTACAGCCTAAAAATAGGCAGTATAATTTCCTAAACTTGGCAGAGACACGTCTCTGACAAGAGCAGAGACAAATCACAACCTATTACACACTGAAGTCCAATGTATACTTAGATCAATTGATTATAAAACAATACCAGAACCCACATGTGGCATAGATCCCAACATTCAAAGTCCCTATATAAATTAACTCTTGAATGTCTATCAAGATTTGAACACATTGGCCCAAATTCACGAAGGAGTTGTAGATTTAGACTGGTTTACGCAAATTTCACGGTGCATTTATCGTGTGCTTGAATCAGCGTGTGCACTTCAAAAGGGCCAATCATGATCGCTCATTTTGTATTGGGTGCTCCGTTCACGCTTGTTACTATGGCTTTAACCACGGTTAAAGTGAATTCATTTTATTAAACCATTTTGTATTGGGTGCTCCATTCACGCTTGTTACTATGGTTTTAACCACGGTTTAGGTGACTTCATTTTATTAAACCATGGACTAAGCCAGAGTAACTAGCATGAAGTTAGCATGACACAAAACGTGTGTGATCAGTATTGGATCTTTTTGAAGTGTATGTGGTAAATCAATCACAGTTTTTTGGTTGCATATGCCACAAAATTTACTTAAACCATGATCTGAAGCTAAAAATCCTGTGTGAATTCGGGCCATTGTATTTTACATCCACAGCTTCACCAAGGACATGATCATAGATACAGTAAAGAAGGTGTGGCCTATTTGTAAAACTCACAACCAATTTTCATTTTAAAAATACACTGATCTATATTTGGATGATAAAATATGACCCAATGAATTCACATAAAAAACTCCTTTACAGCATCACAACGACCTCTTCAAATGTTAAGGAGTAGATTTTCCGCCAACTTACCAGTCCATCTGCTCCAACACGCCCACGACCTGTCACCTTGAAGATGACCTCCACTTCCCACCAGTCAAAGTTCGTCTCGACCTTTGACCAGATGTGACCTAATCAGAAGGAACAAACATGATTACAGCTGGCCTATATATACATGTATGTTAGTAAAAGAATTGTACATTGCTTTTCATGCAATTTGTGTAATGAACTGTGAGTATTCACATTTTCCATATGGCCAGACCACAATCAGCAAGCTTCAATTTCATTGAAACATACATGAGCTCTGTATAGTCGGCCATACCAGCATCTACAATGAGCCAAGCCCACATGGGCATATGCATAACAAGCAGTTCTTTTGAAGAAAACATATGGCTTTCACACATAAACACATGTGGTAATTGGGTATGATGCTTTAACATTGTATGCTAGTACAATGTGTCTTACAGCTAAAATTATTGCCCTGGTTTGTGCTTCATGCATTACACAACTGTCAAACAATACGGTTTTACAATTTAGTCTGGCAACGAACATTCACACAAATTAAAGTTAACAACTGAACAAGCATAATATGTTGGCAAAACTAGAGAAAGGAGGAGGGGGGGGGGACTATTTACTTGCAGGGGAGGGAAGAGGAGCTTCTTTTCAAGCCTAGTGTCATGAAACATACACTGAACACTGCAGAGCATAGCACTGAGGCATAACCCATCTGATCATTTGCAATTACACAATATCAAACTAAATGCTTCTGGAGTGCTGATACATGGTTTGTTCCAATTTTGAAAAGTACTCAACATCTTATGAAATACTGACAAATAAGAACTACAAGATAGTATGCTCAAAGAAGACATTGCTTCATGTAACAAACACACTTCAAACTGTAACAGTATTTCACAATTAAACCTGTAAGAAACTAAGTCAGTCAGATACATGTAACTGTTCATGAGGACAATATTTATTAAAGAGCCACGTGTTCAAGCTCAAAGGTACTGAAGATCTATTCCAACTGAAGTCATACAGCTCTGTGTCAACACAGGACGTATTTGAACAGGAGGACTTGCTACATTTCAACTGGACACAAAGCATGGGAATGTAACAGGTGATACAAATTTGCCCTCCATCAAGCTTGATATTATCTCACAAAGGACACTCCCAGCACTGTATGTACAGTCTATTGTATATCAATAAAATGGAACCAAAGTAATCTACACTACAGCTCAAAGGAATTGGCATAGGGAAAGGGAAAGGGAAGAAAGGGAAGGAGCCGCAGTTTTAAATCGCGGTATATTTTGTCCAGTTCAGCATGAAACACAATGTTTTAGCCTAAAAAGCTATAGTGAATATCAACAAAATGGAACCAAATCAATCTATACTGTGTGCAATGACAAATGATTTGAGTACATTTCTAGTGCTGTCTCTGCTCAGGTATGTCTTTCACAACTTTTCAAAATGTTCTCATTTTAGGTCATAGCTATGAACAGAGAGTATAAAACATGAACGTTTTTTTTTTATTTACATGTAGATAGTTGATGTATTCAACAGTATGATACCCTCTGGCAAAAAGAAAATCATGAATTGATAACCAACCCAATCATTTTAATGAATAAGTGTAATAATGTTGGATTTACCTCTTCGACTCCTCATAGATGGAGTCACCCTGACTTTATCATCACTAGCCAAGGCACCTGCAAATAAAATAAAGAAAGGCATAGTGACCAGTGTAGCCATATCAGCATTGAATTGAGTCAACACTTTATTCCCAGTTTTCCACAAAAGCACAGGAGTAGAAATAATTTTTATAACCATTTATTTTTAGTACCATAGTAACCAATGAACTTATAAATACAAAGATCAAAGAAATTCACTTTTCATCATAAAAATGACATCAATCGCGCCCCCTCACTGTAAAGGGATGTGCATATAACTTATGGTCTCCAAGCAGTCTGCAATATCTTAAAACTGTCATTAAAAAAAAATGGTCATCTATGCAGATTATGTGGTGAAAGAGTCATAGTACAAGAAGATCTACTTATCTTAGTAGCTGCGATCCAATTGCCGAGATTTAAGATACATAACAGCCACAAAGTTGCTGAACCTAGGATTTCACTGATATTGTCCATAAGTCCATTAGCTTAAGACGGCTTGGAATTAGGTCCTTATTAACTTAAAACAAGATATGGCCCAGATTGCAACTTGATGCAAGGAACCCGTCACAATTCCCTAACTGCTGAAGGTTGCGGACAACAGTAAACAAATGGAAACTACATTTTTGTTTCTTTCGACCCAGCCGTTTTTATTTCCAAGCGACCAAAAATGCTGATCCGATTTCCAGGAGCTGGAAGAACTGTAGGATAACCCTACAAGGAACCCCATGCCCCCCACTCCAGAAGCTTGGGGTTCCTCGTTTGGGCTTGACAAAGTCAGAGCTTGGGGCTTAAATTGTTAAACATCCATCACATGAAGCAGGTCCATACGGCTTTTCATTACCATGATAACACGTAGACCTACAAAGCACTTGTTTTGTTTTTTAGATCTGATCTAATCATTTCTTTTTCATTGAACAGAATTATTAAGACAAGACATTATCATGGACAATGATTATTCACACATGAATAAGCTTGCAGCCCAGGCCCCAGCCACAGCATCCCCGGGGCCGGGACCCATCCACGCAATCTGGCTCCAATCAAGTATCTAACATAGCTAGCCATCAACGGAACTTTGATCGAACATAACGGGCCGTCACCCCACTGGATTTGGCCTGATGCACGTAACTCACGCACTCTCAACATGTCAAATCCAGACTCGGAAACAATACTTACTTCCTCCATATTTCCAGAAAGGAACTGTTTCATCTTTTTGAATCAAGTGAGGTCCCTTGAAACTGTATTTGTATTCAAATTTCCTGAACGGTGGCTGGGAGAAACAACAGGAAAATCCCAGAAAAGTGAGAAAAGCAGTGATGAAAATCGCCTCGTACCTCGCCATATTGTACGAAGTTCAGTGCTCTGATTTATTCGTGTGTGCCAGTGTGCGCTGCAAATATGCATGGGTACCGGTACCGTACGGTGGCACTGGCACACATGTAATCTGTACTCTCGTATGAAAATGAGTTGACCTTTATTTGAATACGTAAACATTGACCTATTGTATTGACAAAACTCTTTGTTAATGAATAATTACGATCAGATATATACATGTTGTGTTTTAGACCTTCTGGATATTTGCATCGTAAATATTTAAAGCGGGTGGATTGATTCTTCATTGAGGTTGATAACTTTCAGTCTAGATATATCTTATGCCAACTTGGCTCTATTTGATTGGTTGATAAAATATACACGAGCCATAAGTTCCCACGCCCCACCCCCATCTTCAGAATCAAGACTGCCTGAAAAAAGGTATGCATCCTTCTTTGCTTCGTGACATTTCTTTTTCTCACTCTTCCTCTTTCTCTGGCCCCTACCCTTCCTATTTCTTTGTCTGCCTGTCTGTCTGTCTGTCTGGGATCTCTCTCTCTTCACCCCCTCTCTCTCTCGACACCCATCTCTCCTATCTCTCTCTTCTGTTCACCTCATCTCTCTCACAACATCTACCCCCCCTCTCCCCCCCCTCCCCCCTCCCCCCCCCCTCTCTCTCTCTCTCTCTCTCTCTCTCTCTTTCTCTCATTCTTTCTTTCTCTTTCATTCTTTCTTTTTCTCTCTCTTTTACATTATACCATCTCCTCCATATTACTGCTTTCTCTCTCTACTAGCAAGTATTATATATTGAAGTTTTCATTCATTAATACTGCATATCATGCATATGCATATTATGTACTCATGTAATATTTTTTTTTTAACTCAGTCTGCTGTACGTGCTCTTTTGCACCAGAAGTATCCTATAGAGAACAGGTTTCTCTGACAAACAAATAAGAAAATAAAGTGAAATATGTTTTCTGGATATTCCTCACACACCTCATCACTGCTAAACTATAAATCTTTCTCTACCCCCCCCCCCCTCTCTCTCTGTCTCCCCCCCCCCCCTCTCTCTGTCTCTCTCACTCTCTCCCTGTCCCTCATTCTTCTTCTTCTTCTTCTTCTTCTTCTTCTTCTTCTTCTTCTTCTCTCTCTCTCTCTCTCTCTCTGCCCCTCTCTCTCTCACTCTCATTATCTCCTGTCTATCTCTCTCTCTCTCTCTCTGCCTCTCTCTCTCACTCTCATTATCTCTTGTCTATCTCTCTCTCTCTCTCTCTCTCTCTCTCTCTCTCTCTTTCTCCTTCTATTCCTACTTCTGGGTAAACCATTGACATGCTCCAGAGGCCCTCTTTCCTAAACAAAATACATGTACAACCATACCAAATATTCTTTATTTAAATAATTTGCAATGTTTTGCATAAAGTTTACTGAGTGTGGCATATAAAATTTATACAAACAGCGATGGGTGTAATTTGACTTAGTAAAGACTAGGAAAGAAAATTAGCAAACGTGATACAGAATGCTGTCAAAGATCTACTACATATCATCAATACAATGTTACCTTTCTAAAAAACAAACAATGGAATCCACAATACCTTTACAAAATGAAAGTCAAAAGAAACTATACTCTCCTTTAATCATTATTCAAAGGAGTGTTGTTATTCTACCAGTGACTGTTTGAAAGTATTTCCTTTTTCTATCCATTATCAGATGCAAGACTTTGTCACGTCATGTTGTGACTTTTGTTATTCTAAAAGTCATGATAAAACTGTATTTTTTGTTGTTATTTAGGAAACCTTTTGTGTATATAAACCTTTTGTTTATACCAAATGAAGATGGGAGTATAATCATGCTTCAAAATTATATAACTTAAATGAAGTAGATTTCTGTGAGGATCACCAGAAGGTATTGAAGTTTCTTATCAACAGTCACTTTATATCACACAGAAAATTCTTAGCTATAATTTCACATCTGTTTATCATTAATTTTATGTTGTTAAATATCTGTTGCCATGAGAAAGTTGCAGAATATCTTCACAACTCAGTGTCATTCAAGATACCTCAAAGAGTGGCAAGTTTTTTTCGCTGAGCAAGAAATCAAAATCAAAATTGTTGATGTACCCTTACCGTCAGTATTGCAAATAAACATGCCAGGTGCACAGCAGGCAAATGAAAAGCGATAGTGCGGTTGCAGTTGTACCATGCTCAAAGTGAATCAGCAATGTGCTACAATACAGTTCAGTGTCTATAATATAACATATAATTTGCACATTCCTATGACATTAAATAGCATCTTTTTCTTCAGTATTTAAAATGGAAGACAGATTTGTGTCATACACATAGTACATGTAAATGTATTTACGACATAATATTTCAAGTTCCTCCTTATAATCTTTATCTTCTGCTTCTGTTTCTTCTTCTCCCTCTCCTCCTTTTCACCCGTTTCCCTGAAAAATTAGAGAAGTTTGGACCAACTGATCTTGACCAACTGATCTTAAGTTCTAAAATATCATTCTTATATTTTAGATGATTGCACTTTGATATCAAAGCAAAATATACAGATATTGAATAAATGTTCTCAAAATAAGACAAAACAGCTCTCCAATGACAAATACAACCCTCAAACATATCCATTGATTGGTATTATTCTGATGCATATAAGGTGATACCTGTACTCCAATATAAACCACTCGTTGAGAGAATTAAGAAAACATGTTAAGAACCCCTAGAATACCTATACATGTATTAATTTCCATCTATTCAAAGTCAGTGGGTAACTTCCCCAACAGTTTGAACACTAAATATGTAAATCTTAGCACACTCATCATTTTAATATTCCTCTAAATGGCTACAGAGCTCATAACATTTAAGCCATACTCGATTTCACTGTTTGAGTCAAGTGCTACATGTATGTAAGGTGTGTGAAGGTTATACATGTACATGCTTCAGCAGTGCAACTCACTACATTCATGTACTACACAGGACTGAGTATACATATTCACTATGCACTCTATGATTTCATGTGTAAGGAAACAAATGTTTTTCCACTTATAAACATTTATGCCTTTCTTCCATACCACATACACATAGTTCAGTTTCCAATACCTGTATCATCTTTCAATCCACGGTATAAAAGTGACAGAACCTCTATATAAATAGAGCATCATAATCCCAATTTGAAAATATTCCTTTCAACAATTAACTATTAAGCTAGAAACTACAGTACGGCCAACAATGAAGAAGAAGTAATGTAAGAAGTAATGTAACATGCAGAAAGTGCCAAAAAGTTGTACACACATTTAAGAGTTGTTACTTACGAAATTGTGTTTCCATGTCTTGCCATGACACAAGAATGACAAATACACACTTACTACAATACATGTAAAAATTCAGTACTTGGTCTCATTATCCTATAAAGTGCTGAAGTGGGATGTTAAATGAGCACACTGTCACAAGTTCACAACTGGTTCTATATTATGTGGGTTGAGCAAGCAGCAATGATCATAGTGGTGTCTCTCATTAAGAGACCAGGCACTAGCCTTCAAGTTAAAATCTGCACAGTCAATCTCACCCTTGAGCGATTTTCTTTAGAACCAGAAAACTGCATAACAATTGATATGATGACACCACTTCAGTACTTCATTGTATCTGTTATTTTGACTTTTTTCACACACTTTCACTGTCATAATTTGATTATCCAACAAGATGCATACATCACATCTCAAAAAAAAAAGAATACTCGCCAACTTCGCCTGGAAAAATTGAATGGGACACATCAGTCCCACACTTTAAAAAAAAACTGTTTGAGAAAAACTTTGATGGAGTCTAATTCAACATTGAGTCAATTATAAGATATCTTTCCATCGTGAATTTAAATCACCTTGGTATTATAAGAAGAAAAAAAACAGCACCGCAGTTGAAATGCTAGTTCCAACAAACAAACACATAATGAACAGAATGATGGAGTATGTTGTGACAAAAATACTTTTTTGAAGGCAAACTAGTGAGATTGTGTCAATTAAATTCTATACTTCAAAGCCCAGAGCATTTGACTTATATTCAGTGATATTCTAACACTGAAACTGATCATGGATTTAAAAACAGTACAGGGCAGCATTTTTGTTGATATTGTCAGTACTTGGATTCAGCTGCCTCCTGGATATGACGGCAATTAATGCACCCCTAAGAATTCTGTCCCATAATATATCTCACATGCAAGTGCGGCTGTGATACATGATGGCTTGATAGCAGCTGTGTAGACTTTCTACAAAATGTCCAAGACAAATGCTTCCCCACATAATCAAAACGTACCTTATCGAATAAACTTGCCAACATTATTTGGTCCTGACATTCAATAAGTATCAAATGATCTTACTGTGTACTTGACATCAATCGCTCTTGCAAATTGCTGTGATATTACATCAAATGCCTCATTCTTAGAGACCGTAGACGGCTTCAATCTGTGATGAGCTATCTATGCTAACTTGCCAAGTACTTCTCATCATGTGGTCCTGACCAATAAGCGACATCAAATGATCTCACTGCATACCTTACATCAATCATTCTTGCACCAAGTTTATATATCATTATATCAAATGCCTGACTGTTACAGACCGTTTCAGTGTGGGATGGACTAGCTATGCAGACCGGTCAGTCTAAGATAGTTCCTGGACTACCTATGTGGGTCTGTCTTAGAACTGGAAGGCATGGGTCTCTTGGCGGTCAGTTTGCGGTCCTCCTCGATGTCTCTCTCCCTCTGCTGCTCCTTCTCCAGATT
Organism: Arbacia lixula; assembly: GCA_963669155.1. Classification (NCBI taxonomy): domain Eukaryota; kingdom Metazoa; phylum Echinodermata; class Echinoidea; order Arbacioida; family Arbaciidae; genus Arbacia; species Arbacia lixula. The sequence continues at coordinate 54,659,668 of OZ022576.1, read as the reverse complement.
GTCCTTCATCTTCTGCTGCTGGAGCTTCAGAGCTCTCCTCTGACAAACACAAGAATGAATATTGAATGAGTGTGAGGGTTTAAGTATTCTTCATGATTGCATTGTCAAGAGGTCCTGAAACAAACAAACAAATCACAATGTCAATACTTATATACTGCACTGTCATATGTTAACTTTGACTGTAGAGTCTCCATGTTGTTGAATATAGTACTGCATTATTATTGTTCTATCATTTATAAATAGGAACAACAACAAAAGATTAACAACTAACTGGATACAGGACTGTACTCAATGACTAAATATTATGTGCAAAAACCATATCAAGGAGATATGAACTAGAGCAGTCAAGAAAACTGGTACAAACAAGCAAGCACTTTTCCTTAATCTTGACCTTGATTTGATAATGGTACATACCTTTAGCTTTGTGGACTTTTCATGCAGTGAAGTCATGTCCTTCTTGATTGTGGTCAGTTTACTTTGATAATGCTTGGCCTCCAACATCTGAAACAATAAAGGTTTAGCTCTATATTGTGAGGAAATGTGCAGCCATCTAACAAATAAACACAATCCATTCCTAGTCCCTCTACTTTTACTTCTTCTCTTTTCATCTTCTTTCTCTTCTTTTTTATTATCCTTCTTCATCTTCTACTTCTTCTTAACTTCTTTCACTGTTAACAAAGTTACAATGTACCCTTCCCTTTTTCATTTATCTAATCACACTTATCACAGACGAGGTTGTCTATTTTCAATGTCTTCTTCATATAAATAAACTAATTACAAAGTGCATTTCACTATCAGTTACGAGGTATCTCCACTCTTAGAAACATCATGATAGAACCAAGTCACATTTTAGTACTTACATAATTCATAGAATGTAAAATGTAACTGTTTATCTGAAACTAAACATGTATTATCCAGCAAATAAATGCTTTGCTCACCATCTTGGAGAGATCGTCCACCATTTTGTTTTCAGCAAATTTCCTGTTTTCCTGCTGCAGAGTTTCAATCATTAGTACTTGATTTCTCCTGTAACAGGTATGAACACAAGAAAAGATATACATAAATACCACTGCCTTTTTTCATGTGCAGTTCTGTTGTAATACCTACCTAAAGTAAATGAATAATATCATAACAAAATTATGTTTACAACAGCATTCTCAGTTTGCTTTTCATCATATATTACATTGAATGATTTGACACAATAGGTAAATTCCTGTGATGGGCCACATCAAAAATATTTTTCTGTTACGACTGATGGGAGGAAATTGAACAGATTAAGTCAAATATTTGTATCGCATTAATTTACTTTAAGTAATACTTACGTTAGTTCTGAAAGGGATTCTTCATGTTTTTTAAAGTGGGGCAGCAAGGCATTCAGCAACCCCTCAGACAGGTCATCTAAGCAGCTGTCTGGAATCTTTACAACTTCTGCCTTGGCTGCATCCTCCTTTACCTCCTCCTTAATGTCTGGTTCTACAAAATGCACAAAAATATAAGATAAGTGAATGAACAATTCCAAAATATGCCATTCATAATACCCTTCAAAAAGTTCAAAGGTTTATCATTTCAAGCATAAGTTTGAAACCTTCATATGATGCCTGGCCTCGCATCACCAATGACATGCATGACTGGGTACATTGCTCTTGGAGGTGACTGGTGGGGTTAGTCATAGGAAATATGAGTTTTGTTTTGTTTTATATTTTGTCTGGAGTAAAACAGATGATGCTTCTTCCTCATCTGTCTTAGATATTGGGGAGAGGGAGGAGAAGGTGGAGCAGGGAGAAAGAAGGAGATATATGGAGTGAGGGGAGAAGGGGAGAAAGGAAGAGTAGACAAGATGAAGGGTAAGAGGAGGGGAAGGGAGAAGGTGAAATGGGGAGGAAAGAATGAAGGGATGTGGATGAAAAGGGAGGAAGGTGAAAGAAGGAGGGAGGAAGAGGGAGAAGCTGAAAATATATATTCACCTCCCTGGCACCTGAAAAAGACCATTTGCAATGTATTTAACTTCAATCAGCTTTAATAATAATTCTTAATTCATCAATGGTAACACATCATTATCTCAGATAGAGCATATTTCCAAGCCCACTTTCTCAAAGATATTAATTAAAAAATATCTTCCTCAAAATTACCTTTGGCTTTGGTGCCTGAGAGTTTGCTTGAAGGTTCCTCATTTTTTTCATCCTGGGTGACTTTTGGTGCAGCCTTTCCACTCTTTTCACTGTCAATTTCCACATCAGGGACTTGTTGTGCCTCAGATACAGGGGAAGGTCGTGGTTGAGTGACGTCCGGCTGAAGTGGACGGTCGTCAGCACTTGCCATGTTTCATTTCATATCTAAGGACCACACCAGATAGAAACTCTTTAAATCATTTGAATAGGTCAGTCTTCAAAATACCTTAGTAGGTTATTCATACCTGGAAATGAGAATGAAGAAAATCAGACATTAACAGTATGTAATAACTTAGGTCGCTAGCCTTTATTAGGCTTAGGAATATGATCTACAAATACATGATTTGCTGATTAACTCAATTTCAAATGGTATTCATTTCTATCCCATTTTCACGACCAGATCCAGGGCTTAATCTTGATTAACAGTTCCAGACAAATTCAAAATAAAGTAGATCCTTTTCTGTACATAACCAGCAATACAATATTTATTTTGTTTCCAGCTAAATATTTAAAAAGACCAAAATTGCAGAAAGAGAAACTAAGATTTATAGTTATGTGTAGAAGGGAAAAGAAGACCAAGATTGGAGATGAAGAAACAGTTAGAACAATAGAGAATAAACCATTTCACAGTCACAGAATTTGAATGAAAGAATCACTATTTAGACTACACTATACTTTTTAGATTATTTTACATTTGGAGGTCCAACATACAACATCACGAGTCAATGTTGCTGCAAAATTATCGGTATGTGGGACTGAGCAAATTGGATACGCCCAAATGAGCATCACATGATGTACGTCGCATATGCCAAATAACAATCACACTTTTGCCATTGAGTCCATTGAAAATCAATTATTTCGTTATCAATAAAGCTACACTTCGATCAAAAAAGGTGATTCTAGTGTTAACCAAGCAAACGAGTTTTGTCATCAAAAGAGAGCTTACCTCACTTGAACTTGTCTAGGTCAACTCGCTTCATAATAAACTCACTAGAGCTAGCTAGCTGCTGTGCGTTTTGTTTATTCGGCCCAAGCTGTGTATTTCGAGAAACATAGCATATTTTTTGGTATGGGATTAGCGTAATTCTAAGGTTCATGAATATGTATTGCTATTAAAAGGGTAATATGGAGGTGATATTGTGCTAGAAGTGCAAGGTGTCAAAAGTTCAAAACATTTGTTGGGAATGATTTTGATTTGATGGGTAGACTCACTAGACCCGGCACTAGACTGTGTATCTACATGCCTCTTCTTTCCACTTTGCGGGTATGGTGTTGCTTTCCAAATTTGCTCGTAAAATCAGTTATTTCGACAGAGCGACACAAACAGCACCAGCATTCCTGCAGCATTCATGATATTCCATTCCTTTGAATTATATAGGTAAGGTAGCCTATACGGTTTATTTTTATTACACTTAGGCCTAGTATATCATTTATACATTTTGTTTCCATATAAAGCAAACTTTTCAATTGTTGATGAAAAAGTTGTACATGTAGCGTCGTGAGGAAAAGAACGGGAATAAACTTTATAAAAGAGAATTGTGCTCACAGAACAAGGTTTACAACAAATTATCAGTCTTTTCTGTATAAAGTGAGTGTCAACGTTTTGAACGACTGTGTGGTTGGTCTGACATGTATCAGTGGAAAGCGCTACCCATACAGAAAGATTTGTCTCAACATATATGGTCGAAACTAATACAAACAACAATAAGTTGCGAATCCTCTCGGGGCGAACTGATTTGGTGTTGACTCGACTCTACTTGTACACAAAGAAAAGTTAGGTGTAAGAACACAACTTGCAGCGAAAAGCGATAAATGGGGTAAGCTTAGATGTCAACTTACGGTTAAGATAACGGTGTGTTTGTCAAAAAGCCATGCATTTTTCATCAGCTATCCACATTCTTTGCATTAATTTTAAGTTTTATGTGTATTTTGACGTTTTATCCTGGGAAATCATAATTAAAATTGACTGTCGTGTCGTGTGAATTATGTCGAGCTGTTGCAATTGTCTACCCGGCCAGCACCCCGTATACCGACCGCTGTGGCGCCGTCGCCGTCGCTCAGCCCGCGGCCTGGAGGCGCCGGGCGGATCAGTGTCGGTGATACTGCAGTGCAGTGCAGCCAGTGCCAGTTGAGCTGAGTCACTGAGCGCAACCTGTCTGGGCCTGGCTTGACGGCCGAAAACAATAACAATATACATGATATAATTATGCCCTGATATATCTGACCATTTGATTGCATGTCATAGTTATACAGCTTTATTCCTTTTCGCTATTGCATGTCAGATTTCTTTCAGTATTGGTAAAAATCATACTTTAGTGGTCATGTATCACCACAGAATATAGTGCAAGATACGCTGGAGAAATATATGTGTTTACTCACCGAGAGTAGATGAAGAAGTTAAGTCTCTCAGCTCTGATGAGGCTGAAATGTGTTTGTGGGCGGCTTCTTTGTTCGGGAGCGCATCGTTAATCATTGCCCATTGTGGTAAAATTTCTCGGAGCTCTGTGGTGTAAGACAGTTTATTTGCCGACCGCGGTTGGTTGGATGTTTTAACCGTGGTCGGGCAATTACCGGAATTACCACGAGTAGGTGACAAACAACAGATTTCGGGAAGAATAGTGTTTCATTTTCAGGGGGGTCCTTTGTCAAAGTCTCAGCCGAATATATTCACGGAGATAATAGTTGAGCTGCTACAATACCATTGGCATTGGATCTGATAATGATATCCACTGCGAATGAGATTACCCAAAATGGTTATTCCTCTCTAATGTATTGACACTACAGAAACAGCCAGGATCAGGGCCTGTTTAAACAAATATTTGTTGTATTTTCAAATCTAAAAGTAGTTATCAGGGTGTTCCATGGATTGTAAATATATGTCATGTATGTTGATTGTTCTTAGTCAGTTAAATTGAAGTTTGATGATAAGTAAACTGCATGTTCTAATCCAAGTTTAATATGATGAAGCAGTAATTATGTCATATCCAATGTACTTTTTCTGTAAACTTGTGCCTAGTGATCATTATTGTAATTTGTATATTGTAACACATGCAGATTTAAAGCACAGAACTGACAGCTTTGCAATACAAAGGGACCAACAACCATGGCAACTGGCCCAACTACATCCACAGTTCCAGAGTCCAACCCTCCCATCCACCAGGGTCTGGCCTCGGGAGAGAGGAAAAGGAGTTGGCAAGAGCTGCATAGCAATGTGAAGTCCATGCGCAGGATTCAGATGTTCCTGGCCAACAGGGTCTCTCTGGAGTTCACCTTCAGAATTGTTCAAACAGAGCAGGGACCGCGGACAAGGCTCTACTTCCTTGGAGTTCCTCCAGGTACATTGTTAGTAGTGCTCTCTCGTAAATGGAGCAAATCAGTTCGAATAGTTTCTCTGTATATTTGAGTTTACAAGAAGATCAGCTGAATTTAATGGTACTGGTATACAAATTATGAATTGCTCTGAATTTGTGCATAGCAAGGTAAAGTGAGAGTTCAGAACTTAGTCCACATGCTGTAAAAACAATATTTGTTGATTTAAAAAAGAAATCACTTTTAAAGATTATCACTGATGGATTACATTGAAGAGAACCATTTGTCCCCAGAACTATTTGTAGAATTATAGTGATTGTTTTAGTAATAAAAAACATGAAAAATTGTGACAGGTGAAACAAACAATACAATTGGATGTCATGTTTGTGACTTTGATACCAGTGCTTAAAGATGTCATACCACAATCGTTAAACATCCTGAAAAGGGTGGATTACAAAAGGTAGGTTTTCAGTGATGGATCAGCTTGATGATCTTGTCACTAAGTTAAATGTATCCCTGTCAACAGGTAACCGAGAGAACACACTGCTGTACGCTGACATGCCTGTGGAGGGGGAGGAGGGGGGCAGCGCTGAGGCCAGCTCCCAGTGGAAGCCCCTACTCATCCCCTTCAGAGGCCTCATGCAGACAGGAAACTTCTCCAAGGAGGAGCAGCTGCTCAGGGAGAGGAAGCGCATGGGTACGTTTGGTATCACCACCTACGACTGCGATGTCGAGACTGGCCGATTCCTGTTCCCAGCCAGTGGCAGCCTCTTCACGTGTGTCGACCCAGATCTCATTGTAAGTCAGTTGTAAAGGAATGGAATTGTGAGAGTGGGAAGAGAGAGAAGAAAGGAATTGGAATCCGCTCTCATAGTTGTACTTCTAAACTGTTGTGTTTTGTGCCAATAACTGCTTTATGTCATAACAAAGAGCTATAGTCTGTTAGATACATTACTCCTAGTTTTGTTTGCATTCAACTGTGATATTCCATGGGGGGGGGCAGAATAAGACAATATGAAAAAAAAGTACAGGAAATACTTTTAATCTCTGCATTTGCCATGTTCTAAGAAGTAAAGTCAAGGTGTAATAAAAGCTTGCCTTTTTCCAGGGGGTGGGGTGTGGTGCTTATGCATACAGCAGAAAAGTGAAGCAATATGGGCATTGCATTCTTTCCACATTATACATTACAAACATTTTCTATAGTGTAATTTTGGTGGTGATTGTGATTAAATATAATTTTCAATCTAGTATTTTCAAGACTGACAGTATTGCACAAGCCACAAGCTATGAATGAAAATGCATGAAACGTGTGTATTGGAAAAAAGAATTGTGTACTCAAACTTCAAATTTGTCCAATATTGATATCCCATGGAACTACTTTTGTCCTGTTTGTGCCCGTCAGACATACCCTGTCTACCCGACAGAGGTGCCCACCCAGTGCCAGGGGGTGAGGATGGATGCCAAGCTGTGTCCCACAAACAGCAACCTGCTGGCTTTCATCACCCAGAACGACCTCTGGGTCTCCAACGCCATCACTGGGGAGGAGAAGAGACTCACCTTCGCACACCTTGGTGAGTAACAGACCATGACACAATATGCGGAGCTGCCAAGTAGTACTAATTTTCAGTATTTCATACTGAAATTTGAGAAGAATACTGAAAGTTTCATACCAAAAAAAATAATTTCATAAGTTTTAGTTCATGGGTTGTTTGTTCTATTTGTCTCTATTTGAAAATTTGATTTTCAGCTTTTAGAATACTGAAATGGTTTAATTAAGGTTGGCAGCCCTGGATATGGTGATCGGTCTTTTCCTGCTTCCTGCCCCAATACTCTGGCACAGTCTCCCTATAGATACACATTCATAAAGGCATATACCATAGACTCTTGTAAGACCCTTTTCCAAACACATTTAGCAATTTGTTTGACTATGGGTACCTTCTCCCCTAGTGCTGCACGACATTTCAATAATAATCGAGTTTATGCGATATTTTAAAAATATTGAGCAGACGATATTGACTTCATGAGTACACCTGTAAGTTAATATATATTGTGAAGGTATGATATGACTTCAAATATCATCATTGATATTCACATTCAAGACATTTGATTTGGACAATTAGGCTTCTTTTTAGTGGACTCATTTGGATATTGGTAATGTAAACACTTAGTGTTAAATATAGCAATGCATGTCCATACATACTTATTTCATCACAGTTAGTCCACATGCCACTGACACATGTTTGCACCAGCAACACATGCAAATCCCATAGAGATCCATAGAGTCTGGCATAGAAAGAATTGATAGCTCCATGCACCTACCTTTGTCCTCCAGGCCTCCCCAACATCACAGATGACCCGCGCAGTGCGGGAGTGACCAGCTACATTATCCAGGAGGAGTTTGACCGCTACACCGGCTATTGGTGGCAGCCCTGCATCCCTGAGGAGCAGCAGACTGACCGGCCGGTCTACCGCATCTTCTATGAGGAGGTCGACGAAGGGGACGTGGCCATCCTAAGCATCGTGGCCCCGGGGCATGGCGATGGAGGGGTGGACAAGTACCGCTACCCTAAAGCAGGTGCGTGCATCTCTCTTCAATAGAGAGTTCAGTCATAAATTTGTTTTTCACAGTAGTTTGATGAGCCGTCTGGTTGTTGTTTTTGTCAACATAATTGACTTTTGTGGAAGGGTGAATCACAATCTTATCTAGTTGTGTAACAATAAATTGCTACATGCAGATTTATGTTTTGAATTTTACCTTAAAATTTACGAGGGCATGGGGTAACTGTTGCAACTGGGTTGAAGCTATTTGATGAGATTTGAATAGGTGTCGTGACATTTATTATTGGTATCAGTGGCATAATGAGGACAGAAAATAGTTTGTATGTTTATTTGATTGATGGATTCTTTTAATGTCTTCATTTTTTGCTTGTTCATGTATTGCATTTGGATGAGTGTATGGCACCCAGTCATTTTTCTCAATTTAGATGTGTCAATGTGTGTGGCATATTCCTCATCATTTATTGTACATTTGGTGTGTTTTTTAAAGAATTGTGATATTGGCAAATACACAATCGAATTGCCTCTCATTTCTCCTGCAGGCACTACCAATGCAAGGAATGTACTGAAGATGGTGGAGTTCACTACATCGGAGGATGGCAAGGTAAGCCCATTTTGCTGCCACTGATTCAAAATACATGCAAAGCAAAAATATCAACTTATAGGAATGTTCTTCTACATGTTTAAACATAGTTGGTTTGACATATATTCATATTGTATACTTAGAGCTGATATATTATTTATTGTTTTTTCAACTGTTACTTCTTGCAAAACTCCAACTCATTAGTGTTATCATATCTCTTCCTAGATTGCTGAGACGGTGCAGCACAAATGTCTCAGAGAACCCCTCAAGACACTCTTCCCTTGGATGGAGTACATCATCAGATTGGGCTGGACTCCAAATGGCAGATAGTAAGTCTGGGATTGTAGCACCATTTAATGCTTGGATATCTTTATCTTAGTAGTGCTAAGCATAGCCATACTCATTTTCCAAAATTTTCCAAAATGAGTATTAAACATGGGATTTGTATTTATTCATTTTGTACTCTGTACATGGACGTATTCAGTCTGTACCAATTGTAGTGTGTACAATTTTGGATGAGATGATTTAACATGAGTAACCAAGCTGATTTCTTTTCTTTTTGTCTCGCCCACCGGAGGTGAAGGCGAGACTAAGGGATCCAAATGGCGTCCGTCCGTCGTCCGTCCGTCGTCCGTCGTCCGTCACAAATGTTAAAGTTTACCTGCAAGACTCTCTTTTGACAAATAACTTCACATAGGTTGCTTGGATTACAACCTAACTTGGGTCATAGATGCACTGGGGGTACCTTCATGTTATGGTACCGTTGGAGGTCACAGGATAAGGTCAAAGGTCATTTGAGGTCATACATTAAAGTTTACCTGCAAGACTCTCTTTTGACAAATAACTTCACATGGGTTGCTTGGATTACAACCTAACTTGGGTCATAGATGCACTGGGGGTACCTTCATGTTATGGTGCCGTTGGAGGTCACAGGATAAGGTCAAAGGTCATTTGAGGTCATACGTTAAAGTTTACCTGCAAGACTCTCTTTTGACAAATAACTTCACATGGGTTGCTTGGATTACAACCTAACTTGGGTCATAGATGCACTGGGGGTACCTTCATGTTATGGTGCCGTTGGAGGTCACAGGATAAGGTCAAAGGTCATTTGAGGTCATACGTTAAAGTTTACCTGCAAGACTCTCTTTTGACAAATAACTTCACATAGGTTGCTTGGATTACAACCTAACTTGGGTCATAGATGCACTGGGGGTACCTTCATGTTAAGGTGCCGTTGGAGGTCACAGGATAAGGTCAAAGGTCATTTGAGGTCATACGTTAAAGTTTACCTGCAAGACTCTCTTTTGACAAATAACTTCACATGGGTTGCTTGGATTACAACCTAACTTGGGTCATAGATGCACTGGGGGTACTGTCATGTTATGGTGCCGTTGGAGGTCACAGGATAAGGTCAAAGGTCATTTGAGGTAATACGTTAAAGTTTACCTGCAAGACTCTCTTTTGACAAATAACTTCACATAGGTTGCTTGGATTACAACCTAACTTGGGTCATAGATGCACTGGGGGTACCTTCATGTTATGGTACCGTTGGAGGTCACAGGATAAGGTCAAAGGTCATTTGAGGTCATACGTTAAAGTTTACTTGCAAGACTCTCTTATCACACATAACTCATCACATGTTGCTACAATGGCAATCAAACTTGGATGATGGATGCACTGGGGGCACCTGCATGTTATTGTGCTGTAAGAGGTCACATGATTAGGTCAAAGGTCATTTGAGGTCATACATTAAAGTTTACTTGCAAAACTCTTGGTGAAGGCTTCCTAACTTGTGCACAGAATTGTGTGAGGGATACAATTCTTTTGCGTAGCAACGGAGATCGCGATATTTCTGGTTATTTTCGCAAGTGGGCGAGACACAATGTTGCTAATGCCTTGTTTTTAACAGAACTTGTATGCCGAAGTTTTGATGGTGTGTCAGAAATAAGTTCATTTTATACTTCCTAAGCAAAGAATTAAATAATTGATGCAAAGCTATGCCAAAAGAAATGGAAGGAAAGAATGTTAGTAACTCTTATTACATGACCTCAAAGTAAGCGGTGGAATAAGCCCTGGAGGGTGTTTCACCAAGCTATTTGTAAGCTACGCACAACTGCTGACCTGTTCTGCTGAATGAAATTTATTCCTGTTTGAACATAATGGGAGTTAATTTCCAACAATGCTGATCAAATTTCACAAATCATAAGTTTTGTGTTTCAGACGATTGTCAACAACAAGAATTTCGATTTACAAAGGTCAGATTTCGACATGAGCCGATGGGAATCAAAATCATTGAGAATCTGATTTAGCACAAGAACAGGTCACCAGTGATGCGTAAAGTCTTTCTTAGCATAAGAACAGCTTGGTGAAACACCCCCTGATTCTCTGCCTCCTTCCTGCTGCAGTGTATGGGCCCAGCTGCTGAGCCGCAACCAGCAGAGCACCGTGGTGGTTCTCATCCCGCTAGATAGCTTTGTCCCCGTCGATCAGGATTCACCCATGACCCCAGAGGAGGGCCAGGGCAAACATGTTGTCCATGTCCTGTATGAAGAACACTCAGATGTCTGGATTAATGTGAGTCTGTGTATAAATGAGCCCCCATGAAAAATAAAAAGCCCCCTGTGCAACATGAATAATTTGTCAAGAGGGTATAATACCTTGCATATCTCAGGGATGCCTGTTTCTTGATATCAGACTGGAAAAATTAGCTCCGCTAATTTCTTGTTCTTCCCTGATTTGAGATAATTTTGTGTGATTTTGGTATGTTTTTATCAATGCAAAACCCTTGGAAAACTATTGAATAGCCTATGATGTGCACCTGCATTGTCAGAGTCAACACACATTTCATTGTCACAGAAGGGTTGATTCTAGCCATTTGTAATGTGAAATTGGTCACTTTCAGATGCAACTGGACATATCAAATCAATGATTAGTGAACACATTTCTCTATTCACTTCTCTTCCTCATGCATTTTCTTTTATTTGATGTTCGTACATATTTGGTGTTCTTCTTCCTCTCTCTCTTCCTTCTCTATAACATCCACTTCTTTTGCCTTTTACACCCTCTTCATCAACTTGTCCATCCTCCCTCGATTCCTCCCCCAGGCACACAACATCATGCACTTCCTCCCACAAACCAACCCGAATGAGATGAGTTTCATCTGGGCCAGTGAGGCGACAGGAACCAGACATCTCTACCAGATCACCTCGGCCTTACATCCCAGAGAAGCAATCCCAGGTAACACAAGTCTGCCCAGAATCCCTTCACTCTGCTCACTGTATAGTCTCTGATATGTTTTATTTGGGTTGTTTATGCCTCCGCAGAAAAGTTACCTGATGACATTATGTTGGGTTATCTGGGTTATTCTCTTTACGCGATAACTCCAAAAATGATTGACCAAATATCATCAAATTAAAAGGTCTTAGGTCAAGGTTAAATCCTGAATTTTCATTTTTACATGATATCTCAACAATTATCAAACACAACTTCACCAAACATACATCAATGATAATATATTATTTATTTTATTTTATTAATTGGTATATAAAAGACTGATTAGCAGCACAGGCTGAAAGCATCAGTTTACAAAAGTCTACATTAAGTGGGCAAGTTCAATATTGAATATTCATGCACAAACAACAACAAAAATCAATTTTACGTACAATAAGTACAAGGAATATAACATATACAAAAATATACAAAATCATGTATCAATGGGTATTTATAACGAAACTAAACGGACACAAACCAGGCCCAAATAATGTGAAAGTGAAATTGACTGAAATATACGTTTCATATATGATAGTAATAATTACATCCATAAAAAAACATTTGACAAAAAAAAAATCAAGTTTGAACGTGTTTCTGTGAATTCTTGCTGAATGTTTGTTTGTTTGTTTGTTTGTTTTGCTGATGCACTCCTTCACAACTCCAGCACCGGAATCAAGCATTCAGCAAAGACAGGCGAGATGTAAATAAGTATAATGTTTGTACAAGAAATTAAAGGAGACAGGGAATTATACATGTATGATAGATTTGAGGTTTATTAAATTTATTCCTTTTATTCTAAGCTTTCAATGTGTGTGCCAGATAGGGGATTGTTGATTTGCGAAACCGTTCTGTATTGCATTTGATGGTACATAAACCGGATGTGTTACGTAGTTGTCTGGTGAGAGTGCTTGCTTTTGTTGGTGGAAGTAGATGTCTGTGCTTTGCCGAACGCAAGACTCCAGCGCCAAAGCTCTGAAGGAGTGCATCTCGGCGAGAACTTAGAGCTGGATGTTTACACATTTCAAGAGCCTTATCGTAGTTAGTGTAGTTAGCACCCAAGATGATTCAAGAACCGGTCTGATATAACAGGAGTACACTGTTACCATGTCTTCAATGGGAGTCTTGCACTTTTTAAGGATACAGAGGGTGTACAGTTTTCGAGACGCTTTTGTCACAATTTCTTCTACATGCAGGTTCCACTTTAAATCATCTTGGATTATAACAATTTCAAGGAGAATTCAGTGATTAAACTTTGGATCAGATATGTCAAAGCTAAAAGGTCATAGGTCAAATTCAAATACTAAAACTTCACCTTTTACATGATAACTTGAGAAATGATTAGATACATTTTTATCAAACTTTGTACAATGATGACATATGACAGGACAATGAGCAGATTAGATTTTAGGGGGATATATGTTGGAAACACATTTTTCAATAACCAGTAAAATGAAGGTGCTGGATTATCATTAATGTTCCGATACTTAGACATCCTTGTTTTAGAGCGTTTCATTATAATATTATTATGTTTGCAGGATTAACTTATTTGTAGAATATCTCAAATTGAGTTAATATAATGTTGACATTAGGTTGTAAGTTGACTTTTAAGAAATATATGTGTCATGTAATTATGATAGTGGTAAAGACGAACAGACCCATTATCAATGGGTAGCCATTCTGCTATGACCATGGTTAGCATTCTTGGTGAATTTAAGGATTCTAGTAACAAATCATATCAGCATAACACAAATTCAATTCAATTAAATCCGACCCCTGTGGTGACAGAAGAACATTTCTGTTCTGATTACAGTTTGCGGTCATGAAAACTACTACCCCTTGCCTTTACTCCCTTGTGACAAAGTGACATGTTTATGTCGGGTAAACTCGGGGACGTAAACTTAGGTTTTTGTAATTCCTATGTGGATTACTGTGCCATAGATATTTATATTTCTGCATTAATACTGTTATACATAGGCAACAAATCAACCATTTTATGCCATATACCATATCGGGCTGAATAATTTTGTCAAGCCATGGGGCTTTTAATTTCAGTCCATTTTCCAATCTATAAACTGAAATACTGATCATGTATTTGAGATATTTCTCTTTGTAAATCTAAGCTTCAAATGTATTGATTATCTTCTATGTCACATATTTGCACATTATGTACAATTGAGTCTATTTTATATTTGAAATAAAAATGTATCTTGAATCTTGAAACTCTGTCTCCTCTATCATTGCTGCCTGCCCTCTATAGGCAGCCTGAAGCCAGCCATCCTCAAGTTTGAGCAGCTGACGTCTGGGCATGGTGAGGTGTCTGGTAGTAACCTGTGGGTGGATGAAGCCAGGTCGCTGGTGTGCTACACAGCGCTACATGATACACCCATCGAGGAACACCTGTGAGTGGGCCTACAGTAAACAGTCCTTTTCATCTTTAATATCAAGTATTTGGAATAATGAAGAACAAAAGATATGAGAGAGCTAATATTTCTGCCCAAGTTAATCCTTTTTTGTTTGTTTTTGCTGTGAAATGTATTATCCATGCAATTATTTTTCATGTGAAATAATCTTTCGTAAATTCTTTATGGCAGCACAGTGAAAACATTTCAATCTTGCTATCACTCTTTAAATTTGCACAACTGTTGCTCTAAATTTCTAAAATATCTCATATTTTTATTGTCATGAGTGTAAATAAAAAAAATAACTGCATATTTTCCATGTTAATAAAGGGTATAAAAATGTTTGTCCTCTTATATCCTGTCATCCTGAAATTGTTTTGCTTGTTCTCAGGTACGTTGTATCGTATAAGGACCGTCAGCCTCCAGTGAGGATATCTCAGCTGGGCTACAGCATCCAAAGCGCCATGATCAGTCCAGTAAGTACTGGTAGCACACGTCATGTCCTCTTTATAGTGATCGCTCATAGACATTATCAATGTATCTGCATATTCATTGAGTAATTCACATGATTTTAAGGATGTAATATAGGTTTACATTTGTATGTAAAGATAAGTAATGTAAAGACATAATGAAGATAACAAGTGAGATTTATTATATGACATTAGGGCTATTTTTCTGTTTTTCTGAGGAACAGGTACTTGATAAAATGCATATGTAATTGAGAAAAATGTGTATGTCACATGCTTACAAAAAAAAATAATTTTGTGTACTTGAAAGTATTTATCTTATTATGCATATTGGGATTCCTGAAGATGGAGAACAGGAATGGGAAATGCTTTTGTAAAAACTATATTATAAGTTGTCTGTGTAAATACATGTATGAAAGCAGCAGATAAATGACGAATGATATGTGTGTTATTCATAAAAACGAACAGTATTGTATGAAATAACATAAACAACATGCATTATGCCAGCAGGAAAATAAGTACAAGATAACTGAAGAAAAAATAATTCATTAAATAGCACCTGTAATCTTGTTGTTTGTTTGTATGGTTGTACAGGATTTCCAGTACTGCGTGTGTACGGTGAGTAACCTGACCACACCTCCCTTCACTACGGTATCCAGGCTAGACTGGTCCTCCCAGCCACTCAACGTAACACAGAGGGAGCTCTTCAAACTCATGCTGCCGCAAAGTAAGTGCAATAACAGATTCAATTCATTTCTTTTTAAATCAAATACTGCATTTAATCCTCTTGCATTTTTATGTAAACACACCTACAAATATGTCACATTCATTTTATTAATGCAGTGTTCATCTCTCATTGACACATCTGATATTGATATGCATTAGAAACATGTTTTTACACATATACCTCTATGAAAAAAAAAATATATATCTTCATCAAAAACAGAAAAGGAGCAATTTATGGAATCATAGAGCACACAAAATATCACAAAATTGAAGTATTAAAATATAACTTTCTTATCCTTCGTCAGATTTTCATCAAACCTTCACTAGTATTAAGTTTCTTTCATGTTTCTGCTTTAATTGAAACGAACTGAACTTCAAGCTGGACTATCCCTTTAAATGTATCAAGCACAATAAACAAATGAGTGCAAACTGCAATTAGAGTGGGTTTGATTTTTTTCTTTTCTACCAGACATGTCGTTCCCATTTGTGCCCCCGGAGCTGTTTGTGTACAAGAATTCTTCAACAGGTGATGACATGTACGGTCTTCTCTTCAAGCCGCACAACCAGGAACCCGGCAGACAATATCCCACCGTGCAGTTTGTCTATGGTGGCCCACAGGTAATAACAAGCAACAGGTTTTGTTTTTTTTTTAATCGTTGTGTTTCGTATGTGATAACAGCTACGGAATATATCAAGAGAATGGAGATGCTATTTATTGGCATGAGTTTGATACATGAACATTGCAATGAGGGTTTTAAGAACATAGAGGTATTTGATTTCATGCAATGAGCTACCAAAATGACAAACAAGATCTACAGAAAAGTTCAAATATTGTTAAGTTTCATGTCTTTGTAGATCATTGGAATTTCTCTGTGCAGTGTATTGTATCTACATTGCTGTATAGATGAAATACAGGATTCCTATATATTCATAATAAGTTTTATTACTTTTATGATACTCCTTATAAAAAGAGTTATGTTAAATTTATCACATATATGTTTTATCTTGTTTTTAAATGCTTCAATGATAAATAATTTGGAATGTCACTATACGAATTGAAGTGTATTGATATTTTGTCTATGTATCTTAATTCCTTGTAGGTTCAGCTAGTGTCCAACTCCTTCAAGGGGGTGCGGTTCTTGCGCCTCTACACCCTGGCATCCTTGGGCTATGCCGTGGTGATCGTTGACGGGCGTGGCTCATGTAGGAGAGGTCTGAGGTTTGAAGGTGTTCTCAGAAACAGACTGGTAAGGAGAATCATGGAATCTACAGAATGATATCTTTCCGAGACATAGAATAGTTTACTTGCACACTAGTCACATTCTGTAATTTACCATCTGAAAAGATATATTTAGTGATTTATATTTAGATCATTGTCCATGTACAGTAAGATCCATTGATCATAATTTATTCTCTGGGAAATTAAAAGCTCCTCAATTTGATTTATTCCCCCCTTGATACGATATTGTCCTCATCCGATGTAGCCTTCTGTCCTTTTATTATTGCAAGGTCAGTCAAATGTTAAGATAAGACGTCCAAGTTTAAAGTGCAGCTAAGTCTAAGCTATGAGCTACATATTTCATCTAGATACAAATCTAATCATTAATGACTTATAGCTTCAGACTATGTTCTATTATTCATATTAATCACGCTCATACAGTATATTAATCTTAATCCCCTCTAATCTAATCCGTGTACAGGGCCACGTTGAGTTGGATGACCAGGTGGAAGGGCTAAACTGGATCGCAGCTAAGTCCGGCTGTATAGACCTGAGAAGGATTGCTGTCCATGGCTGGTCGTACGGGGGATACCTCTCACTCATGGGGCTGGCAAAGAGACCAGATGTCTACAAGGTTGGCTTATCAGAGTTATGAGAACCTGTACAATTTTCTTGTTTTTTACACACTTTGAATAGTAAAAAACAACTATCTGTGTTTAATTCAGAGTGTTTATTGTATATTGGTGTACAATTCCTGCCAAAATTGTCAACTCTCTTTGTTTGATTTAGAAATAAGAAAAAGTAGAACAATTATGAAACAATACGTATTTGTATTTCATGTTTTTTCCCAAAATATCATTTTTTCTTGTAGCATTTTTGCAGCTATCTAATGAATATCAGGACTCCTATACCATATAGTTCAATATGTGAAAACAATTATTGATGATGCAAGTTCAGTCATACAACACATGGATATATATATCATAAATGGGATTAATAAGTCAGCTTTCATGTGTAATTTTAACCATTTGCTAACTATATTTTTGCCCCAAACCAAAAGGATTACTCCTTAATTTTCTCTTGAAACATCCATCCATGCCAGTGTTTTAGTATTCTACCCTGTTACTACTGGTACCGCTCTTCTTGTTTCCAGGTGGCCATAGCAGGAGCCCCAGTCACATGTTGGACGGTGTACGATACTGGTTACACAGAGCGCTACCTGGACACACCTAACAACAACCCCACGGGCTACGTCCAGAGCTCAGTACTCAACCTTGCCAAGAACTTCCCTGACCAGTGAGTACAACCTACACGGAGGGTTTAACCAAAGGCACTTTAACCTCTACAACGCCATAAAGTGCTGCTGTAAAGAAAATAAAATTCTCATAGGGTATAATTCAGAATGAATGTTCAGGGTGTTCATTCCATGACATCTGGCTTGAAAAGTTGCCCCTGTGAAAAGTTAGCTTTCCTCATATAGTTTTGGACTCTTTGATATTCTATTCTTGGTTGGATTAAAACTCACAAATCTGTGGTCAAGTTAGACCTATTTTGCCTGTATGATCATATCACCAGCCATAAACTAGTGTATATCTGTCTGTCGGAATAGTTGCTGATGAAAATCGGTTATGAGAGTAGAAGATGATGACTGTGCTTTTGCTCTTGGGTGACAGGGAGAACCGTCTTCTGATCGTCCATGGATTGATTGATGAGAATGTTCACTTCCACCACACCAGTCTACTCATAGATGAGCTTGTCAAGCACTGCAAGCCCTACCACCTACAGGTGAGAACCCCACCCACCCCCTGTGTCCCCCCTCCCCCCCCCCCACACACACACCAGTCTACTCATAGATGAGCTTGTCAAGCACTGCAAGCCCTACCACCTACAGGTGAGAACCCCACCCACCCCCTGTGTCCCCCCTTCCCCATGCGCCCCCCCCCCCCTTCCTACCCACACCAGTCTACTCATAGATGAGCTTGTCAAGCACTGCAAGCCTTACAACCTACAGGTAAGACACCCACCCACCCCCTGTGTCCCCCCTCCCCCCATGCGCCCCCCCCCCCCCCCCACCCACACCAGTCTACTCATAAATGAGCTTGTCAAGCACTGCAAGCCCTAACATCTACAGGTGAGACCCCCTACCCCTCCGCCTCCCCCCACCCCCCCCCCCCCCCCACCCCCAACCCTCACCACACCAGTTTATTCATACATGAGCTTGTCAAGTACTGCAAGCTCTACCACCTACAGGTGAGAAAGCCCCCCCTCCCATCCCCATTTCAACCTTTTCAGAGAGTTGCCAATTAAAAGATTTAGTGATCCATATGACCCTTATTTGATCACTCATGCCTAAAAAAAAAACAGGTAAAACATACCTTGAAATGCCAAAACTTGCTTCATTTTGTACAGAAATTTATGCTCTCTCAAGTGATGTATGTTTAATTATTGTAATATTTGATATCAAAAAGTATAGCCCCACACCATTTATTTTTGGCACTAGGGTTCAGGACTGTCTACTTTACAAAGTGTAAGTCAAACTCATTAATCATTTTTTGTTACGGCGCCCTCTTCAGATCTACCCTCAGGAGAGGCATGGTATCCGCCGTCTGGAGACCAGTGAGCACTATGAGACGAACATCCTCAGCTGGCTGCAACAGCACTTATAATGGCAGTGTGAACAACCCCTATCCCAACTCAACCCTCACGTTCACACTCCCACCTGTATTCAGCACTACGATTCGAATCATACTTCAGATCGTAAAGAGGGGGATTAAGTAGAGAGAGAGACGTGGCGAGTATCATGCCATGGGAACTTTTGATTGCAAGAAGGATTTGATGTTTCTTATCATGTTGGATACTTTCTCAGTATCATCATTTAGAAGCTGAGCATTCACATCATACTCCTGGTAAAGTTTGACTTTCATTGGCTTACTTGACTTGTGTGCATAGGATGATGGTGTGTCCCTTCGCTCATGTTTGAACTTCATCTCTACGCTATTGTAAACTTTATGTGCGTTTTGTGAAGAGGTCGTCCAGACAGAACAGACATGCAGATTAGTGACAGTTTGAGACAAAAATTAGTAAGAAGCAAGTCATGAATTAAAATGCTCCATGTTGGCTCTGTACACCAGTGTATCACAAAGTTGTTTTTACTAAAATGCTCATAAATATCCACCAATGTAGCCCAAATTCATTTTTGTCTCGCCTGAACGAAGTTCGGTAGAGACCTAGTGATCACTTTTCCTGTGAGTCTGTTGGTCTGTTACAAAAATGTTAAAGTTTTTCTTTAACTTGCTCTCATTTCTTTATTTCTACATCAATTGTGATCAAACTTGAGATGATGATGGGGTCAAAGGTCATCTAGGGGTCAAAAGGTCAAATGATATGAGGCCATGTGCATTTTTTATCTCAAAATGTCCGTTTGACTTGCTCTCATTCCTTTATTTCTGCCTCAATTGTGATCACACTTGGTACAAATGATCCTTGGGTAATACCACATGTGTCTCTTCATGAGGCTGATGGGGTCAAAGGTCATCTAGGGGCCAAAAGGCTTCAAAAAATATTTGAATAAAAAACTTAGCACTCTTTATCGATTGCGAAATCAGGCGAGACTGGTGGTAAGCGAAGTACCTTGTTACTTATGTACTCACAAATGACAGGAAGTTGTCATTTGTAAACTGATATGTTACAAGCAGTGTCATGTGCTAAACCTGAATACAGACATTCAGAAATATTGGAAGGGAAAATGCACATACGCTCAATAATCAATGAGGAGTCTGTACTCGTGACCCCATACTTGCTCAAACCACAGTTTCTAATCTTGTTGCGTGACAAGGACTCCTAGCATTCATTAATTTCTGATTCTTTGCCCAATCTTTCTTAAAACCGAGTTATCCGCCTGTGTGAGTTATTATGTTTGTGCATTTAGCCCTTTTGGTGTCAAGGCACAAAGAGACCATTGATTTCTAACACTGTGAATTAGCCCATGGTAGTGAGAGGGTTAACTCTGTTGTCCGTCAGATTTTGGTTGCTGCTGTGGATGATGTGCAGTCTTGTTGAAATGTTGGAGCAGTAATAATAATAATGGTTATTTATCTGCGCTATACACAAAAAGTATCACAGCGCTTACAATCAGATATAAAATATAAATATATACATTAAATTGCATCAACCATTGGAGTTCTCAACTGTGCCAGATGAGGCCTGGTGGCAGTACTGTGGGAAAGTTTCCAAGAGGGTTGATGGGATACCTAGGTGGCCATAATTTCTATTATATATGTCAGGCAAGTCCTCTCCTTGCTGAGAATCACACATCCAGGGTCGTGTTGTTCACTTATTGTAACTACCATGGAAACAGGCTAGACAGCCAATGAGCATAGAGCATTGACAATATTAAGTGTTTTCTAGAAATTGGAACTCTGTGTGCCACATAGCCAGGGAGTGGATTTCAAATATGTTTGAGAAGGAAGGATTTTTTTACTGAAGCAAGAACTGCAAGGTAATGCAAATGTCACAGTGACTCAAATGAAATTAGGTGTTTATTGTGAATATTATTTAGATACCCTAATATTGGTCTGACTTATATACATATACAACTCTGCAGGCGTGTATTAAGACTTAACATATTTATCTTAATTGGTATATATGTATATATATGAACTAAAGATATGTACAAGTAATATGACCATATCATGCTCGGTAGTGGGTGTAAATTAAACAAATGTTAGCTGTGTGTTGCCACAGGAATTGTTTTGAAATGTGGAGTGCAAAAAGTTCCATTATGTCACAAGGTATTGCTGGGTAAAGAGATATGCATGTACCTGTAACCTCATCCTGTGACAAAGCAGAATTGTTTTTAAAAACATAATGTTTATCCAGCGGTGATAATACCAGTAGATGGATTTCGTTTCAAAACATAAATTTTATAGTGACATGATGTGATTGCTAACTTAAAAGAATGTGGCCATTTGCCAACTTTAAAGTCAAAACAAATGTGAAGCTAGAATTCATGTAATGTATCTGTGTGCATCTTCCATTGTGTTCACTGCATACTTCAGCACCAGCCAGCTCCTGGCAGCTCCTTGTACTTCCTGTGTTGGAGTTTTAAATGTTGAGAAGTTTGTCATAAGACAGTGCAATATGAAATGTCTCCCATGAACAAAACTCTTATTGCATCAAAATTCTGCACTAAGACTTTCCTTAAATCGCATTGAATTTTTATCACATGAATCATATCATATGTACATGATTATAGATCACTAATATGTTGATAATTTTTTTAATGACATTTCAAAATTAATCCATGACTGATTTTGTTTTTTAATCTGCTTACAATTCCAGAAATGTATTTGTAGTTAAACTGATTGCTACTTTCTTCCACTAATCATTTTTCATTCAAAGTTGCAAAGGACATTATGATTATAGTTTGAAATTATCAAAGGTATTTTGCAATTGATGTTTTATTTTTATCTAATATGTATATAATACTTGTACTTACTTGGTACATTTGAAAGTTTTTGGAGTCTTATTACCATATACCTTTTCATAATACACAATAACTTGTGTCACGGCAAGCCTATTTTAATGTGCCAACAGCAACATATTGCTGGGATCTTTCAAATATCATTTGCCCCCTTTTGTTGATTACAAAAACAAAAATAATTGCATGGTTGGCATACTCCTTGGGTAAAGTGTTCTTTTGTTTTTCACATACAAATGCAAGCAAAGTTTTTATTTCTGTAATTCTTTAGACTTTTTACATTTTATATTGTACATTGAATTTGGTTGGTTAAAGCTGTGTTTTATTTGTTTGTAAATATAGCATAGAGTATTTAAGAGCCTAGCAGTTTTCAATGAGCCATTTCTTTATTCTGTATGTGTAAATGTAATTTGTAAGGCTACACTTATAGTTATCTTCTTTGCAGGTTCTGCTTCACAAGATTTAATTTTCATACTCTTTGCAAAGTGCATCCTTATATGTTGCTACTAGCTCATCACCCGTCATTGGGTCCACATGATGCTGGTGTTAGCTTTGATATTGAAAGCCATCAAGGAAGGCTCTTTCTGAAACAAAACAAAATGCTTTGCTCTGTACTTGCACGGTACACAATGTAATATGGAATGATTATTATGTGACACTGTAATTCTACTCTTATTACGAAACTATTTTTTTTCTTCTTTTTTGCAATGCTTTAATCTGACTTATATATTACAAGCTCATGCATACAGCAATGTGATTTTGTTTACTTTTACCATAGTCCCTTTTTTATTTAAATAGTTGGACAATTTACTTGTATTTACCATCTTTAAACATTGTATATCAGACACAACTTGATAATAAATCATTTTTAAAACTGTAATAGCGTACTTTAATGTGAAATCAGCTTAAAGGGCAATGGAGTAGGCAAAATCATTGGAGATGGAGTGTTGAAAAATTCTTCTTTTCTGTTTATGAGATTTTTAAGGGTCAATTGTTGTGAAGTTATATCTGATTGCAGGTCAACAGGTCTTTTATTCTGCTTCTTCTGTTGATATTTTATGAGAGAAGTGTAACTTGGAGAGAACATTTCTTGAGCTTTTGACTTCCTTGTTATCATTGCAGGACTGTGCTCATACCAGTCTACTACCAGTGGAGTTCATTTCTCCTCTTTCAAAAAACAACTTTTATTGTTGGATTGTTGATCATGTTTCAGTGATTTCAATGTATGCATTTTACCTGTGTATAGCTCGAAGCATATTTTCACATCAAGTTGGGACTGATCAAAGGCATTTCCTATGCTATTCATGTGTAATGAATAAGACGGATATATATTAACAAAATTGATTCAACACCAATATTCCCCTATTTGTTTAAGTTTTTACCTCATTCTCACTATAATTATCCTCAGCTTCTCTTCAATATTTCAGAGACTTTTAATATCTAATTATGCAGCAGCTGCTGATTAGTATCACAAAATCATCTAAAAAAACAGGTTACATTTAAAATTAGTTCGAGAAAGGAAATTGCCTTAGCCGTGTCCTTCGTAGATCCTAGACAATGAGTGCAAGTGCTTCATATCCCTCTTTCTATTCTACTTTTGCTGCTCATCAACAGAATACTGTTGTACAATTGTTGAATGTCAAAGTTGTGCATATACATGTAATAACCATGCATCCATCATAGATACATATAGTGTGATTTATACACATATCAGTAGAGCGTGAGGATCCAATAGTTTGCACAGCATAGAGTAATGGTCAATTTTGTTTTTGAAACTGCAAAAAGAAAAAAATTCATACTGTGCAAGTAAATACATGTATATGCATATTATATCATGCGATTATGAGTGGGGGTAGAAGCCCGTTTGAGGTGAATTTGTATAAAAGATATTGGACAAAATGAATTGATTTGAAAATGGACTTGAATCGTGTGCAGTGTCATTCTTAATGGGTGTATTCTCATTAGCTGAAAGAGAGGTGTGGATTTACAAGCTCTTAAAAAGAGTTGACCCAGGATTTATCAGGGATTAGTATTGATTTCTTCTTAATCTTTGAAAGGGGGGTCAAGGGCTTGGGAGGGCATCAGTGATTTTTATCATGACAGGACTTTTTTTACGACCATCCCTCAATGAGGATTACAGACCATGATCTTCGGCGGTGGCTTATCAGATATTTATGGATTTTTTTTCATAATTTTGTATAAACCGGTAAAGAAAATTTTATGTCAATTTGGTTTGAGTTCACTACTTCTGGAATTTTGCTTGGAGGCAATATAAACGTGATTGGATTACAAATGTAACTCAAACATTCCTTTACTGTTGGATCAAGAAAAGGAACCTCACAATATTTCCCTAATGTTGTCAACACAAGGAGACATGGCATGACATTAGCTCAGGAGGATTAAAGTTGTTTCTACAATGTACATAGGAATGGCGATATCACATGGAGTAATGATAGACAAGCAGGGTGATTGTACTCCTGTGTCTTGGTATAGTTAGCGGACGTTCCCCTCTGGCTTCTACCTTCAGGTCAACATTCCTCCCACAATCCTCCAGACCCTCGTTCCAGACAGTGATTCTCGCTAAATGAGGCACAAGAATAATAATTCCCTGATGGTGAAGCTGAGAGAGAATGAGAGGGCATCTTCTGGTTTTCCTATCAACTCTCCTGGTTTCGCAAATTGTGTTTTTAGCATTCCATCTCTTTGAATTGAGAGTGATTCATTGTTCGTTGGTGAAACATTTTCTATCCATCACATATGTTCTTTGCATGCTGTACCCCATCACCACGTTGATTTCTCTGTATCTCTCTCTTTCTCTCTCATTCTTTCTCTCTCTCTCTCTCTCTCTCTCTCTCTCTCTCTCTCTATCTCTCTCTCTTTTTCTTTTTCTTTCTTTTGCTTTTTCTCTTTCTCTCGCTCTCTTTCTTTCTCCCCCCCCCTCTCTCTCTCTTCCTCTACCCATCTCTAGTGTCTCTTCATCTCTCTCAACCTCTCTGCCTCTCTCTTACTATCTCCCTCCCCCCCCCCCCCCTCTCACTCTATCCCACCCTCTCGCTCCATCTTCTATCTCCCTATAATTTCCTCCTCCTTTTTCCATCTCCGCCTTTTCTCTCATGTATGTCTGTACTCTAGTTTACCTTCCATCCCCTTACCCTAGTTCCTTTAACCCTTTGTATCCCAGATAACATGCTGGTCTATGGGAGCTGTGAGTGTTGATGATGAAGTAATGCACACGTGACATGTTAAAGGGATAGTCCACCCTGAAATTAAGTTGGCTTCAACAAAAGCAGAAACATGAAACAAACATATATGTTAAGGTTTAACGAAAATCCATCAAAGAATAAGAAAATTATGATATTTTAAAGTCTTGAGTTTGTGATGTCACTTGCACGAGATGCTCTCCAATATATTGTGTGCTGTATGATTCCATGAATTGCTCTTTTTTTCGTTTTTGATGAAAGAATGTTTTTTAATTTCATAAAGGTATGTGTTTCTAATGATTTATCAAATGCACAGATAAAATGATGCATATACTTTGAGAAAATCAACATTATCAGAAAAATTAGTACACTACAGAAGAGCATCTCGCACCTGACGTCACAAAATAAAAAAATGTAAACAATCGTAACTTTCGAATCCTTTGACAGATTTTCATCAAACCTTCACTTATATGTTTCTTTCATGTGTCTCCTTTTATTAAAAAACAACTTATTTTCAGGGTGAACTATCCCTTTTAACAATCATAACTTTCTCATCCTTTGACAGATTTTTATCCCTTTAAACAATCATAACTTTCTTATCCTTTGACAGATTTTTATCCCTTTAAACAATCATATCTTTCTTATCCTTTGACAGATTTTCATCAAATCTTCACTAGTTTCCTTCAAGTTTCTGCTTTTGTCAAAACCAACTTAATTTCAGGGTTAACTATCCCTTTCAAAGTTAAATTAGAGCACACTAAAAGAATAAGAAAAAAAAATTGACTTAACTAAAACCAGACCAGTGTATGGAAGAAAATGGGGGTACAAAGGGGTACATCCTAGGGTTCAATGCCAGAGGTCACTCCTAGGGTTAGACCCCCCAGAAGGTCAATGCTGACCATTCTTTGCATTAGAGAAGGGATTCCACTCATCAAGCCTAATTTATTGATCTAAGGCTGCAGATAGGACAAGGCTGGGAGAGAGATTGGTGGGGGGGGGGGGTGCTGAAGAGAGGGGAAGGGGGCTGCAGTTTGGTTGTGGGGTCATCAAAGTCATATTTATCATTCAAACTTACCATTCATGGTAACTTTTCTACCAGTGGCAATTTCTAAGGAAACCTGTACATATGTCAAGTGCTGTTACCATAATATTTCCCATTGATGGCAGAGTTACCATAATTGGTAAGTTTTATGCAACAGGGCCTAGATCTTCATATGGAAACAAGTGGTTCTTCAATCACTGATTGAACCTGCTGGTTAACTTGGTATCACAGTAATGTACATGTATATGCACGTAGGTGTTGTAAGTATTTAGAATACAATGGGAAATTCATGATAAACTTATAAAAGGCTAAGTTTTAAGATAAAACCTGTTTGGTCAACTGTCTCTTCACTATCCATTGTGCCAAATCTCACCAAGATTTCATTCCCTCACTCTCTCATAATCAACTATTTGGAATATATTCCAGATGAACCAACTCTACAATGACAGTGCTGGAGTTAAGAGGGGAACCTTGAAGGGATAGTTCACCAAGAAATTAATTTGATTTCAATCAAATGAGACACATGAATGAAACATAAAAATAAAGGTTTGATGAAAATCTGTCAGAGGATAAGATAGTTACTATCTTTTACACTTTTGATTTTGTGACCTCAAGAACGAGGTGCTCTCCAATAATGTTGTGTACAATTTTTTTTTAAAGTACATTTTCTCAAAAAGATACGCATCCTTTTACCTGTGCATTTGGTACATCATTAAAAATACGTTTTTTCACACATACCTGTCTAGTTTAGAACTCAATTTACCCACTATGCTCCAGAAACTGCTGTAATGCATTTGATCAACTTTGAGTGAAGATCCAGTTCCAAAGCAAAACATGTGTAACACTAGTAGAAAGCTCAGAGCTTGTTGAAGTTTGGGGCTTCAAGGTTTACAGCATCTGTTTGTAAGGTAAGTGTACTTCTTGTATTTGAACCACTTAAATAATAGACTAGTCTAAACCTTGTGTGTGGGATGGAGTGTACTTTTCCCACTAGTGGACAAAAAAGGGGCAAAAAGGGCTGCGTTCGGGGAAATACCATCAGAAAGAACTGCACAAGAATTGTTAGGCTGGTGGAGGAATTTTGGGTCATTCCAGCAGTTTCTCTCATCAGTGAAAGGAGATAAGTTTAGCAGAGCCTGAGAACAGAGGTGCGGCCGCTTTGTGGAATGTGCAATGGGAGAAACATGACGATATCAAACACAGGCAACATTGAGCTGGCAGATCTATGCTCAAGTTAGGAATGAGAGACGGTTTGTTCTTTCATCAGACAACTGTACAGCTTAAATAACTATAATGTATTCTGCAATGCAAGGTATCAATTCAATTACAATTGCACATAAAATACATCACAAAAGATCAATATGAATGTATCGGTTGCTAGGTAAATATATAGATGGATATGAGCACATAGATACACAGTTGTAGATTGCTAGATGTATGGATAGATAGGTATATCAGTAGATGGATAAGAAGATAGCAGAATAAATAGCAAATAGAATGAAATTGTCACACACCACAAATTACATTTTCACAAAAAGACAGAATAAATCTACAAAAATGCCATTGTCAGATGCATTCATAATTTTATTACTGCTATACAGTATACGCCATGAGTTGTATAAGATTTAAGTAAATAATATATACATGTACACAGAAAAACCCAATAAAAGCAAATAACTTCATGCTTTTATCGCACTTTAGGTCCACTCAAACATTCTCATTATCTTGAAATATACAGACTGTAAATAAATGTACAGGAACATCACATATATAGCATTCATAACTCAGAAAAAAAATGTGGAAGTTATGTTTATAAATATTTAGTCTACATGCATATTTACATTTCATGCAGTACAGCACATATATCGTATCTAATCACCTTGTTACATGTTTACATGTTCGTGTTTGCTAGCAAGAAAATCGAGGCAAACCCCACCAATTGCAAACACATTGGATACTTCAGAACAAGACAGGAATCTGTCATAAACTTGTACAAAATTAATATTTGTTCCAAATATTAAACAGCTTGACATGCCTTGGCCCATTCCACCTTGTTTCAATCTGGAGAATTCCTGAATTCCACAAGGCTGAACAAGGTTTTTCCTCTAAAACCTGCGCTTTCTAACACGGGATCCAAAATAAATACCTGCACATGAATGGTGAAATATCTTTTTGATATGAAAGTAGACATAGAAAGAATGGAGGTAAAAACATATTACAAACATAATCTACAAATCTATCATTAATCTACATCTCATATTGCCATATCGTATTGCTTTTTTCTAAGCATTCATATCTGATAGATCAAAACATTTCAGAAAACATGCCAGGTCAGCTGAATTGTTGTGTAAAGTCTGCTCTGTGAAAGATGCACCATCACATCTTTCTAAGTGTAATAAATAAAGAATATATACACATTACACAAACCTTACTTTTTTTAACAATGTCTCACTTTTCAAAAGTGATTTAAGATTTGAAGATACCGTAGACTGCAAGCATAATCATCCTCCTGATAAACCGTCTAAGTAGAAATAAACTGCAACTACTTGCTACCCCAATGACACACTTTTTAAAAACCTTGTTTTTTTCTCCATTGATGCAATTTTCTGCATCTGTCTATATCTACATCAAGTATACTAGGTTATACTAGGTTATATAATGCACATGCAAAACAAACATTACATAGTACAGAAGAATCGTGGCATCGAGATTGTCACCAACATGAGTGACAATGTATAGAAATCAAGATGAATCCATCAAGACTCTCCTAAATACCACATATGAAAAACAAACTATATCATGCCTTCTCTTGCTGTGTCAGATACATTTCCATGACACATCACATGCATTGTGCAAACACACAGTGATTCAAGTGTCACAACATAATTGGTCATTAAGGATTCCAAGAAAATCCTATTGCTCATTCAAAAAGAAGCCTAAGAAAACTGGGCCAACAGCCTTCGTTCTACAGGCATTGATAAGACAAATTACACCGCTTAGCTAGTCCTTTGTTCATCGTACTATTTTCTCTTTGTCAAAAAGCAAATTAAAGATTGCAGCTATGCTCAGTTGCAAAAGTTTAGTTTGGGAATAAACCCGAGCTAATGAAACATGAGCACAAATGAATGACATCCAAATAATAAAAAGTTGTGCATATCTAATTGAAATCACTCACAACATCGACTCCAATACATACATGTTAATCTCTCACTGCATCATCTGTGGCTTCAAGGAAGGAACATTCTGTGTACTGTAGCCTATCTAACAATGACCATGTCTTTGAATCACACATTCTATATTTATAAATGGTACATTAACAATAAAGAAGGCATGTTGATATACAGTAACTTGTACTGGTAAGAAACATGTTTAAACAATGATTACACCATTTGGTTTTAACTGACTTTGGTGTGTAAGAGGTGTAGTAATGTACTTATACAGTGTAACACATTATAATCCTTGTGCTTTTAACTTCATGTTATTTTCAACCAACACAAATAAACTTTCATGATCACATTATAATCCTTTCAAGAGAAATGAGTTAGAAACATATTACAGATGGTTGTAGTAATTATGTAAAAAAAAGAACTAATGTTGTGATTGGCCTGTGTAGTGCATTCATGAAGTCTCCTTTCAATCCAGGGTCGAACTGGACTCACTGGAGACTGACTTCCCAAAGGTCGTCGGTAAGGCTTGGTTTCCTCTCAGAGGCCTGGAGGAGGAGGTCAGACGCAGATTTATGTCCAATCCCAGCTGAAGCAAGCAGGTCATTTACTGCCCATGAACACAATAGATGTGGCTTCTTACTGGGAGCTAACCACAATGACTTCCGACCTTTATTTCTTAGACAATAGGCTTATGTCAATAAGATTGTTCTGTCTAAGTGTGAGATTATGACACCAGTCTACCCAAGCCATTTAAGTCAAGTAGCAATAATGTGTTGCCTTTTAGAGCAATGAAGGTTAATCAGAGATTTGTGCTCTCAGAGTATTCCCTCACCACTCTGAAAAGATAACTCTAAATGAATTGTAAAGTTGCTTTTGTTACCATGCGCTTGTTTTCTTTCATAATTTTGTTCTTCTCTTCATCATCACACTGATCATACTCTCCTCTTAACCCCAAACAGTCATCAAGAGTTCATAATGGGAAAGTAATTCTTCAGGAAGCGCTTTTTTGAAAGGTCCAAACCTCATCATCATTAAGACTAATAATAAGCAGTCTATGATCAGGTAATACACATAACCACACATAATCCATACATGATATTTCCTTATCAAAATTAATCACATTGGTATCCCACACAAAATGGGAGGTCGTAAAAGCAGTATTTACAACTCACAAACAATTTAAACGAAATAAGTGCAATACACAAGATTAATGGCCACATAGAAGAGAATAAGGCATGTTTTGAATTATCCTCATCTTACACTCTTTTGGTGCCATGTGGTGTTTTGTTTTTCCATCAGTAATGAACATTAATCCACATAGAGCAGCATTTGACTGGCACAGGAAAGATTCGAGGCATTGGTGTGACATGTCACATCATTCATTACTTGAAACCAACAGACATGGACATACAGTATACTTTGACATGCTTCATTTTTTGTCTAAGGTTTACATTGTTGATGGATGAAAGACTTGCGAATAATGAATTGGCACCTTAACATTTATGCTACCGTACATCAGAGTAATATTTGTTCTCCTTTACTGGTACTGGTATTAAGCCTGGCATTCTCAATCAGCAACAGTTCTTCCAACTACATGTAAGTCACTTTAACACAAACATCTTTACAGCAATTTCAGAGGGAAAGGCTAAAATTAAAGAAAAAAACATAAGGTCCTATATAATTCTTTTTTTATACAACTAATGAACCATCAACACATCATTTTTATCCCTTTTTTCAATCACTAATGTAAATTCATCACACATTTGGTTGAATTGTCACACTTTTTATTTCTTAGTACAAAAATAGTATCTTCCCTACACAGTCTCAGAAATCATGCTGACATTTTAAGTCAAAAAATCTTTCTTAAAAATCATTTTAACAAGAACCTCATTCAGGAGAATAATTGATGTCTTATTGTGTTCTATTCAATGTCAATCTGCAATTGGCATCGTTATCGAAATCTGAATCGTCTGTGGGCTGAAATGATGATCTTTAGAACCACATAAAATGTATATATTTTGCAATTACAGTCATTGGTACATTAAACCTGGAAACTGTTTTCATCATTTTTATATTTTTTTTTATTTCCTGTCAAAGAAACAAGTTCTTTTTGGAGTAGAGTTAGAGACAGACACAATTTTCCTCTGGAAGCGACAGATGAACTTTCCCTATAAAATATTGTCCTGGAAACAATTTTTTTCTGTGATGATCTACGGCAGACAGATGATGTACTTCCCCTTTAAGATCTCATCCTGGATGTCATCACCCGAGGTAGCAATCTCCGCCTGGACGGACAGCACGGCGCAGAGGAAGGTAGCCACCGTGGAGCCGATGGCTACGAAGAAGGACCAGCCCAAGGTACAGGTGCCAATCTGGAAGGGCCCTGCCTCGGGCCCACATAGGTCCTGTACTCTCTCTGCTCCCCAGCCTGCTGGGTACAGCACCAGGGCTACCAGGATCAGCAAGCCTGAGCAGGAGGGAAGAAACATTGACAAAGAGAATATTAAGATCGATATCAATATGAAATAAATATCCAAATGAGAACATTAAGACAGGTATCCATATGGAAGAAACACCCAAAAGAGAATATCAAGAGGGATATCCATATGAAAGAAATATTAAGACGGATATCCATATGAAAGAAACATCCAAAATAAATAAATAAATGTAGTCTAAACAGACATGGATAATGTCATTTTAATCTTAACATGACAGGACAGTCACAACATGTCAACCAGGTTGTTCACATCTAGTGCAATGTGAATAGCCCTTTAGGGGAGAACCCCTGGCAGTGCTGACAGGCCCTCACAGCAGGACCGATCATGAGTGATTGAGGTGCTAGATCGCCCCCCTTGGGGTACTCATGTTCACCCAGCTAGTACCGATGAATGAATCCCCCTTATCTTTCCATCCCTCCGGCGACACACACACACACATGCGTGCTGGATTCGTATTATGTGTCCATGAACAGTCAGAGAGATTGGAAAATGACAAATGAAGGTGTAAATGCAGGAAAATTTTAAATGCCTGCACTTATTTCTATTGTAAAAATATTTAACTCGTGATGACTGCACAATGTTAATAGGTAATGTCAGACAATACTTTGAAGTACACACACCACTGTTATATCATGTAATTCCTACCTCATATTGTAACATAGCCTGTTGATATTCACATGTGAACAAAGAACTGATATGTAGATTTTTATAAAATGACAGAATGTACTACACATTGGAAGTAACTCAAAGAATGAGATATCAAAAGTCAAATAATTGACAAACCAGCTCAAGTCACAGGAATTTCACATTTTGGTTTCAGATGGAAGTTGTCTGTTGCCAGCTGTGAAGTGACTCATGCAGTCAAGTACTATCGGCTGAGACTAATATATCCAGTATGTTGATGTTCTCTGGAACTGTCCTGCTCCTGATGAAAAGAGAGGATGCCACCCAATAGAGGTTGTCTGTCATTCATGCCCCTTCCTGGTGAATGCATGAATTCAAGAAGGACCTGGTTTTCTCACTTCCTCCTTTTAAAGGTAGGGCTTGGTAAAGAAGAGATAACAGAATCCACAATCATGTCAGAGTTTCCATTCTAATGTAATTTAAAGATAATGTGAAGTTATCTTTTTCAACACGAAAAAGAAATTGAAATTTATAGTAAGATGTGGACACGGGGTCCAGTAACCATTATGAGCGACATGTGTCATAAAATCATCACATAATTTTGACAAAGCCCAATCTTTTTATCTTCTCTAAAGTCACAATTAGAAGCCCTTTTCACTGATAGTTAAATCTCCGCCTTGTTCTTACAAAAATCCAAAGTACTGCTTCCATCTCCATATTCACAATTACATGTTTGAGTTGTGTTTTTTCTGTCATTTAATCTCAAAAATCATTTTAACAAAGCCCAATCTTTGCTTAGTATCTCTTCCATATTCACAATTTCAAGCCTTTTTTTTATTGACTTCTTAAAGTGTGCCAGCAAAACAAGAATGGCACTGGTGGGCCTGGGAGGTGTGAAAAGACATCCCTAAATCAATACACACTCTGTCTACAAGGCAAGACCTCACTGAAACTGACACAAATACTATTTGCTGAACCACTGCAACCCCCAGTGTTAGTTTCACACGAAGAATGCCATGAAGCCAAATTGCACAAATGCTTTTCAACTGCTCCTCCTGGTCTGGTTAACGCAGCCAGCTCGCTCCCACGAGCACTTCTTCCAAGCTTTGAAGACCTTATACAGAGTCTTGAGGAAAATAATCGCCTTGGACTGGACTGGTGAATGAGTGTTCCGATTACAGATGCAAGCACAAGCTGAATAAATAGACATTGGCGCAGCAAGTTTTCTTAAACTCAGATATCAAGTCACTCAGTGCTGGAAATGTTTACAAAGAGATTTCTTAAATGTTTCCTTTACTCTTCAAAGTAACTAGTTCTCACAGCATGATATTCTTTTAGGATACATTATGCATATAATTCTTTAATAATTTTATTGCTCATCTGCCATGAAACAAAATAACAAATCAATCTGCCATAAATTAATTGATTTACAAATATATGTGTATTATAAGCCTCTAGCGGTCCAATCCAAACATTTTCACACACTTCATTTCTACGATATTTTGCTGTGGTATATGTTTGCCAAAGCACAGATTTCTTCATTCTTTTTTCTTTCTTTCTTCCTTTCTTTCTTTCTTTCTTTCTCTCTCTCCATGTCTCCCGTTCTTCCTCTCGGTCTTTGATCTTCTCTTCTCATGTACTTTCTTCACAATCACAATAAACACATTTTGAATGCTGGTACAATAACTCTAATTGATGTCTTTTCAACCTGAAATGTCAACACTGTTAATAAATGAGCCCACCTGATTCAGTGGGACAATATTTACCCTCTTCACTAAACCACTATTTGCTTAGCACTGTGAGCTGGGAAATACAACATCCATACATTCTATAGAAGTATGTGTGACATAAGTGCATTCACCTTTATCATAGAGCACATATCCATCACTTTGCTGTTTCCAGTCCAAACACAAACTATGTTCCCCAAGAATTTTTTTAACCCCCTTAAGCACTCTCTTTCATCTCTCTAGATTTCGCACCGCATTAATTCTCCACAATAGCCGCCTCTTTAGAGTGGAAGCTTTGCTTTCAAAACGGCAGCTTAGCCGTAAAATTGCAATCTCGATAATCCTCCAATCGAGGTGTTCAGGCAGAGATGGGAAAATATTCAGGTTGGAAACTCCGACTGTTTCTCAGCAGGCAGGGATATTGTCATTTCACATAACTGATAACATCCGCGCAAATATCATACACCCATTACCCCCAATTAGGGCCTGGCCAGTGAGGGGAGTGTTATCATGGATAATGGGAAAGAATGAAACGATCCAGGGATGCAAGGGGGAGTTGGCTGACCTCTTTCTGTGCTTCATGATAATGAGCATGAATCATGCCCTTAGTTTAGGAGAGAGGAAATAATATTGAAAACTAAACTAACAGGTTGAGTCACAATGCATGCATGACTATATGACTATACCATCATTAAAATGTGCAATAGGGCCAAAATAATTCCATAACAAATATAAAAAAGATTATCAGTCACTAAGCGGAGAAAGATATGAACTATAATAACACTTTTAAGACTCAGCAATAATGTTCTAACATTAATCACAGTATCCCTTAAGGATACCATACATCACCCTGACATGTCTACTGTTTGTGACATCATTAATTGCAAGCATCTTCGCAATGAACATAGCTACACACACCAGGTTTAAAATTGCACTTTTACAGTATGATTAATATGAGACAGTAATGCAAGACTGAAAATCTCCGTCAATCAGAGCATAGCCAAAGCCCTTCTTTCCTCTCCTCCTCATCATCCACATCGTGCTTACTCCTAGACCCCAGGGGCATCCCTCCCAGGCTAACAACGACAACGAGCCCACTGGCACCTCACCAACAGCCCCCTCGCTGGACCAATTACCACCCAATCTTCACAGGCGCATCAGCCGCAAAACACTCCGCCACTCACAACCTCCACACATCCAGAAATCAATTGAAAATCAAATTCTTGACTCATTAGCTCGGCCAAGGTTTGGGAGTGAATCTCATCTGCCGACCAGCTCTAGGGTGTGTTTTCTGCAGGGGGGGTTCGTGAAATCCAATTAATCCATAGTTTCTTTAGATTTAGGAAGAGAATAAGAGCATGTGTTTACAGTAATAACAGGATTACATTAACAACGGGACTCTTACTCATACTCCTTAATGAATGACTGGAGGAATGTGGTAACATTAACACTTGCAGTACTGCTATCCAACACTATGCGCACATTTGTGGATCAAGAGTCAAAATAGCAATATTTGACCCAATCTCCTGCACTTTATCAGACATCTTCCTTGCTTCTCAAGATTGCCAAAGGATGTTCTCGTTAGCGGGCAGAATTATCCAGTCTAGACTCCCGATTTACTGAATTACATTTCAAGACCTGTGTGTGCTCATAATGCTGTTTCATGCCATACTACCTAGCTAAGGAGTTAGAGCAAAGAAACAAGTCCACTTTTTCACTTCAAATGTGTCTGCAAAGGTTAACTTTCAAAAATTCTTTATTTTGAAAGAGCATTAGTCAGTCACAGGAATAATGTTTGCTCATACAGCGCATACATTATAATACCAATGCATGTATTTCATTTGACATGAATGTACATTGTATGTTTATTAATAGAATGTATTTTTCTTCAATTAACATGTTGATGTATCAGAATCAGGTTTTCATAACCTATACTTGAACCCTAGGGTCTGTATTCCCAAGCACCTCTCACATCTTACACATGACTTGTGATTAATTCTCTCGTTTTTTTAATCCTTTTATACAGAGCCTGGATGTCTGACGGTCTCTCAGGATATCACTGTAGTCTCCTTTTCCAGACATTACTCCTCACAATTCAATATTTATTTAAATTGTCATTCTCTTACAAAGCTTAAATTGCTTTAATATCATCTTTGGTGCCATTTATAGTCTTGTGTCCATTCGTTTTAAACCCCTAACATATGGTACACATTATTTTACTCTCATGATTCAGAATATTAAAAAAATGGCGAGGCAACATGAATTATTTCAAGTATTCCTTTGCGCTGGGTAAATGGTACTTCTTATTTTGTGTCTGAAGAATGATATTCCCAAGTAAAGGGAATGTTTGTGGAGATTGTTGTAATCGAATCAGGCTCATCATTTAACTTTGTGCACATCCTGGCAAACTTGATCCATTACAGAACATATAATAGATCAGCTGTATGTAGCACACAGTGTCTACATGCAGAGACTAATCTCAGACTCATACTCTATCAGGGATGCTGGAAAGCTGCCCTCAGACCAAAATAGCAGGAACAATAGGGATGAGTAATGAAAGCCAACAATTATCTGGGAGAAATTAACTGGAATGTGACCAATTATCATGGATGTGTTTGGAAATGGTAAACTGGAAAAGGTACCGTCTGTGGAGGAGGTGGAGGAGGAGGAGGAGGAGGAGGAGGAGGAGGAGGAGGAGGAGGAGGAGAGTGGTGGATGATTATTTTGAATCGCAGGGGAATGGTCGATGCAGTGCCATGTTAATTGGCTAGTCTCATCATTCATGATCCTCCAGGGACCAGGGGGGCTATCATCACCAATTATGCAGGCTAGACTGCAGATAAGCTGGGCCTGGCTCACCTGCCTTCAACCCAACATCTGATGCCTAAATGACTTATGCACAGCAGAACTCAGTGGGGACACATGAATGTTGCCTGAAGTAACATCAGTATGACTAATGTTTGTGCGCTAGATATCTCTCTCTATTATTTAGGCCAATATTATATTCCCTTTTTTGGCTTGATCATTCTGAAGTTGTAATCAACAGGGCGCACAGACATTGCACACAAATTCTATGACGTGAATTACAAACCAGTATCTTTACATGATATTCATGAAACTTGAAATGTTTCAATATTTTAAGTTAAGGTGAACAATGTAAAATTCATTGTAAGTTAGCTCTTGCACATGTATGGAAGATGCAGAAAATCCTGAGAAACCAACATAATACAATGTGCAACATACATCGGCCTACTCTAATATGTGTGCTTACAGATGCAATGAATTTAAGAACACTGTAGCACAGCATTTAAATTGGTTTGGGAGAACAACATTGCTCAAAAGCTCAGAAATGATGATATCATTCAATACAACACAATTGTTGTCTTTTCAGGGTGGCGCAGTGTAAAAACAAAGTGTCAATACATCACAATGGGAGAATAAATTCACAACTTCTATGAAACTGTCTCAAATAAGTTGACACCTGCCAAGGCTGGCCCCTGATGTCTATGTTATCACGAGTCTGTCTACTCTCACAAGTCTCGTCTAGTCATCCACATTCTGGTTCAATGATGTCATGGCGATATCTTCATCACTCCTCAGAGAGCATCAGTTAACAGATGACCCACATGACGGTGACACACCAGTGGAATAGGAACAACTAATCATTATCAAAACTGCTGGTCAAAGTTGAGTAAAACTACACCTGTCTAGTAATATAACAAATATATGTAAGATACCTTACAATGGGTTTCATTTCAATTAACAAGTTTGTCTAATTTAATTTAAGTAGGAACAAACTTGTAAGAAGAATTCCTTACAATCCAATCATTTATTCAATCAGCCTTATATATTGATAAATATGTGAGATATCTTACAATGTGTTTCATTCTAAATAACTTTATCTAACTTTTAATATCTCACTTAATTCAGGTAGGACCAAAGTTGTCAGAAGAATTCCTTACAGTCCAATCATTGATTAAATCAGCCATGTGTATTAACAAGTATACATTGACAATAACTGAGCGTGATGAAGCCTACTGAAAAACAGTCTCACGGAGCTCAGAAGAAACTCATATTTCATTTATTATCATTTCCTCTGAAAGAGTAAAGTCCAAATTTTAGGGTTGTTACATTAAGAAATGTAATTTCATCTAGCTCTTTGCAAGGATCAGGAAGTGTGTGACAGGAACTCACTGGCTAAATTACACACCGCACATATCTGCATGTTAGCCCGTTTCCTGTTATGCATGCAACATTCTCACCACCATTTATTCATTAAGACGCATGTTAAGACCACTTCCATGTCAAAACACCTCCTTCATACCCCCATCTACTGGAACATTATTGGTGGTGGAAGAGTTGTGGTCTTGAAATAAAACCCTTGACTGAGGATCAGGAGGTTGTGCGTTCAAATCATGCTGCCAGTGCGAACTTAACTTTATTCCTTCCTTTTTCTCCTCCCACTTTGATCAGAATTAAAGGAAGTATATATATTTTTTTTGCAGATAAACTCAAATTCTTTTTGACACTGCATGAACCACATGATTACACATGTATCATGGATTAAGTTTGAGAAGTAAGAAACTTACCAGTGACCTACAATTCAACTAAGACATGGAATGTGTAGTTATGATATATATGAATGTGAGAGTGAAACCTTTCCGGTGTAATAACGATGGCTCAAGGAAGACACAACAAACAGACGTTATAACATGTGGTCTTTGTGGCCAGGTTACTTCAATACAGGGTTCAATGAGAAACAAGAAACAACATTAATACAGTCTTTATAGACAGGTGGTCCTTCTATATATGTAATGGTTGTTCACGCAGGTTGCTGTACCTCTACTAGTCATACTAGTATCAGTATCAATCTGAAGATAAACTACTTGCAAAAATGTACATGTACATTGGATGCAGGGCAGGTTTTCTACAGGTACCTGCATGATGATGGGGTGATCTGGTGATGGATCATGTCCCCTCGTACTGCTGACTCACACACCATCCTTTCCCTCAACTCAAGACACAAGCACAAGAGTCAACCAAGACCCCATCATATCCCTCAAGACACAGGTTTTCTCAGAGTCAGCCAAGATCCCATCATTTCCCTCAAGACACGGGTACAAGTGTCCACGAAGATCCAATCCTTTCCCTAAAAACTCAGGTTATGTAATAGCCAACCAAGACTCCCCCATTCACACCATGAAAAATTAATCTGCAATTTGACAAAAGTGAGAGATAGTATGTCATCAGCAACTTGTCAGGTTCGTTCAATGGGGGGGTTGATACTGCTGGTTAATACTAAATTGAACTTTATTATTTTAATAAGGAATTCACAATCACAACATTCCAGAAAACACATTTCAACATTTCTCTTGTTGCCTCTATCAATACACAGATTATATACTAGAGCATTTGACATTTTCGTTTTAGCAAGTATTCACAGAAATGCATATCAATGCAAGTATTGATTGGTAACCCGTGTCACGAAATTGGATTCTTCCAATGCAATGTTGTTAATGACAGAAAGTTTCACAACATATAAATACACTGTAATCTCTTTGACTCTGGTGATAGTAATCCAGCAGCAAAGAGGCACTGATCTAGCTCTTAGTGTCAGCTTAAGACTAATAGCATGTCCCCTTCAAAGGATTACCGGTCGTCAATACAGACAGGATGTGCTGAGCTTAAGTACAACGCATGATCAACTCATGAATGTTTCCCTTCATTGATTCTTTCAAGAAGTTGGGGCAAGACGTGCAACATTCATGACGAGTTTCTTCGCATCAGGGCGTGAGACATCCGTTCTGCCTCGCAGGACAGTGATCAATGTCATAATGAGCAACACGTGCATTATCAGACAAGTGCTCAAATGTCTCAATCTAATCTAATCTAAAGATACAATTGCACATTTTACTATCAAATTTCCAGGCTTTGTTTGGTGCTTTCGTTGCAGCTGACACATACACTACAGCTCAAAGGAATTGGCACGGGTAAAGGGAAAGGGAAGAAAGGGAAGGAGCCACAGTTTTGAACCATGGTACATTTTGTCCAGTTCAGCATGAAACATGATGCTTTAGCCTAAAAACATCATGTTTCATACTGAACTGGACAAAATGTATCACGGTTCAAAACTGTGGCTCCTTCCCTTTCTTCCCTTTCCCTTTACCCGTGCCAATTCCTTTGAGCTGTAGTGTACTTCCACCAGTAATACATACACATCCCATAGTGCTGCAGAGGAGTTAAAGTAAGATTTTGTTAAACTGTTCATTAAACTTTTTCTCTGATTTTTTTGCTCGTAGTCAGAGCAACTTTCAAAATTAGGTTCAGCAAATTGCTATAAAATACTGTACTTTCAACATGGCGATGGGAACAATGAAATTCTGTACAACAGCCACTCTTGTTAATCCCTGCCTTTAAGGCTCTGTGGATAAAACCTGATTCTTTATTGTGCCATTCAGTTTACACACCAAATCTCAACTCTTAGGAATGGAAAAATTAATTATATAGTCTTGAGGCTCAGACATCTTTACCCAATGTATTGGTCCAAATCAGATGACAGCAGTGCCAAACAAACTGCTCATAAAAAAAAGTGTTTCAAAGAATTCCTTCTCTGTTATGTAAACAAACAATGAAGATATTTAATAAAAATATTGCAGACATCAAAATAAAAGACTTGGCAGGACTCCTTCTTTGCATCCTCCACGTAAATGCGTCCTTTTCACAATAACCAATAGAGCGTAATATACTACAATGTCCATGGTCATTGGCTACCTAATGGCCCAATCAGCAACAGTCGACTGAACTACAAGACTATCAATGAGCCTGGCCTGCTATGTGATTATGTGATTAACTCAGTTGAGGGTTAGCCATGTGTGACCTCCGATGACCTTTGCACACTTACCACCATGCCTTGGGGGCAAGTTTGACCCCAAGAGCCAATGAGGGGTGAATCAGAGGGGTACAGAGGGGGCCTGCTGGGGTGTCACAGGGGTGTCAGGGTGCCCTGTTCGTGGGGAATGTTTTGACTTTTGACAGACCGTGTTGGTTAAATAGACCATCATCAGTCACGGTGCATGGTAATTATCATGGTAAGCGGATATGACAGCATTTCAGATCTTGAGACACAAAATGGGGGGTGAAAAGAAAACTTCCCTGGTGGAGACTGCACAGAGACAAACAAACAGATTCAGTCTGCAAAAGTTGTCTTCTCTTCATGCCTGGAAATATAACACAATCATTCTTGTTGAAAATTATGAAATAGGTCATAGTTTACTTCAAATTAAATTAATCTATTCAAATATCAAGTTTACTCGTAAACATCAATCTAAAACAAATCAAAGTAGTAAATTCAAAATGTTCAGAGAAAGAAGGTTGTGATTTTGGATGGTGCATTGTAAGTTCTATCAAGATACATTTTTTGGGGTGGGAGGGATATATTTTTTATCTGACAGAGGGTCATTTGTCTGTCAAAGAAGTATCAGCCTAAGAGGAGCATTCTGGGAAGCACCCAGAAAAAAAAAAAATCCTCCTAAATTGTGAATTACTCTCCACACCTCAGGCAAACAAAA
Organism: Arbacia lixula; assembly: GCA_963669155.1. Taxonomy (NCBI): domain Eukaryota; kingdom Metazoa; phylum Echinodermata; class Echinoidea; order Arbacioida; family Arbaciidae; genus Arbacia; species Arbacia lixula. The sequence goes on along the minus strand of OZ022576.1, from coordinate 54,617,666 downwards.
CAGTTAATGGGAAGGATTAAATATATGGATCAGAAGTTAGCAAATTGCGGTGAAAAACAAACTTGGCACTTGATATAAATCTCTAGGTTAGGGGGGATGATGACAATAGCAGACACTTCATAAATTGCAGCTCTGTTCCACAATCACCTTATCTGTTTGCACACCGAATCAAATGAAATATATCAGACAAATCTGTTTGCATACTCAAGGACAGTGAATTGTTTATCAAACACATCCCACCACATGCCACGCATTACTGATGATGTGGAGCAAATTAAACTTTATGCTGCTGGAAAAATATTGCTCGCGATACAGACTCAATAATACACGCAATAATACACGGAACCTTTCAATGTTAATGTGAATGCTGTCATTGTTTTCAGTTATTTTTTTCTGGTTTCTGCTCCTGTATCAAAAAGTTACAACAAAACAGAAAATGTGGTTAAATTGGGTATGAAAGTATAGGATTACTAATGATTACACACCTTCTAATTATCTACACTGCCACCAGTTTGATTTTCTTATGAAGATTGCAGACTACTCTATACATGTATCATGTACATGTACAAAAAACACATCTACAAATACATGTAGATTGGAGTTACTGCAAATATCTAAATTTGTCACGTTTTGTTGCTTCATTATTCTGTCACATTGTCAAAAAGTACTGAAAAAGGTGAGGAAAAGTGCAAGGACGTTTACTATGACATGCTCCTTGACTTAGGCTTGCATGTAGTGTACACGTACATCTCATATCCTCTCAGTCCCGGAGGAATGTTGTAATTGACATTGGATTCTCATTGGATGGTACTGAGGGGGTTAAGTCTCTTAAGGAGGCAAATCCATGTCTTTAACACTGACAGGAAGACAGTGAGTTTCTGCTAGAGCCACACAAGTTGAGCCTCAATGGCTGACACTGCTGCAATCTCAGCTGACACAACACTGTGTGTGTGCCTGGCTCTGCGCTGCCATGGAGAGCTAGCTAGCTCACTGAGCCTGTAATGCTGTCATGATGATGTCAGGAGCCCATGGATCAAACCCTGGTCCTTCACACGCACTGTCTGGTTACCACTAGTAGGTACACCCTGGCCACCTTTGGTGCAACGAACCTCAGAAGGACAGGATGTAACTTCATACCAAGGTTCACATTCATTTGGGTAACTTTATGCGAAGGAAGTTTCCATTTTAAACATACAGACTGACATATAACTTAAATTCCTGAAAGTATGCAACACAAAAAGTGCAAGTCTTCACATGTCATCAGTATGCATTACCTTTGAAGTTTTTGATTTCATATCTAGAGTGCAATTCAATATTTAAACAAATCTCTATTACTGCAGGAGTGGATGAAGTCAAACACAGCTATGACCAACTACACATTGTTTACTTTTAGTTTCTATAGATGAATGGAAACCCATATTTTTATGTAAATACTGACAACCCCCAAATCCACAGCAAAAGTGGATGACAGTCAAATTCCAAACCACCATCCTCGATCATGAAGCAACCAGTATCATCTGTTCAGTAGGGTCCACCCACTCATTTTTAATGCAATCTCTCCATTTTTTTTTCTGCTGCCACAGCAACAAACATTTCTCGGAGTTCTTTCCCACCACACAAACTTAGTATGCTGAGTCACACACACCCATCCTTCCCACAAGGCTTATAGTAAACCCCAAAGTTTTCTGGTATTCCCAGTAGACACGGCCGGCTGCCACAGACATGACTCCTCACAAGTCACACTACTTTCTAAGGATTATGAGAGATGTAAGGCATGAAGTAAGGCGTGAGGAGTGATTTCTTAACTTCAGCAAACATGTGATCAAGTCACTTCAAATGAAACCAAAACATGTACAACAACAATGTCCTTTGACACTGCTCTGCTCTTTAACCCTTACATTACCAGGCCTTGAAAACCCCATTGGCTTAATACACATCTTCATGCCAATGGTAATAAGAGAGTTAACACTTCATTACCAGGCCTTGAAAACCCTATTGGCTTAATACACATCTCAATGCCAGTGATAATGATCTAGAGTTACCATTTCTGCATTTTTTCATCAGTGAAGTGCATAAATCCCAAAGAACATTATCTTGTCTCAAACAGGAAGGGTAAATATGAAACACTGTTCTATCATCAAATGATTAAGGTTTTCATTGTGAGATGTACTATTTCTATTTCACGATCTACAGCGCAATAAGCTGTAATAGCTGTCTTCTCCATTAGTACCATACACGTATGTACATATTCCCAGCTCATGCGCTATCACTTAGGACTAAGAGTGTTTGAATAGGGATTCCATTTGGTCAATAAGTTCTATTTTCTCATTTGCAATAGGGATTACAAAGCTTAGTGTCTCTTCTCTGACCTTTGGTTTAATTAAACACCATGAGTAGAAGTTATCATGTCTTATACACATAGCTCCCTCCCTCCATGTGTATGTACAACCTAGTGTGGATTGGGAAACCCCACCTAAAATCCCATGAGTCAACTCCTACGTAGAACCCCTTCTGTACTTTGGTTCTCTCTCAAGATAAAATGTTGACATAAGTTGTCTTCCAAGAGAAAAGTGAAATATAGCTTGTGAGTCATGCAGTAGCTATCTTAGATTTCCAAAGATGATGCCCTCGCTTTGAAAACCTGAAGTGGCTGTAAGTTTACTTACACAACGAAGGAGGAATTCTTGGGAACATTCTACACTTTTTACGAGCAACTCTCAAAGTTGTATAAAATTGCAAAACACGAATGGTTTGGATGTTATGCAGAATGGATACAATTGTCTACTGCCTTTATAGCAATGTCACTTGTAATGAATACTGTGCATCTACTGTACCTACTGTATATAATGAGCATGTTACCTATGTACATGTACTGGAAAAAAAAATAAAATATATTTGCATCGAAAGCATGAACTTTTAGCCATTTTGTATGAATCTGCAATGCATGACTTAAATACAAACACTTTTGCAATTATTTAAAAAAACATATTACAAATACAATTCCACTACGGGAGTTCAGCATTGCTCAAGAAATTTAAACAACCATATCAAACAAAGTCATTCATTAGTGTAAAATGTGACAACTGATATATTTGACAAAGAACTATACTGTACCACTCTAGCTTGTTTTTCAAAACTGCTGTCAATACCCATTCAGAAGTTTGACAAATGTCCTCTTTTTCATCATTCTCTTTTCATATTTTCCATCAAAGCTCAACAGTCTCTCCTACATATTACAACACCGGCTCTGATTATTCAAGAATTGAGCAAATTTGTTCACATATGATCTTTGAACTTCTTTGTTGTTACCCTACAAAAGCCGCCCAACAAGTCCCTCCTTTTTCCCACCGACAAAGAAGCAAAAATTCTCAATCGAATGCTAAAGAATGCCTTTCACAACCCCTGGACAGATTTTGTTCCAATGGTGTCTTTTATCCAGCCAGTTTGAAGGCTCTGTTAAATCATTTCAACTGGTCCTTGTTCAGGTGGCGTTCCTCTGGGAGCCTGCTGATGCTAAAACCTGAAAGGCAAATAAATTGTCATCTAATTGGTCTAATTCAAAACGTGTGGAGCATGAAAGCGCACTTTAATGGCAGGCAGGTCAGAAAATGGCCCACTTTCTTTCATATCTCAGTAGTTAGTTCATCCAGATTCAGAATGCTTCTTGGATAAAATTAGGCACACGACCGATATTCAATCTCCCAATAAAAGGGGAGTAATTCATTATTTTCTAAGTGGTGGATGAATGTGGGGAAAGAAAGTTTGATTATTGCTCATCTGAGTGGGCCTAATCAGATTCCTTACGTTAATTTCATTATTCACTATTACCAATATTCCGGAATTTCAGTTGCACTAATTTCTGCTCATCATTAATCAAATAGATATGAAGGGATTGTTTTTAAAAATATTAAAAGAAATAGATAACATACATAATATGATGGCAATGACATCAATCAATTTGTATGCAATTTCTAGAAGTTCACATCATTTCACCAGTCAATATAAATTGATCACTATGGACTATTTATTAGTTACATAAACTTTTTTTGGTGAAATATGAAGGAGATTTTCATATATGTACATGTATGACCAATGCCAAATTCTTCGTGATTTGACAATACATTGAACTCACATGATGCACCAATCTGAAATATTCTCTCCCACCTTTCACAGACAAGGCTTTTTCCTACACTCTGTTAACTTGATAACTCAAGTAAAGAGCCAGAAAAATGAGACACAGTTAATCAAATCTTTTATTGACGTCCTAATCTGGTTATCTGTAACATATTTGATTGCTTGCTCTTCTTCCTCCTCCACACGTTGCATGCATGACCAATCAGAGGATGATTTCCTTTCAATCAATGCCTCATCCAAGGGCCCAGTGGCGCGCCCCCTTCTTCTGATCACTTTTATAAAAGGATTTGGGAGGATGGTTGCAGCCAAATCCCTCTCTGCCTTGGGAGTGAGAGAGCCTGTTGGGTTCAGCTCCTATTCAGGAGCTAAGCCCCCATGAAATCCCTCTAATCCTCATCAAATTACTTGAGCTTGGTGATTCTCATGGTGGCAAACAACAGTTGCACTTCTGTGCTACGTGCATGCATGCAATCTCATATCATCGGTATATAGCACTAGCATACCCGTATAACAGCTCTTTTTTTCTTTATCACTGCAAAACAACGTCACTGGTTTTGTCTATTCATAAAAATGAAATATGGTAGTAAAAAAAAATGTGCGTTTCGGAAAGCAATTACAACATCAATAGCCACAATTTGAACAGCGTAAGCCACACTAATTGTCCTGATTTGTCGGGCAGTAAATGCAGTTTGATACTCCACAATAAAGCCAATTACAAGTAACTTTTACAACAGTTTTACAGATCAAAATGCAGTGAATGCAAATAAATAAAAACAAAATGAATTGTATGATTCAGTGGGAGTTTGGGAATAGCAATTTTTAAATCAACTTAATGGAGAACAATTTTCCTTTTGATAAGAAGAAAGTCAAAATGACAAGTTGAATTGATATAAAAGCAGAAAATATGAAAAATATGAACAAGAAGATTGTGACAAAAACGTACAAATATCGTTGATGAGAACACATGGGTAGAGCTTTAGTTATCTAGAGCACAAATGCCCTCATAACCCCAATTGATGTCTAAACATGAAGTCCTAAGTTCAGGGATCTATGAGGACAAATAATTACTCTGATGAGAGCCTGAAACGGTAATGAATGAGACGGTTTCTGTCAAACATTTGTGCCATTGAGAAATTGCTGGTGATTACTTAGCTTGAGCTGTTATTAGCATGCTAGGAAGGAAGTTCATCCACTGTCTTCAGAGTTCTGAGCAATATCTCCATCATAAATACGAGGTATGGAGACCCTGTTTACATTTAAGAGGACACATTATTCCTCCCTCCCAGTTCACATGGTGGACTAATCAATAAACTTCATACCAAATATATGCTCAATATTTGTGACAAAAATCATGGGTTGCAAATCATCGCCAAGTCGGAAAGGAAATATTCATGTATCATTTTTCTCAGCATCTGAATAAGCTTTGTTCACACATCAATGCCAAATCCTACATGACCAGTCATACAATATCCCAGAAATGAAACGATGTACAAAACAAAATATGACAAACACAGTGTGTTGGCTTTTCTTAGAGATGAGAGTGGGAACTACATGAAGCCTTCAGAGCATATCCAGTCCTTATCTATTGACGTCAAGCGAGAGTATCATCATTACGTAATGGTGGATTCCAATGAAGAGGCCTACATATCCATGGATGTAGACATACATGGCACCTCGCCCATGTTCACACCAACAGGGTGATCCGAGATGCTATAATCAGGACTGTGGACAAAATCTTCTTGACAAGTTACTTGTATTAACAAAACTTCAAAATAAACTTACCCTACATGAAAAACTACTTTACTATCTTTAATATCTTTAATATCTTAAATATCCTTCATATCTTTAATATGTAGGTATTCTCCTAGAATGTTGGTATTCTGATAATGCGCTGACAATACTTTGTGAAGTTCATCACGACTTGAGCCACTTCAACAATGCTGCACATGCATGCATGCAACATGTCTTTCTTTCTATTTAGGTGCATATATTTTGTTTCCATCGAAACGTTGAGAGAAGTTTGGGTATGCCTACAGGTGTGAACCCCATAAACAAGACAGGATGCAATCGCTCAAGAAAGTTTGGCAATCTCGAGAGGGCTTTGTTCCCCCCCCCCCTCCTTCCCCCCCCCCCCCCACCCCGATCTACATATTGTCTACAGGCACATGATCTAGTTAATTAGTTTTTTCACTTTTTCAAAATATGTGTTTAGGAGAAGGAAGCCTGGCTTATGTGCATTTTGAAGTCAAACTATAATATTCAATCAATAGTCTAGCTAAAATATACTTATTATTCTTGATTCCATCTCGAGTTCAGCGGGAGAAAAGAGGAGAATGAAAGAGTGACTAGTTTTGTGAGTACCAGACTCTTGTGTTTCAGTTTGAATTACCGGTATACTTGTCCAAAAGAAGGCTGCAGCCAGACTTGCTAGCCATGCCCCTTGTCTGAAGACATACATACACTACAGCTCAAAGGAATTGGCATAGGGAAAGGGAAAGGGAAGGAGCCGCAGGTTTAAACCATGGTATACTTTGTCCAGTTCAGCATGAAACATGATGCTCTTTAGGCTAATGTATCATGTTTCATGCTGAACTGAACAAAATATACAGCGGTTTAAAACTGCGGCTCCTTCCCTTTCTACCCTTTCCCTTTCCCTTTCCCTATGCCAATTCCTTTGAGCTGTTGTACACAAACCTATGAGAGCTCTGCATTTCAGACATATTGATTCACACCCACTGACTGACTAATCGACAAGGGGGTTTAGTCCTGCAAACTACACCTGATCCAACTGATCAGTGAGTGAGGACCTGTCTGTCACTGCACTCTCAGCATGCTCAGAAAGAAAACATATATACTAACCATGAGTGTGCACCTGCTATTCATTTGTCACCGAGCTTTATATTGTCTTTCCCCATGTAAAGTACATGCCCATTGGCTCCAAGGCATAATTCTGATAATTAAAGCATGGATCAGACTTAGTAATAGGGTCCATGATTAAAGGTGAGGAGAATTAATGATTACAGACCTTAATTATGGCAGAAACATTTTGCCATCATCACAAGATTCAGATTTTGGATTTAAATGCTTTACTCATTCATGAGATGATTCCTTCCAGAATTCCTGAAATCAAGCAATAATGGAATCCATGGTCATGGCTGAATGGCACTCTACATGTATTGATCACGGATCCTGCATTCTTTAGTCAAAATCAGAACATAAAAACAGTTGAAAATGACGGCTTAAGTTATAAAATTTTGTAAACATGTGACATCATGCCCATGAGGAACTCAGCAACTATTTCTAGATGTACCAGATTTCTTTGAAAGCATTAAAAGTTTCATCACCACAACAACCAATGAGTCATCAGATACCCCCTTTTTTACCAAGTGTGTGAAAATTAGAGAACAAGGCAGCGCCTATTTCTGCAGACAATAGCAGACAACAGCAAGACACAGAATGTGGATCTGTGTTATTCATCACTGTGTGGGGGGAGGAAATGAACCAGCAAATCACTTGTTGTCTCCCTGACATTCCCATTAGAAACAAAATCAACCAGCAACGGAATAAAAACACAGACTTGACATGACTCATGATCAAAATATTGATACAAATTCTATCAAAAAGGCTGTTTCAGCCCTAATGTCATTAACCTGATGCAACACTCATGACATCTAGCTACAAGCAGCAAACTATCATGTATTCAAAAGACTTTCAAAGTGCAAAGGGGGGGGGGTCCTATTTACGGCTTGGTATTTTGTTCAGTAAGATGGTATAGGCAGTGAAGAACAAATTTATGAACTGGGAAATAACAAATAGGCCTACAACTACATGATTAATTCAAGATTCTTAAAATTGGTATCACACCCCAAAAAAATCCCATATTTTATGACAGCCCTAGCCTCCTAGGCCATGTTTATGAAATTATGAGAGACATATTTATAGGTTTTTGACTTCAAGTGACCCCAGAATGCCAAGGCTTGGCCCAAATAATCACCCAAAATGCATACTTCTTTTGAAATATGAGAGTGTTTGGTTCAAGGTACAGGTAAATCTAGAGCCTAGTGATTTGTAACAATAAATCATGGCATCCTAATAGGGGATTTACAGGTTGGTTTTGGTATGAGTCACAATTTTATCCATTATTCCAGGCGCATTTAGCTTAGGTTTTCAAAGGTAAAATATGCTTTTAAAAGTGCTGGGTTTGGCATAATCTGAGAGCATTGCTTTAAATAAACACACTGATCATCATATATTAGCAAGTTGTCTGGTAGATAAAAGGGATGAAAAGAAAATCAAAATGAGGCTGCAAATTATGTAAAGGTAATAGAACCTTTTGCCACATGTCTGGTTATACCTTTAATAGGGATTTTCCCCTTTTCATTCCTCTTTTTTTAAAAGGGGCTTGGAGCATTTCAGGGCGCACTATTCCTCACCCCCGTTATCCGTCAAAACCCAACCCCCTCCTTCCATTTTCAGCTGGCCCGACACAAAGTCAAATCAGATTTCCTTCCTTTTTTCTTCTAGGACGGAAAAGAAGCTGATCATGCGTTTTCATCTTCCTGTGAAAATGAGGCGAAAGATTTCTTTGTATTATTCCAATCGCAATACAGTAGCACTTTACCATAATGGACATAGCAGTTGGAGGAAGTTCATATTTTTTTGTTCTTAATATCGTTAGACAGGATTCACACTTCTCCTGGCAGGTAATAAAAGTGCAGACCGAACTTGTAAAAAAAGAGACGCAGGAAGTACGATAAGGTTATCTATCAATCAAAAAGAAGTACATGACTTACAGTATACATGTACATGGATGGCATGGGCACATTCACCTCAGAGTCACACACATGCAAGTGTTCTTGTTTTTTTTTTCATTTGAATGCTCTTTTACAGTAAAGATATTGAAAACCACATTCAAGTTGTTAACTGCAGTCTCCGTTCAATTATTTCACATTGTTGACATGAGAGTGCATCTACAGCTTTGAAGCATTTTACAAATTTTACAACATACTTGTTGCCAAGGAAACATAAAAAGTCTGATCACCCTCTGACCATCCTGGCCAGGAAACCAAACTAGACAGTAACAAACGTAAAATCTAACCATACATTGTAGTTACCAATGCAGCCGTATGTCGCACATCAAAATTGCATTTTCCAGGATTATTGTTATACTGTCAACCCACAGTTACACATCAAACAAATAGTACAGCCCTGAGCATTTTGTGATAATAATCACTATTCTCTCTTTAATTCAAGGAGTGTCATAAAATCATAAATCTTTAACAGAAGGCTGGGTGTTTCCAAATGTCAATTGACCGAGGAACAATAACAAAGTCATTAATATTGCATCATCCTTCTGTTATCTTTCTTCAGATTTAACTAAATAATATTGTCAAGAGGTGAGTGATGATTTCCTAGGGGCCAGCCTCGTGACTACATTGTGTGAGGCTCTTATTTCTTAAGGATTCAGGAAGGAAGTCAGACAGACACTTACAGACAATCGCCTGCCTGCGGAGAGAAAGTACATACACACTACAGCTCAAAGGAATTGGCATCTATAGGGAAAGGGGAGAAAGGGAAGGAGCCGCAGTTTTAAACCGTGGTATATTTTGTTCAGCATGAAACATGATGCTTTTTAGGCTAAAGCGTCATGTTTCATGCTGAATTGGACTTAATATACAGTGGTTTAAAACTGCAGCTCCTTCTCTTTCTTCCCTTTCCCTATGCCAATTCCTTTGAGCTGTAGTGTACCTGCGTTAGGCTACATGTACTGTAGGGAGGAGAGCTTCAAATAGACTTCATGCAATTATTATGTTTACTTCCTCATATTTTCAATGACCCAAGCAATGATGAAATATTACCGTACATTTTTCTACAACAACAACCACCTAAATTGGGAGAAATAAACACGAGGATAATGACTTACATACTGTACATATAGGGGGGAAATTTTATGACATTAGTACTATGCGCAGCACAAATATGACTAATGTGTCATTTTTGTGGGTCTATCTACCTTTTCAACTTAGATTAAAATAGTGTGATGATTTATCTGTTAAGTATGTTAAAATATGAACACCATTTATTCTGTAACATTTGCAGAGGAAGTATCCACATAACATTAAAGTTGATCCTCTGACAGCAGAAACCAGTCAGGCAGTTAGTAAGAGTGGAAGTACCAACAATGCGCACAATAGCAGAACAGCACAAATGCAAACAAATTGTATGCATTCTTTCCTACAAATAATTGATCTTAGTATCCATACAAACTCTGCAAGCACTATTGATTGCTTTCATGCTATTGTGCTGCTATTGACAGCCAGCGATTTAAGCGTCAATAGATGCAAATCATCAGTTCACACAGAACCAATGGCCCAATGAGCACCAATGGATTAAATGAATGGAGTGACTCAGTAGTAGGTGGGTCAGTTTTAGCACCAAGCTGACAAAATTAGGGCACTACTTTCTGATCTATAGGAGAATGAGCCCTAAGTTGAGTTTGCAATTTTATGTGACCAAAACAAGCAAATGACGTGCGATTTTGCCCACCCAATCAGAGCTGATTGCGTACATGGCAACCTTGCAAAATGAATAGATTTCCAACATTTCAAAAAGACACACTGCAATATAATTCACAATCTAGCTTTACAAGATTTCCTGAGTAGACACATAATGAAAGAGACTTTGCTCACATTCACTGGGATGTACACAATAGCTTGAGCTCCTCTTGCAACTCATTTACTCCACAACTCACTGAAGATGAGATACCCTACACAGCTCACCCATCAATTCTACTCCCACTTCAGATTTTCAACATACAATCTTTGGCACGATATTTGACCAACATCAAGAAGACTGTTGTGCACACTTAACAATTGTTACTCAAGTAACTTACCTGTATTTTTTTTTGTTTACATGTTGAGCTTTACATTTTTCTCTGATTTCAAAGACATCAATTGCTTGAGATAGCTGCTCAGTTTAAGTAGAAGGAAAGGAAGCTCACCTGCTATTGCCTGGATGAATCCGCAGACGGTGAAGAGACTCTTTTTGCACAAACTTCTGAAACATAGGCTGAAGACGGACAGAAGTCCCACCACAATCAGTACGAGGAAGCCCGCACAGTAGAAGACGGCCATGGCTCTCCAGAACCCGCTGGGGATATCCATGAAGTCATTAATGTACAACGTGCACTCCACCTCGTTCATGGTCTGGCCCTCGCTGTACAAGACCGCCCGGTAGATCTGGGCACACCGCATGAAGATGCCGAGAGTTGGGGTGTAGGTCTGGATGGGGTCCAAGAGCTCTGAGGGCGCTGTTGCGTTCTGCGGGGAGGCGTCGGCGGTGTAGATGATGCTGGCGCTCTTGATCTGCTGCTCCTCGCCTAGCAACCACTGAGACGTCATGAGGGCCACTAGATGCCCCAGCACGATGGACACGCTCAGGAGAGTCCAGAAGAGGGACCGGATGGTGACGATTACATAACACATCTTGACGCTGTCTTGGGTTCCGTCAGGACAGGTTAGGTCAGGTCTGCTCACAAATTATAAATCCACTGAAGTTTATCTCGCAGCTATAGTACCATAGTCAAAGGTCTCTGGAGAGAAAAGACAAAGACCAGCTTCATTAAAGCTAATGTGGACGTAATCAATTAAGACATCTTAACAAACCCTCTATTCCACGTACAATTGATAGCCTTCTTAGCATTTCCTACACTAATGCTGCACCTCTGGCCACAAGCCAAAACCTTCTCACAACCTTGGTAATGTGACGCTCCTCTTGTCTATGTTCATGGGGCTGAACAGCCATGGTCTATTCTTTGAAAACGTCTCTATGAGAGAGGAAATTCTTTCATGCAAAGCAAATGACATGTCAATGTCTAATTGCTCGGAAATAACAATGATTCATTCATAGGTCAGTACACAGAAGCGCACCTGTGTTTAATAACGTGAGTGGATTAACAGGTGCTGACCAGACGGAACTAAAACCAGAGAAAATGGGGGGTCCAATCAATTAACTCAGTCTTGTCACCTAGAATTAGTCAACATATCATTTTACGAAAACACTTGAATAAAAAGTACACCTCAACCAACCCTTAGATAAAATATTACAAAAAGGCTTTTGTCCTGCCTGGCCATCGGCATCGCTCTTACTGTTAAGACTTAGATCTACTGTTAAGGACGTAGGACATACTTATGCGGCTTCAGGACTTACTTGTACAGTTTTAAGACCTTCACTACAAACAGTGAGTCGCTATGCACATCACTATCCAACTCCTCAGCAAGTCCAAATGATCAGGACTCGTGATTTTTATTCAAGAGCAGCATGGTGTTTCTTTATGAAACACCTCCTTCTCATATTATGATTTTCAATATGTTCTGGCGAATATATAATGACCTAGAACTTCAAGTTCAAGATTGATATTTGATTTCAGATACAGAGGATCTACTAACTGTTAAGTCTACACCATCCAGTGTCACGTTAGTAAATCAGCGAATTAAGCGATAAGTTTGTCCATCAACAAATGTGATATGGAAGTCAAGGGCAGCAAGGTAAGTCCAAGGTACAGGTGCAAGCGCCAACGGCAACAAGTCAAATCCGAAGTGGAAACTTTGATAAACAACATTTCAAACATTTGAACCTTATCAAAATATGGAAACTTGCAAAGTATACTCACAGTACAATAAAGAAACATAACAGGCCTGTTGATAAATCAGTTCACCTTGCTGGTACACTTCCGTACTGAACTTCACGCACTGTTTAGTTACAGGGGAGCTGGTGAAAACTTTTGCCCCTATCCACTGCACTACGATCTGCTTCGCCCGATATGATCCGTTCACCTACAGCTGCACTGCACTTGTGAGTAATGCATTGAAAAGATCGCACTCTCTCAAGCGAATGACTCCAACGCGATATGCACGCGCAAGCACGGGAGCAGACGACAGCGAGAAATCAGTCTGCGAACAGGGCGGTCTCGTCTATTGCGCCAAGAGGTAAAACCCGCTTAGTCACAAGTTGCTGACCTTGGAGGGGATTTAAAAAGTTAATTCTTCAGACACTTTTCTTGTTGTGCTGCACTTTCCTTTTACAGCTAACGAGTATGTGAAGGGACACTACACCCTCCGAGATACCAAACACAGACTGCCCATCGTTAAATAGTGCATTCGGCTTCTGTTGATTATCAGCAATTAAAAATGTTTCCTATTCAAAAGAGTTTAGATTTGCCAGCATCATTAACATCCCCTCCCCATCCCTCTCACGCAAATGATACATTACGGGCCTAGATTATTGATTTAAACAATAAGCATAGACAATGAAGGCCTATCATGATGTTGTATTTGTTAGCGCGTCCTCCAATCAAGCCAATTAGTCCGTATGCGACTGACATATCTGAATTAACATTGATTTTGCAATCTAATTATGAAGTCAACTTCATAAATACGAATGGTCCAGGCGTGTTTTGTGTGCCTAGGCATAATTAACGTGCAGACCTGGTGGTACGTGGTTGCTGTGGTTGATGTTATGTAGTACTGCGTGTGGCATCTTTTTTTTTTTTTTATCTCATAGTATTATCATCAATGACCTTGTTGGTCAACGAATTGCACTGTGAAGCCTGATAGGCGATTTTTAATCAAAGGCCACTTTGATTCGATGCGACCCAAGGCCATTGAGGTCTGTGGTCCTCGACCACTATTTGGCTTGGTCTTATCATGAAACAAAAAACATCGTTGACCGAATTCGTGTTTGCCATGGAAACAATTACGATTTAGTTCACTAGTATTCCTTATCTGAGAAGAAGCAAATAAATATGGTTGGTAAGGTTTGAAACCACGCCAAAATACACTATTTTGACCACGGATGAAGGATATGAACGGAGCAGCTAGCTTCAGGGCCCATGGTTTGACAAACGTACTTCAAAGTCGTATAGTATGACCGAATTAAATTTTCGATGTCGGTGTGTGCGTGTGGGAGGGGGGGGGGGGGCAAATGCGACTCCCAAGGAAAGTAACACACGTAAATTATAGTCCTCACGGGAGTTGGGGAACAATAATGGAATATTCATATTAGAACTGAATATAGATATAGATTTGATTGATTAATTGTGTCACTCTGTTCTTGTTAGATTGTGTTGGCGTGCAATCTCCTACAACAGCATAGGCCTCTGTGTTGACACATCGAGCTATGGTTTATACACATCCGGTCATTCAAGTTTGTAGATTTTACGGCAAGGAAGCGTTCAAATATTTGTTCTGTTCTCGCTAGCCTGTTATCACTGTTTATTACGTCGCCTAGGTCGTTAAAACTATATGGGTTCGTGGTCCCGGTGCCCCATCAAACTTATGTTTACCTTCCTGAAGTGCATGGCAAGGGTCACCGTGGAACTGACCGCAAGTTGCCACTGATCTTCATTTCAGAAGAAAGATAAATCTTCAATACCCATAAATGGAATCTTACTGTTTCGGAGCGTAAATATCCAATCCAAACTTTGTTATTAGTTATTTTGCCTTTAATGTAATCTTTACATAAAAGTGCTACAGCGTACAATCTCCATTTCTTTCTAAGAGGTTCCAATCACAATACAAATTAAAGCCTCTGATAATTTAAGCCAAAATGAAGCCCGTGGTTTCAGGAGCGTTATCATTCCCCTTAATACTAGACTTTTTTCCTTCTAGCATGGGTCCCGAACGGCCCGGTCAGTGTGATGTTTGAGCTAATAGATAATGTTCAATTTATGAGAACATTAAACTGGAATGAATGCAGTGATATAGCAAAGGTCCGATGATCGTTGAGAATGCGGGGGGAGGGGGGGGGGTGGAGAGAGACTGACGGTCTACGGGAATGTTATATAAATCACCCCAGCGTCCAGGGTTGGACGCGGCTACCGCTTGGAAATATTTCTGGTACAAAGTCAATATAATATTGAAATATGATATGTTTGGCCTGTGATCAGGGGGGGGGGGGCGTATTTTTCCCACCCCACAAACTTTTTGACAAAACCAATGAATGATTAACAGTTACAACAGTGACATGCAGCGTGATGATCAACATAAACGTTTTGTAAGGTCAATCTCCGCACAGTTCTGGGGCCTTTATGCATAATGCATGGAGTATGCAGAGTACCGGTACGCAGGATTTATCAAAGCCGCCCGATGTTTGTCTGTTGTTATGGTTTATCTATCACAGATTTTCAATCGTATTTGCCTAAAGTAACAATGGCGGGTCGAAAACGATATCCAAATCTGAATCAAAGTCTTTACAACAATGTAATTACGGCTGCTACTCCTTGCATACGAGTTAGTTTTTAAAACGTCTTGCTTATTCTAACTTTTAATGTACAGTGAGTCATACATTTAGGAATCATGTATTATTATACGTAATATTTAGCTCAAAAGATGATTGGGACTGGACTAAACAAAAAACGGATAAATGACAAAGGAAGGGCGTAAATATCATGGTCATCTTGGCTTCTGTGTATCTTCCCAGTAACAAAGAGGGCGTATAATAGGGGGTCTTGAAGCACGTGTCAAAACCACACAGAGAGAATAATAGGAGAGGACCCGCGTCCGTGAGTCACCGCGACTAAAATACTAGTAACACAGGGGTGCCCTTTCTCTGGAATCTGAAAGGATTTCGTTTTCAGTTCGCGCTCCGGCCATTCCTATTCATAGGACTCATAATGCGTAGAGAGGTAAGAAGCGCACGTCGTAGCGGTAAGGTGGGAAGAAAAGAGCTTGTAACGGTCAACAGTGCCTGGTCAGAGCCTGGTCAGTCAGACCCAGACAGGGGGGACCCTTTAATCTGTGGTCAACACACAACACGTTGCTCACACTTTAGCCTCAGACCAGCAACTTCTTACATTGTTCGGCGCCTACTATCAGTTTGCTTTGCGCAAGGATTTTCTTTTGATGATGTTTGATTTACGAAGCTACTGCGAACTATACTCACCATGAATCAGCGTGAAATCGTAAAAGTCAACTCAGATGGGAAGGGTGTGAGGGGGCGACTTAAAGGTGTGTGTGTGTGTGTGTGTGTGTGTGTGTGTGTGTGTGTGTGTGTGTGTGTGTGTGTGTGTGTGTGTGTGTGTGTGTGTGTGGTGGGGGGAGGGGGTGAGAGGGGGTCAGCCCCTTAAAAGCCAAGAGACTTGGAGCTCTGAAAGTTCTGTGGCGCCATACTGGACCCCGTCTCTGTGACGGAAGAGTGCATAAACACTAACTCTTGTGAATAAACGGACTCTAACACACACGCACGCACACGCACATACATTTTTTTTTTCATTTACATATCCTTTTTAATCACAATGATTTTGAGGAAGTTATATGAAAACACACTTACCCACGCTTAACTTTTTTTTTTTTTTTTTTTTAATGATCTTTATTCTGATTCCATAATAATACAATTTAAATTCATATAATCAGTTCAAATATATTAACACAAATTAAACAAAACAATCATGCAACTTATATATATATGCATTTGTAAGTACAAATTAATTACAATAAAATAGCTGAAAATATTAAATATAATTACTCAATTGTTATAATCATGTAACGATGTTTAATCAAATTAACTGAACGAATAGCTTCCGGAATCAAGTTTTAAATAAACAAGTCTACTAATCCCCCAACCTATAATACACCCCTAAAATTAGTCCTAACCATTCCTAACTCCCATCTGGACAGCCACCCCCTAACACCAACCCCACCATATATAAAAGGCGACCCCCTCCCCCTCCCCTTCCCCTCCCCCTCCCGACACCCTCATGTCCGGTATATCCGCTCACACTCTCACCTCCGCAATGTTTAAATAAGAAAGTTACAGAGCTTATGCTGCCAGGGAATCATAATTGTGGGTGTACTGGAAGGTTTCTTTTTATATTTCAATAAGATTGGGGGAAAAAAACGAAAAGACAAATATACTATCCTAGGATACCCTAAATACTTAGCTCTTGCCATTTTATCATATGTAGCCCTATTTTACCAATTTTAATCGCCAATTCCTTTTCCCTCTCTCTATAATCTGTGATCCTCATTAGAATTTTGTTTATTGAAGGAAGAACTCCTTTTGATCTAGAAAAATATATAATATATTTTATAATGAAAATAATGGAATTGCATAATTGAATTCTATGAGAATCTCCTTTGATCCCCATGAAAATTAACTTCCAGTCACTTATGTTTATTTCCCTTAACTCTAATCTATCTATTATTTCTTGCCAAGTTCTTTGAACCTGTTCACAAAAAAGAAATAGGTGTGGATACGTCTCCTCCTCCTTTTTACATATAGAGCATAATTTATCACATACAAATCCAAATCTGTAGAGGTGTTCTTTCGTATATAAGGCACCATGTAGTAATTTGTATTGAAATTCCCTGTGCTTACGACAAGTTACTGTACGTCTTATTCTCAAAAATATTTCCTTGATTTCTTCCTTATCATGGTTATATTGATTACATCCATCTCGTATTTGTAAGTTATAATCTTCCTGATATTGTCTAATGAAATAATTGTATATTTCCTTAGATTTTAATCTAAGCAGTGTGCCCATTTGCCCCCCAATGTTTAATCTAATACCATAGTTCTGAATATCCACCTGCATATGGTCTCTCATTTTCCAATCGTTTGAAATAGCTTTAAAAATATCATGGATTTTCAATAATCCTTTGCTATCAATACCTAAACTCCAAAAATAAGTGTATGGTTTCATGTTTATACCATCAACTATGTCATCTATTTGAACAATTCTCTTCTTTAATAGATCCTCATCAAATATCATTCTATTTCTGATACAAATATGTTTGTTATTTAAAAGAATAGGGTTATTTTTGTTCTCTTCAAAATGTCTACATTTATCCATTTCTTGCCACACTTTTAACATTTCTTTATAGAAAGGTGCAAAATTGTCTAAATCTATTTTATCCAAATCATAATCGCATAGAAATATGAATCTTCCCCCAAATGCCCTACCAAAATAGTCAAATGAAATTTTCCATCCTGAATAATTTTCTCCATAGAGTAAACGCTTAAGCCACATAACCCTTTGAGATTTAATAAATGTTTCATAGTTTGTCATTCTTATCCCTCCGAACTCATAATCCTGATACAAAATCTTCCGTTTTATTCTGTCCTTTCCACCCCATATGAAATCAAATGATATGCGTTCCACCTCCTCTAGAATGGGTTTTGGTACAGTAATGAGAGAAGAAACATAATTAAATTTAGATAGAACATATGTCTTTAACAGTTGCACTTTACCCATTATGGTAAGATCCCTTTGTTTCCACCATCCCACAAGTCTTTTTATTTTGCTCAATATCTCTTTATAATTTAAATCCTCTTTCCGTTTCAAATTTCGTGTAAAGTATATCCCTAATATTTTCACTTCTTCCACTAAATTCCCAAAAAGCTGAACTCCTGATATTTCAGTTTCTTTCCCCAACCACACAAAATTTGTTTTGTCCTTATTAACTTTTAAACCACTGATTTTTTCAAAGGCTTCAAACACTTGCTGTACCCTTTCAATGGATTCTTTGTCTTGTAAGAATAGTGTTATATCATCTGCATATAATACCTGTTTGATTTCACTTTGGCCCAATTTAATCCCTTTGATTTTATCATCATTTCGAATTTGCAATGTCAATATTTCTATGGCCAGTACAAATAAATATGGTGAAAGTGGATCCCCTTGCCTTACACCCCTTTTTATATCAAAATAGCCAGTTGAATGTCCACCATTCATCACACAACTGCTTATATCATTATACAAAATCTTAATCCATAAACAAAAAGTATCACCAAAACCAAAGACTTTCAGGACATGCAATAAAAATTGATGAGAAATTGAATCAAAAGCTTTCTCAAAGTCAATTGCAGCTAAGAACCCTATGGTACGGTTTAAAGAATGAAAAAACATGTCATCTATCAGGCGTACTGCCTCCCCAATATTTCTAGTTTGAATATATCCAACTTGATCAAAGTGTATTATTTCTCCAAGCACTTCTTTTATTCTTTTAGCTAACACTTTAGACAAAATCTTATAATCAACATTCAAAAGTGTTATTGGTCTATAATTCTTTATGTGGAGATTGTCTTTACCTTCCTTTTCAATAAGTGTTATGACCCCTTGCTTCTGTGAACTAGATAATTCCCCCCTGTCAAAGGCTTCGTTCAAAGCACCCACCAATACTCCGCCCAAAGCCGGCCAAAAAGTACAATAAAATTCTGCTGTAAAACCGTCATTTCCAGGCGATTTATTCCATTTTAATTCTTTCAAGGCATTATAGCATTCTGCATTTGTCATATTACCTTCACAAAAAATTTTATTGTCTTCGCTTAATTTGTGTATATCTCTGAAAAATCCTATTTCGCTAAAATCCACATCATTTTCTTTTGAGGCATATAATTTTTCATAAAAATTCCTTATTATGTTTGATATCTTATTTCTATCTTTTATAATATTCATATCATCATCATGAATTTCACTAATGAAACTTCTCTTTTTATTAGTTTTTAAAAGCTGATCAAAATACTCTATATTCTTTTCCCCTTCTTCAGACCATGGTGCCCGAGATCGCACTTTAACCCCTTGTCGCACAAAGTCGTATAGTTTTTCCAAATCCTTCTTTTTCTCATCTATTTTATCACCTATTGCTTTTGTAGGCGTGTCTAATATTTGATTTTCTAAGTCCCGTATTTCCTCTTCTAATTTCTCAATAGTATTCTTTCTCTTTTTAGCCTTTTCCCTAAAATATTTCATAATAAATTGTCTTAACTTCATTTTAATAAAATCCCATAATATGATTTTATTAGAAGTTTGACTTCCCCAGGTTGCCTCTAATTCTTTAATTTCACAGTTCACTTTATCCACAAATTCCTTATCTAAACATAAACTATTATTAAATTTCCAATAGGACTTTCCAAAAGCATGATTAAGTTTAGAATCTCCAAGTGATAGACTAATGCCAGAGTGATCTGGTGTAACTGAGACCAAAATATCACACTTGTTTACAATGCTTTCTAGTGTAGTAGAAACAAAAATATAATCTAATCTAGTCTGGACCACTGGGTTTTTCTGTCCATACACCATAGAGTTCTGACACACACACACACACACACACACACACACACACACACACACACACACACACACACGCACGCACGCACACACACACACAATGTTTAAATGAAGCAATGGCCCATGGATACCATACCCCTCCCCTCCTTTGAATGAGGTTGGTAATTCTTGAATATATTTAATGATTTTAGGTTGCGACCTCCAAATGCCACTTTCAACCCAGATTGCATCTGACTCCTCTGAATGCCCTACCTAGATTCGGAGGTAAGTAAAAAAAAAATGTAATTTTGATTTTTTTTCTAATGCCCCGAGTGAGACTGTTATTCCTGCCTACCCAGAAAGTGACAGGCATTGATATTTCTTCCTAATAATGATGCACAGATAAAAGGTCAAAAGTTTGATTACTTGGCATGAAGATTTGACAGCTGTTTTTGGTGATATTGTGCAGCATACCTCCAAGGGAAATGACAATTATTATGAACAGGTGAGTTAAGTAGCCGTAACATCCTTTTTCTGCTTTAAATCAATGAACATGCTTATGAATAATCATACAAACTGAAACGCTGCAGTCCCATCCACGTTAGGATATCGACGAACACCAATTCGGTGAGAAATTGATGGCCGTGGAAGAAATCGTATCAAAATAAGCAGCCAGAAATATGATAACTTGGCACCAACTTGACATTGAAACTTGAAACCTGAAGGCCTTATGTACGGGCTGTATCTATATATATACTGTCTGGCGGGCTTATATAACGGCTGTTTAACACATGGGAACATTAATGAACATTGGAATTCAAGGGGTCAGAGCTGCATTGTTCTTGTTACGATTAGAAATCAATGGGAATACAAGCAAATACTTACAATAATGAAATCTGTTCATAACACATCAAAAGTAAGAATGAATGTATGAAATTGGTTAAGTAAAAGGTAAGATATTATAGCAATGGTAACGATTGTGGGACTGGACTAGTAATTAAAGTAGAAATGTCCCCCTCCTCCCCCCCCCCCCCCCCCCCCCAGATCGACATATCTTTTGACTCAACAATTTAAGCATTTTTAGATGATTCTTTCTTGTGACCATGGAAACAAACAAGTCTGGGATTTTGCTTCCGGTAAAACGATTCTACAGTTATTAAACCTATCCTACATTCCCTCCATTGGCTGCCCATTGACAAACGAATACATTTTAAAGTTCTTCTCCTTGTTTTCAAAATTAGAAATGGACTTGCTCCTTTATATCGTCAAAACCTTGTTTCTAATAGAGTTCGAACATCTTGCAATCTCAGATCCTCCTCTTTTTCACATTTATTTCTGTCTCCTGCACCTCATACCAAAACTCATTATGACCAACATGCTTTTACAGTTAGTGCTCCCACTCTTTGAACAATCTTCCCTTACACATCCATCAGACCAGTACTCTTGAATCCTTCAAATCTCTTCTCAAAGCCCATCTGTTTAATTCCTATTTTCCATCTCTGGCTCCATATGTTGCTTTCTAGTTTTTTACGTTTTTGTTCCTATTTCTTATTATGTATATACCTGCACAGCGCTTTGAAACACTTGTTTAAGCGCTATATGAAATAAATTCTAGTTGTTATCATCATTATTATTACGGATCCTGAAGTCACAAAATCTATACTACCCCTGGGCCCTTATATTTATCTTTACCAATTTCTAGCAAATAATGTCTGGTTGTAACAGCAGTGTGATATTTGCTATATACCACACCAGTGAGACAGGCATCAGATACGTGTTTTTCTCATCATATAGTTGTCATCGCCTCGTGGTCTTCTGGTAACGCACTTGACACGATGACCGTTGTATGAAGTTCGTGGGTGTGTCCAACAAGGCAATTGGCAACCGCTGCGGCACTTAAAGATTTTGCAAGACATGTTATTTTCCCCTTACTCCGCCCAGACAATAGGGTCAGAAGGAAATGACAGTTACTAGACCTATGGGCTGACCAGGGAACCCGTTACACGGCAGTGAGCGAGGATTACTCCACAAAGAGTGGAGATGGTGCACATACACATATGACCACGATTGCATCACGAGTAGTAGGCCTATATATAGAGAACCACACGGGTACCGATCCTGATATTTTCGGGGGTGGAGAGGGAATTCAAGGGGGAGGGGTGCAGAAAGAGAAGGGGGTGAAGGGGTAATATGGTCGGGGCGCGTTTCCTTACAACAAAACGAGAGTGAAACAGAAGGCCGCCCCCACCCCCATGCCCCCCCACCCCCATGCCCCCCCCACCCCCCCACCCCTTCAATCCTCCCCAATGTCCTCACTGTCCGAGCGTTCCACCTGCAGGTCAAGCAATACTGTCAACACCTTAATAGAACCTTGATATCGTTCGCGTACGTCTTACCACTGTCTTGAGTTTCAGCCAAATTAGCCTCTATTAGCGAATCAGTCCCGATGCTTTTATATTCTGAGTAGTCGGCCATACGTCATGGTATAATCTGATGTTTCACGCAGAAGGCCCAGCGACGGAAGTGGTTCATCTTGTTGACGTAATTAAAGACGTCAAGCTCTCTTGCAATTCACGCGCTTCTTCGGTAGTTTTAGTCAAGAAGGAAGTTTGTCATTTGCAGGTGCTGGATTTTGTCTGGGATAACTTAACAAGTCTCACTGCAGCACAAAGCACAGGCCTAATGCAGATTAAATGGTTCGAAGTGTTACGTTTCCTACGTGCCCGGCCTACGTGTCGTCATCGTTGTTTCAGAGTTTAAGAACCAAGTTGACTCTCTAGATGATAGATTTTTCTGTACACACATTGATGTAAATGTTGTTCAACTTGTACAAATATATGCACACGTCTAGATGGGGAAAATGGTAATAGTCTTAGAAATCGACTACTCAATGTACTAGTAACAGGGTAGTTCCTCTCATTAAGCAATAGGGCCGAATCACTAAACTAAAAATGTTTAGTTCAATGGGCCGAATGCATGGAGTCGACATCGAATATTTGTCAGTGTAGGTGTAATTCTAAGAAAATGATAAACCACACGCAAGATACGATCTTAAAATAAGAGTTTGAATTATCATTGGGGTGTATACAAAGATTTCACAACATATTTTGTTTATGAATGGAATGATCGTCTGAACACTACTAGTCATGTAGTAACTTGCTCAGTGTCATCAAATGCTTGAAAGCGATCACAAGATGGCGCTATGACTCAATCTCTGAATCGGTCTGGAGCCGCATCGATTCAGGAGACCCTTTGACTGTTTGGAGCAACGACGTGAACTCCGTGTTTAGTCACATTTGTCTGACAATGAAAACCGGGTACAGTCTCGTGGATGACATAGTTTCACCTAGACTCTGAACAAATATGTCACAGTATGTGATAAGGGAGCAAAAATGTTGATTGCAAGTACCCAAATGCCTTTCCCCTATTCCTCCCAATTTGTTTCTCTCCGCCACACTTCCTCAGCCTCTATACGCCTCCTTGTTCCTCTCTTCTTTTTTCTTCTTGTATCTCCTCTCTTTTCTTCCTATTTGCACTATGGACATGACATGTTTTTTGCTTCATGGACAAAATTTAAAAGGTAACTTTTAAAATTGTGTCCACGTAACAAAGGACAAGTTTCATAGTGGTGCCTTTCACACTGTGCTCTCTCTCTCTCCCTTTCTCTCTCTTTCTCTCTCTCTCTCCCTCTCTTGCTCTCTCTCTCTCTCTCTCTTCACAAAGATACATGAAGTGAGACTCAGTGATGTTTTCATTTTTCATGTTTTCATAGACATATCTGCTCATCGTCTCATCATTTTGGAGAATAACGATACTTATTTATTCAACTCTTTAATCATACTTTTTTTCAGCCTGCATATGCTTTGAAAATGACACAAGTCTTGAAGTCTTGAAAATGTCTTTATAATGAGAGAATATTGCAATGAATATCTTAAATACAAGACAAAATTAATACAGCTTCAACAAAAGAAACACTACTGACCACAGAATAAAGGAAAACAAACACTTCCTCTTTTGAGTATAAAATAATTTCCTTTTTTATTTTACGTTATCGATGTTTGTTTTTACATACACTGATGTCATGTTATGAATAATTATGATTTACGCTGACTGGCATGCAAACAAACAAACGTAGAAACAAACAAACAAAGAATCCGGATACCTGCATGCAACATGCAGGGTAACAATATATATAGATATAATCACTTTGTTTGTTCATCTATGTATATATTTACATAAAAACAATTACAGAGTATTTTAATGTAATTACATATCTTCTCTTTACATTATTACATCATGGTTTAATCTGAGCTGATAATTTTTAAGTTACACTAAACTATACATGACATACATTTTAGACATAATCTGAATTATTTTTTCTTACTGTAGCAATGTTTTGTCCTTTTATCATAAAATGGAACTATGAAAGACAATTATCATGTATTATGGGATGGAGCAGTTTCCCCAAACCATATTGACCCAAGAGACCTCAATTATAACTGATTATCTGTGATCCAATCTGATCTAGTATACAGTATTTTAAAAACTTGGGCCCCATCTTTGAAAGAGTTGCAATTAATTTGAATTGATCATAAGTCCAATCCAATATGTCCAATGCACAGACTTACGATTGATATTAATCACAACTTAAATTTTAATCAATCACAATTCTTTTTAAGATATGGCCCGAGTATCAACATAGAGAAGAGAACTGAAAATAAATATTAATGTATGAGCTGTATTCTTACTGAACACTATTTTGTTTTTTTCTTCATGTCATCAGCTATATTTTTATTTTTTATAAAAAGAAAATGACATGAGCTTCTAGGATTGCAAGCCCTTACTTTCTATATGCAACACTTGACTCTTGTGCATGGTATTTTTTCTGCCTGAAGCTTTTTCCCCCAAAACAGCAATTGTCACCCTGTTGTACTGGTGAGAAGTTTCTGTATGTGGTCAAGTTGTGATTATTAATTTCATGAAAATTACATGTAGTTAACACATTTCTGCAAAGCCATCATTGTTAATGGAACATTATGTGATATTTCCTTCAATACTTCAATAAATAACAACTATTTCTTAATATGAGACATTGAACCATTCTTGACCAAAATGCTATACTGATGTTTGGTCGCAGTTTGTATCATCTTCACTCACAACACAACATACCAATGTCCTTAAGTCTGAACATATTTCAATAATTTACAGTAAATGCAATTTTGGTGTAAAAATGAACACAACACAATATGTTGGAAGAGCAATAAATAGGCAAAACCCAATCATGTCTGTTGGCAAAAAAACAGCAAAGGACATGAACAGTGAAATGCCATGTTAAAATGAAGCACAAATATCTATTCCGTCACAACATAAATTAAATACAGATATATCATCACAAAACAGACCAAGTGTCAAAGCCATTCTCTTTTCACACAATATTCCTTAAAGTGATGTGTGTGATGTCAAAATGTCAAGCTCTCTGGTTTTCATTGAACATTTTGTCAAAATTCATATGGAAAAATAATTAGCTTATTTTTTACTCTCTGAAATCATGCAAGGTAGAAGACATATATGATTTTAATGCTGCTGCTTAATAGAAATTTTAACACAATTATTAAATAGTTTAGCAATGCAATTGGCTCAAAAACACTTGTCTGATTTAAACACTATTGATGCCTTCATCAGTGAGTTCAATCATTTTAAACTCCAAATAACATTACATCCGGTAGTGCATGGAGAAAATAAAAATATGGAGACAATAGCTCAAGGTGGCTGATAAAAAAAACCATATTATATCAGAGAATATTTCGGTCCTACATTAACATTTGTTAACTTTTCAGATATGTGAACATCAATCAAGGAAGGAAAAGAAGTATTTCACATGATATTGCGAGAAATCTGAAGAAAGTAAGGTAAGGAAGACTGACAAATCTGTTATAATCACAATAAACAAGGAAAAATTGTCCCATGGTCTGCCCATATTAAGTGACTGAAGACTTCTGAATAGCCTGTAAAAAGACTACTGTAACTCTCTCAGTCCCACAGGTAATAAACTGTGTTGTAATTGAAATAGGACTCTCAATGCTTGGTACTGAGAGTGTTCATGTAATGCAGAAAAAATAATGTATGTAACCAATATTTTGCATAATAACTACTTCTATGCTAGATATGAGGACATATTCACAGGCAAGACTGATTTTCTAATAATGCAACTAGAGTGGTCAATTTCTGGTTTGTAATTGGTAAAAGTTGCAAAACTGAAGAGAGGAATTGTCAGGAAGTTAACAATCATTGTGAGACTGATATCAACACTCATTTTCAACTTTGTGAATTCTTATCAGTTATACAAACCTTATGATGCAATATCAAACCATTGGATAAATCAAAGACAAGACAGAAAGAAAAGTAATTCTTTTTTTTTTTGTAGCTCATGAAACAAAATAAGCTGAACACACACAAAGCTCGTCTGATATTTAAAAAGAAGTAACAATGCACTTTGAATGGGAGCAATGAAAATATTGAGAACTGGTCACAGGCATTACTTATGTCTCAAAGTGAAAGAACATGAAATGAAAACTACTCAAATTATACCAAAAACGACTGCACAATATCCTTGAATGAAAGCAATCATAAAACACAATTATGCAAATCAAACATTTTTGGTAGAAGGCAAGGCCACAATGAATTGATTAAACAGGATGAATCATACAATCACATTATGTGGTGAGTTTGAAGAGGGTTTGGGAACTAAAATATGTCTTTATCTAGCCCAAGATTTCTTTACACAAGCATCCAAATACAGTCTGGGACTGGCATAAGCCTTCAGTGCTCTCTTGAGTAATATCCTAAGCTAACATGCTCTTGACATCAGCCTTGGAATTTAAGTCCTTGTGCATTCTTTTACTTAGGTTTGGCTTCTGAAAGTGTATCAATTGACCGTAACATTACATTGATTGTTCGATGTGTTCAGTGGTTTTTACATATTGATGGTGAATATTTTATATGAAAGGTGGGCTAATACTACTGTCTGCCAAGTATTCCTGCTTAATTAATGTTAAGTCTAATTATGACAACTGCATTAAATAAAAGTTTATGGCCCAACACAGTGAAAGAGTGGGTGCTCAAAAATGTGAGTGCTCAAAGTACCAGAAGCTCTGTAACTCAATAAACTAGATAGTAAAATTGTTTTATTATCTAGTTGTCCAATATGCTCAGTAGCAGCTACATGGATGCCTATCTGTGAACAAGTGTGTACTAGTTGCTCTAATCTCTTCAAATTTGTGTCATACTTATCTACTTGAAAATACAATATTCTATTGAGTTGTAGCACTGATGCAGCTTTCCATCAAGAACTTGATTTAAATGGAGCACTCTGTCATCACTCAATTGTCTTTTTTCTCGCAGAATGCCCAAATTAATAAAACTGAGCATGTCACAAAAGAACAGTCTTTAATCCTGTATGCTGTCATTACACAACTATGGATATCTGAGTTGGGGCAATGTGCTTTCATATATTCTAATTAGTTGCCAACTTGCAGATTTTAACCTTTGTCATGTTCATATTGCATATACCTTCATCCCACTCTCCTCCAGAGAAGGCTGCTTACTTCAACCAGTCACGAGTCTGTGCGCTGAGCAGATCCATCCTCCATTGTTAGAATACCCTTGCAGCTCCTTTGGCATCATAAAACTAATGAGTAATCACCACAAAGCAGAAATAGAGCATCTCACAGATTGCTTGAAATAAAAAGCAAGCTTTGGCAGTCCTCTCTGCATATAGTTTTTTAAAGGGAAGCCAGGTCAAGTTTGATTTATTTCCGCGCTTTCCTCATAACGACGTCTCGTTGTGCGGTGGCCTTGAGGCATGGTTCTCCTCTTCCAGCAGGGCTATTCTCTGCTTCAGCATCCGAACCTACAGAGGGGAGAGGGAACAATGGCATCCGAAGTAAGCACCTACTTTCACTTGACATTATTTGAATCATTCTACTACCTCTCTCTTTAAAACACAGCTATAAGAATACTATATAAGCACCTAATTTCACTTCATATAATTTGAATCAAAGATAATATTCTACTTCTCTCTAAAACACAGCTAAAAACACGGTGTAAAGGGTCAATGACAGGTTATGTAAGCCCATACTTTCACTAAACATTTCTTAAATTGGAGCTGATATCACACCCAACTTTCTCGAAAATACAGCTAGAGCAAACAGCAGAGAAAACAACTGCCAAGTTTCTTCTTTCACCTCATATCGTTTGACTCAAAGATATCTGTGGTCATTAGTCAATGGAGATTATAGCTGATGCTGTATTTTATCATGTTTGTGCTAACAGGAGCACACTTTTCTTTGGTTCTGAAGACAATGCAAAGCAGATGCATTGTTAGATGGCAAGGAAAAATTGCACCTTGACTACTCAACCAGGGTCAACTTCTGTCATGTTGGCATTATTTGAAACTGCTGGCTTTATGACCAGGTGGAATAATGTGGGTCTGGCTGGGTTAGGTTAACCTTTTATCATACATGACAAGAGGTCTCTATGCTAAGTCTATGGGAAGTAGATTAAAGTGATACTTCAACCTGAAGTTCAGGTAGTTTAAACGAAAGCAGAAGCTTGAAAGAAACATATTAGTGAAGGTTTTATGAAACTTGATCAAAAGATAAGAAAGTTATGGTTGTTTTATTCTTTTTTTTTTTTATTTTGTGACGTCACATGCAAGGTGCTCTCTCAAATGTTGTGTACTACCTTTTCCATAAATTGCCTTTTTACAATTCTTTGATGAAGGAATACATTCTTTTCAAAGTAATCTGTGTAAAAACATGTGTCTAATGATATACCAAACGGTGAAATGGGAAATACACTTTTTGAAAAAATTGACATTAAAAAAAAAATTGTTCACAACATATGGGAGAGCCCCTTGCATATGACGTCACAAAATCTAAACTTGAAAATCAAATAACTTTCTTTTCCTTTGACCTATTTTTGTCAAACCTTCACTAATATGTTTCTTTCATGTGTTTGCTTTTATTGAATCCAACTCATTTTCAGGGTGAAATATCCCTTTAATGGGTTAAGAGGTGAGAGAGGCTGACCTGTGTGTCGTGTCTTTCCACCATAGCCATCATCTGAGCCTCCAGTTTCTTGAGTCTGCTCTGGTGCTTCTTCTTGGCCTTCTCGTACGCCGTCACCAAGGCGCTGCAACAAACAAACAAACAAACAGGCTGTTGGTTAATACTGACGGGTGGAGAAAATATAAAGTAAAACGTATGATCCCACTTTACGGTTAACCACTTGACAAAACTTGAAAGGAAAGTGATATATCATTAAGTAAATAGTGTCTTTAAATAACTTTTCACCACAGAAACTTTCTAAGAATACCTCAATCAAAGCCTGTATTCATAGAATTTGATGTATTGACATGGGCAGATGAGGACAATTTGAGCAACAGAAAATTTCTTTTTATAAGGTCTCATTTATTTTAACAAAGTTGCTAAAGTTAAAATTAAATTTACCAGCTCTAATTCCACTTGTTCAAAGACTTGAGTTTACTTGTTAAACATTCATTTACAAGTAGCGTGTGTAACATGAATTTCTTGACTAAAAGAGAATGAGAAAGAACTAAAAGTAAAACCACTTTGGCTGATCTCATTGCCTTGGATCCAGAGTTGGGTGTAGTAAATTATTCAATCTGGCTGGTCTTTCTCTTTTTATTTTCAATTTATCACATCAATAAACTATCTGAGGTTGAATAATCACAGGTCTAATGGTTAAGGATATGGATTGTAGTTACCTGTTGGCCCTCTTGAGGTCAGCCACAAACTCGGCAGATTGCTGGTGCCTCATCTCAGAGTTCTTCTGGAGCTTCTCAAGGGTCAAGACCAGCTCCTGGACCCTAGCCTTGAGTCTCCGCTCTCTCCGCAGCATCTCGGCCGCGTTGCTGACCTGTAGGGACGGCTCGTCCAGCATGCTGAGCTCGGCCAGGGTGATGGCTGGGGTGCTGGTGTTACTGCTGCTACCCCCATCACCACCACCACCACCACCACCACTACCCCCTCCTAGTGGGGCACCAGCTCCCCCTCCACCACCTCCTCCTCCTCCTCGACCACCGCTGCTACTGGTGGAGCCCTGGCGGGAGTGATGGTCATTCTCCAGCTGGTGAAATCAATGAAATAAAATAATGGTTCATTAATAGAGATCTGCATGGCAGGCACTAGCTGAATTGTGCATGATTTTGACAATGTTAATACATAGAATAAATGATACATTAACATACACATTTTATTTTGATAAATCTCTCAATCGCTGTTCCTTCCCTTTAAAGAGGTTGGATGTCATGTTTTTCCATCTTTCCCTGATAAATACAAACAAAACCATAAATACCCCCATGTGGGAGATGGATGGACAGGCTCATTATTCTAATGTTTGTACATTTGTGGACTGGTGTTTTTTTCATTTTGGCCTTAGTTTTTACACTGTACCTAATAGCAGATCAAGAACCGGCAACTTCTGAGGCATGCATGAATCTCAAAATCAGCGTGAGATGCTAAATAACTAATTAACAAACATTGTACACTGGTTTGATTTTGGGAGCCACTTCGTGGCAGAGGCATAAAAAACAGTATCTCAAACATTTGACTGACATTCTGTTTAACTAATCCTTTATGTATGTGTATGACTCCCTGGAGACTTACCCTGACCTTGCCGTTACCATTCCTCATCATGGCCTCGATGCGCTGCCTGCCCAGAGAGGAGGATGACTGCTCCTCCCAGGGTGAGCTGAGGGAGTCCTTGACCTCTGACTTGAGATGGTCAATCTGGACCCGGTAGGCCTGCTCCTGTGCCTCCCTGGAGCTCAGCTTTAGCTCCAGCGTCTTCTTCTCCTTCTCCAGCAGGTAGTACTGTGCCTTCAGCTCCGCCTTCTCCTCCTGGAATTAGGTAAGTACATAATGAGAGTATCAACAAGCTGCTCTATACATGATATATATCTTTATACAAGAATGTCTTCTCCACAGCTATGCAACATTTAACTAAATCAGAATTACCAAGAAAGTACTAGGTGATATCGTTAGTCACTGAAGAAGTATAGAATCTAGACAAGACTTTCCAGGTTGAGCATCTGTCAAAGCTGGGTCTTACTACCATTACCACCACCAGTAACCCATCCTACGCCCCCCCCCTCCTCACCTTCCCCCTCCCCGCCCCCTTCTCTTTACTCCCTCTCCTCACCCCTCATCCGTACCTTGAGCGCAGTCAGCTCCTGCATGAGTACTGCGTTCTCTAGATCCAGCCTCTGACTGTCACAGCTGGGTGTTACTACCACTACCACTACCACCACCCCATCCTACGCTCCCCCTCCCCCACCCCTCACCTCCCCCTTCCCCCTCCTCTCTTTACCCCCTCATCCGTACCTTGAGTGTAGTCAGCTCTTGCATGAGAACTGCGTTCTCTAGATCCAGCCTCTGACTGTCACAGCTGGGTGTTACTACCACTACCACTACCACCACCCCATCCTACGCTCCCCCTCCCCCACCCCTCACCTCCCCCTTCCCCCTCCTCTCTTTACCCCCTCATCCTTACCTTAAGCGCAGTCAGCTCCTGCATGAGTACTGCGTTCTCTAGGTCCAGCCTCTGACTGTCACAGCTGGGTGTTACGACCACTACCACTACCACCACCCCATCCTACGCTCCCCCTCCCCCACCCCTCACCTCCCCCTTCCCCCTCCTCTCTTTACCCCCCTCATCCTTACCTTAAGCGCAGTCAGCTCCTGCATGAGTACTGCATTATCTAGATCCAGCCTCTGACTGTCACAGCTGGGTGTTATTACCACTACCACTACCACCACCCCATCCTACACCCCCCACCCCTCACCTCTCCCTTCCCCCTCCTCTCTTTACCCCCTCATCCTTACCTTAAGCGCAGTCAGCTCCTGCATGAGTACTGCGTTCTCTAGATCCAGCCTCTGACTGTCACAGCTGGGTGTTACTACCACTACCACTACCACCACCCCATCCTTCACCCCCCCCCCCACCCCTAACCTCCCCCTTCCCCCTCCTCTCTTTACCCCCTCATCCTTACCTTGAGCGCAGTCAGCTCCTGCATGAGTACTGCATTCTCTAGATCCAGCCTCTGACTGTCACAGCTGGGTGTGGACTCCTGGCTCATGGGATCCACATAGATGGACTCTAGCTCCATGACGGTCAGTCTGACCGCTGCCCGGTCATTCTTCAGCTGCTGGATGTAGTCTCTCAGTCGCTGCTCATCCTCCCTAGAGAACTCTGTGTCACAGCTACTGGCTGTGGAACTTGTCGTGCTGTGCACAGAAAAATGAGCAATTAGTTTCATTCTGTGTTGGAAAAAGAGATGTCTCTATGAAACCAAATTTCCAGTATGTCCTTAGAAAGAACTAAAGTCTCATTGGCTACAGCACTGCATTTCTTCAACTTGCTCTTTTCCATCTCCTTTTCTTTAAAAAACATATTTCTCATCAATGAACAATCTGAGGTTGACTAAACACAACCAAAGCAGAACACATCTGGAGTGGATGGACTATACTATGAACTGTGATATGAAGAAATATTCGATGGCATCTAAAATAGAAGAAGTTCCCTTTAATAATGAGCTTGTAACACATACACAAGCAGACTTTTAAATATTAACATCTTTGCATATGAAAGACAGTACCAAAAACATTAGAAGGCTAGATTTTCTTTTTATACACCACCATAGACAATTTTACTGAAATCTGTTATGAAATATAGCTGGTTGAGTGCACACAAGAAATATGATGCAGTGGCAAGTACCCTCACAGGGTGGATATACAGTCATCACAATGGAAGCATTACCTGGAGTGGATTGACTATACATTGAGCTGCGATGTATAGAGATCATTGATGACTACATACCTGGTGTGACTATGTGAAGACACGTCCTCCCATGGCTGGAGTGGCACGTGGCACACCATGGTCCCACAGCTACGGTCCAATCTCTGTAGGAGGGCCTTGGCAACGTTCTCCGACATCTTCCGGTTGTCATGGACACGCTTCAGCATGGAGGTGGTCTCCTCAGAGTCTTCCCCTGATCCTTCAGAGCTCTCTGTTGGGTGAAAACGGCAGATTTGAGGTGTAAGATAGGTAATAAAACTCACAAATAATCATTCATCCAAGAGAAATATGATCGCAGAGTCTGTCTGTGACCTTTAGCTCACACATCATATAGCCATAAAATAATACGTGCTTGTCATACGCTTGTAACAATGATTGTAAGCCTGTCCTCAAGATTACTCAAACTAAATACATTGTGACACCATCAAACCTTTTCTTCACAAATCACTAAATCAGAAATCATTAGCAATCACATTGCTTGATAATTTGTGGCAGTTTCCAATCAATAATGAAGTTGATTTACATAAATCATTGGCCTTCTTGTCATATTTCAATATCAAATAATCTACTACTATCAGGCTAAAGCTGAATGCCTTTTCGATTCTGTTACACAGACACAACAAACACGTAAGTATAAAAACCACAAGAGTTGGTAAGGTTACCTAGGCCGACTCCGGCCGCCTTGCAGTTGGCCAGCAGCACAGACTGCTCACTCTCCTTGAGGGCTAGGATGACCTCTAGGGCCTCGATGGTCTGCTCGCTGTAGTTGACCGCCAGCTGCAGGGCGGTGTTGTTGGACTCGTACTTGCCCACCAGCATGGTCAGCCGGTCAGCGTTGGCCTTGCTCTCCTCCAGGGACAGCTGTAGGACGTCATTCTGGCACTTGAGGTGGTCGATCTTGCTGGTGAGGCGCTCTAGGTCTACCTCGATCTCCCGAGCCTTACTCTCGGGTATGGAGAGGCCGTATGAGGACAGTGTCTGTAGGATCTCCTGCATGCTGCAGCAAGACTGCAGTGTCTGGGCTAGGTGTTCTGCAACCTTCGGGTTGGTGATCTATGGAGGAGGGGGAGGAGTGTCACTTAGGTTTTAACTGAATTGTATGGTATTTACAATCAAAACAATAAGAACACGGTTGCTGCCATGCACTAAATTGTGACATTTCTACAAATTAAGGACAGTAAGTAAAATGTACACATAAATATACTGGGACATTAATGCATCTGTAGTAACAATACACTACAAAATAGAAAGACAACCCCAGAAGAACAAGTTTCTTTACTAACCACTTGTGTTGATCCCTAACAACTCATATTCATCCAATATTCTCAAACAAACTCATATCTTTAACCACAAAACAAACATTCCAAACAGTTCAATTATTACCATTTCTGAGTTCCAATTAAAAGAGAAAGGATGAGTAAACTCTCTAGTTTATGAAGTAGCTTCCTTGTTTTTCCTTATTGGTGATGAGGAGAAGATTCTTACCCCGATGTTATTGATGTCCGAGCCCAGCACACACCGGTCACTGCTGCTCTTACTGCTGCTACTTGCTGACCGGGACGGCTTTAACCTCACCCTCTCAGCCACCTTGGCAATGGGCATGTCCTGCCGCCGGTCACTGCCGGTCAAGCTGGTCTCCCCGGTGCTGGGGTTGATGTTGTTGTTGTGTGAGGAGGGGGACGGGGAGGGGGAGGGGACAGGGGAGTGGCGAGGATTTGGAGAGTGGCGGGGGTTGGGGGAGTAGAGTTGCTCAGCTGAGGAGGAGGATGTGTAGCCACCTAGCTTCTGGTTGTTAGCATGCAGGATACCTTGCAGCTCTCTCGTCTGAGGACAGGATGGAAACATGAAAAATGCATATCAGAAAACTATGACAATATAGGATGTTTCTTATTTGGCAGGGGTATTTTTGGCAACATTTACTTTGTATGTTTAGATCCTAACATAACATCTAATTTACTCAGAGAAAAACATGGAAAAACAAATAAGAAATTTAAAATCTACCTATTCTCTCACAGCATCAAGACACCATGGTAATGTTTTCCTTGGCTTGTCTCTCGTGTCACTGAAAAGGTTTATTTTCCATCTGGTTCTTCACAGAGAATGAGCCTGTGAGGATATATCTGTCTGTGTATATCTACTCCTTATGATCTTACATCTTGATACCTTTCACCTGAGCTTATCCCTCTCAACCCTTACAACACCACAGAGAATGATCCTATATGACAATGTATGTGTATATCTACTCCTTATGTTTTAACATCTTGGTACCTTTTCCTCACCACAGAGAATGAGCCAATAAGACAATATCTATCTGTGCCTATCTACCCCTTACGTTCTATCATCTTGGTACCTTTTTCCTCACCACAGAGAATGAGCCAATAAGACAATATTTATCTGTGCCTATCAACTCCTTATGTTCTATCATCTTGGTACCTTTTTCCTGAGCTTGTCCCTCTCATCCCGCACACCCATGAAGCTGGACTTGAGCTTGTGCATCTCCTCCTCCTTCATGCTGAGGGTGGAGTTCAGCGTCTCGTTTTCCTCTCTTAGCAACGACACCTCCTGCTCCAGGCTGCCGCGCCTCCTCATCTCCGGGTGGAGCTGCTGGTGATGGGCGTGGTGCGGAGACTGGGGTGTACGTGGTGATTGGTGGGCGTGGCTGTGGGTGTGGTTGTGGTTGCTAGGGAGGTGGCCATTGGGTGTGGTCCGGTGGCTCTGGGGAGACTGGGCCTCCACGCTGTCCAGGTCTAGGCCCTCCACCTCTTGTACAGCCTTAAAAAAAAAGAGGATAAATAAAGTGAACCTCTGGAACACTACATTCTGATATGCTGATGAGTACAGCACAAGAGACAGCTTAAAGGTCACCTGTTTAATAGCAGTTTTATATTGAGAAGGGACAACTGGTTCTCATACATAGTAAGTAACAAAAGCCCAAATGGGGGGGGGGGGGGGGAGCAAGCTGGGTATGGTTAGTTCCTTTGTACAACAGGATATAAATTACCAGCCTGGGGATGGGATGAGCCAATGGTCTAAAACAGTATGGAGGAGCTAAAATGATTAAATTCATTCCTATAGACTGACATAAATAAATAAATGGACTGATAGGACACTAGACAGAAATCAATGAAGGGAAAACATTCCATGAACACGTGTGCATAGTGTGCAAAAAAGGAGATGTTTAATAACAAGGCATTAGCAATATTGTGTCTCGCCCACTTGCGAAAATAACCAGAAATATCGCGATCTCCTTTGCTACGCAAAAGAATTGTATCCCTGACCTCAAATGACCTTTGACCTTATCCTGTGACCTCCAACGGTACCATAACATGAAGGTACCCCCAGTGCATCTATGACCCAAGTTAGGTTGTAATCCAAGCAACCTATGTGAAGTTATTTGTCAAAACAGAGTCTTGCAGGTAAACTTTAACGTATGACCTCAAATGACCTTTGACCTTATCCTGTGACCTCCAACGGCACCATAACATGAAGGTACCCCCAGTGCATCTATGACCCAAGTTAGGTTGTAATCCAAGCAACCCATGTGAAGTTATTTGTCAAAAGAGAGTCTTGCAGGTAAACTTTAACGTATGACCTCAAATGACCTTTGACCTTATCCTGTGACCTCCAACGGTACCATAACATGAAGGTACCCCCAGTGCATCTATGACCCAAGTTAGGTTGTAATCCAAGCAACCCATGTGAAGTTATTTGTCAAAAGAGAGTCTTGCAGGTAAACTTTAACATTTGTGACGGACGACGGACGACGGACGGACGACAGACGACGGACGACGGACGACGGACGGACGACGGACGACGGACGGACGACGGACGGACAACGGACGGACGCCATTTGGATCCCTTAGTCTCGCCTTCACCTCCGGTGGGCGAGACAAAAATGCATAAAATAATCATTTGAACCCATAAACACCTTTCCATTTGATTTCTGTCTTCTCATTTTATATTGCTTGTTATTTACCATAAAACCTGTACTTGATACATTTTTTCAGTGACCTCTTCTTTGCGACATTTTAATGCATTTATGACCTATGGTGCCACATTCCGGAAGGAAAAAGCAGCCTTTCATTACAAGCGTTTTCAAAATCACTTCCCCCCCTTTCCCTCCTGCATACCACCAAGCGATACCACTGGTCAATCGACTGAGTCAATAACTGGTCACTGTGGCACCTCTCTGGCCAGACAAACTGTCCTAATTGATGACCATTAGCAAAGAGGTCAACAAACACAAAGCAAGGATGACCACTCCAAAGGTCCATCCCTGCACTAATGGCTACTATTGTCCAGGTCAATATCATGCTTATATAATCTTCTATACCTTCATTCACCTATAACTGGGACAACGTTCCAGCTAGGAAACACACACACACATGTAAGTATGTACATAATACACCAGCTACAAGTAATAGTACTTTGTACACTCATAAAATCACTGTATGAATAGTGTTTGGACACTGTTGAACACATGAATAACTTAGATCTTACCGCACAAACATGTTAAGTCCTGGATTACAAGGTTTCCGGACAAACATTCATGTTTGGTTTGTATCACATGGCTGGTCCAAGGCTGACACCAACGTGCGAGACTCTGTCTGACTGTATGGCCTACATTACTTAAGTACATATTGGTTTTGCCAACTGAGAAATACCTGCAAATGATATTCAGAAGGAAGTTTGTGTCCTTCATAGTCTGTGCGACAACCAACGCCCATTGCTCACCAGACAATCATTTACATTCACAAATGAAAATGTGCTTCTCCTGTGAGCATAGAGAGCATCCCTTTCCTGATATGTCCTCTAATGAATCCTTTCATTTGATTTGAAACTTTAAGATCTTCTCCACTTTGTGCTCAGCAATCTCTGTCTGATTTGAACCACTACTTTTCACTAGTAAGAACACGCCGTACCTGTAATGTCCTCTATTGAATCATAACATGTGATTTGAAACGTAAAGATTACCCCCACTTCGTGCTCAAAAATCTCTGTTTGATCTGAAACATTACCCTTCACTGGTAAGAACCATGGTCCTACCTGTAACGTCTTCTTGTGAATCCTATCAGTTAAAACGTTGCTTTCCCCCAGTGAGAACACCCCTTACATATAATATCCTCTGCTGAATCTCACGAGGCTGTGGTGACCTTCTCCATCTCCTGTTCAGCAGTCTCTCTATTTGATATAAAACGCTCCTTTCCCCCAATAAGAACAACCCCTACCCGTAACGTCCTATTCTGAATCTTATCACTAGAAACGTTACTTTCTCCTAGCTAGAACACAGCCTACCTGTAACGTCCTCTGCTGAATCTCCTTTGAGGCAGTGGTAATCTTCTCCACCTCCTGCTCAGCGGTCTCTATGTTTGATATAAAACGTTACTTTCTCCTAATTAGAACACAGCCTACCTGTAACGTCCTCTGCTGAATCTCCTCGGAGGCAGTGGTTATCTTCTCCACCTCCAACTCAGCGGTCTCTATGTTTGATATAAAACGTTACTTTCTCCTAATTAGAACACAGCCTACCTGTAATGTCCTCTTCTGAATCTCCTCGGAGGCAGTGGTTATCTTCTCCACCTCCAACTCAGCGGTCTCTATGTTTGATATAAAACGTTACTTTCTCCTAATTAGAACACAGCCTACCTGTAATGTCCTCTGTTGAATCTCCTCAGAGGCAGTGGTTATCTTCTCCACCTCCAACTCAGCGGTCTCTATGTTTGATATAAAACGTTACTTTCTGCTAATTAGAACACAGCCTACCTGTAATGTCCTCTGCTGAATC
The DNA here is from genome assembly GCA_963669155.1 of Arbacia lixula. Taxonomy (NCBI): domain Eukaryota; kingdom Metazoa; phylum Echinodermata; class Echinoidea; order Arbacioida; family Arbaciidae; genus Arbacia; species Arbacia lixula. Next base: position 54,578,823 of record OZ022576.1, on the reverse strand, counting down.
TCCTCGGAGGCAGTGGTTATCTTCTCCACCTCCTGCTCAGCGGTCTCTATGTTTGATATAAAACGTTACTTTCTCCTAATTAGAACACAGCCTACCTGTAACGTCCTCTGCTGAATCTCCTCGGAGGCAGTGGTTATCTTCTCCACCTCCAACTCAGCGAAAACGTTACTTTCTCCTAAATAGAACACAGCCTACCTGTAATGTCCTCTGTTGAATCTCCTCAGAGGCAGTGGTGATCTTCTCAACCTCCTGCTCAGCGGTCTCTATGTGCTGGCGGTAGACGTCTGCCGTCTTCCTGCCCTCCATGGCAACCTCCAGCTCCCCGACCACCCTGGACAGCTCCGCACCAAGGTCATTGCACTGATCTGTACAGAGGAAGATAAGAAAACAAAACAAAATAACTATATCTACAACATTCATTTGTTTAAAAGTTACATTTCCATTATTTGGCATGTACATGTAGTTTCATTGCACTGATCTGCAGAGGGGGACAGAGAGGAAAGAAAGTTACAATAAAATCTATAGCCTTCAATTCTCCAAACTGCATATAAAGAAAAGTCATACCCACGTAAGGTCTTGTACACTACTACACTAGATCAGAAATGGGGTTGACTGCAAATAAATTCAATCTTTGTCTTGTCAATAAATTGAAAAATTACTCAAGTGACAGTTATTTGTATACTGAAGGTCGTTCTTGGCTTGAGCTTTGACTGCAGTGTATGTCAATAAAATAACGATACATGAAAATACAAACGATTGCCCCAATATACCACAGATCAAGGAGCAAGTGAACTGTAAATAAGGGAGAGAGAGAGAGAGAGAGAGAGAGAGAGAGAGAGAGTGAGTGAGTGAGAGAGAGAGAGGGGGTGGAGAGAGGGAGGTGGGGGTATGTTTTCAACTAAGTTGATCAATGCAAAGTTTAAAGTTGACATTTAAATGAAACGTACACTACAGCTCAAAGGAGTTGGTACTTTTAGCTTTAGCCTAAAAAGCACTGTGTTTCATGTTGAACTTGACAAGATATACTGCGGCTCCTTCCCTTTCTTCGCTTTACCCATGCCAATTTCTTTGAGCTGTAGTGTATATGTTGTAGAATTTCTATTGGTATGCTCTTCTTTCCTCCTTACCCTGTGTCGGTTCATAATGAAAGAGCCGACACATATCACTTGAACATACATGTAATATGCAAAATAAAATTCAAAATTACATCTTCTCACTCATGTTCCTTACAAATGACCTTAACAATGTCGGTCACATGATAAATATGTACTTACCCCTCTTTTTGGAAAAAGGATTCCTCTTTTTACGCAACATGCCTCTGAGTGATTAATTCCAATAGTCTATCACACGCTCTCAAATGATATCATCATCCACATAATTTATTACAACGCTAATCCTAGCAGGCCAGAGGCATCCATTTCCTCATTCAAGATCTTCATCATGTTCTCCTCCACAGGAGAAAATAAAGAACAGGACAACGCAGGAAACTATGCTCTGAGATTCATGCATGTCTCATCCAGGTGTAGGTCACCCACACATGATGTAAAACAGTAAGAATCCCACTATTGGCAGTGAGACACTTTATATGCTCCAATCAGCTAGCTACTAGGTGTTGACAATGCAAGCATCTCGTAACCATGCAAATCGCCGTTCAACCATCTTTGAAGTTCCTGTTGAATCTTCCTTTCCAAAATGTATGTACCCTCACCAAACTCACTTCCCTTACATTCCTATAGCGTAGCAAAAATGTGGACATGTGCAGGTCTGGAAATGTTTCATGAGTCGCACAACAATATTTGCAAAATGAGTATTGAAAGTACACCAGAAATGTCAGAAACATGGAGGCTCTTTCTGTGAAGTTAGTGATCTTGAATATGATGAACTGCAACCCCTGAACTGGAACACACACACACTAAGTTTCTGGCATACAGGGGTAGCTACCATAGTCCCTTACACTCGAGTTCTACCTACAGACACAATCCCACCTATTCACCGAGGGATCAATGCTCACCCCCCAACACTCCATTGTTTCCATCACGCCCCTGCTCTGCCCCCACCCCCTCTTTTTATTTAAAGTCCCAATAGCAAAGCCACAGAGCACAAGTGTGGTTTCTATCAACTCAGAAACCAGCCCTTCCCCCAGAGAGACTCCAGTACACATCCTGGTATTAACCACCCGACTCCTGAAGACAAAGACTCCCTATTAGCAGCAATGCAAGAGGGGGACAATGGGAGTGAACAGGTTAAGGTTTGGTGGTCATCCAACCCCAGCCACTCAATTCAATCTTATTATGATCCACTTTAAAGGCTTATGGGGTAATACCTCCACAGAATGGCCTGCCTCAAGGAGATAGTCAAATAGAGGGTGTCAACAATAGGGGCATGGACCAATTGGACCCCCTTTTGTTCCAGGGGCCCATCCTTTCTATCGGACCACTCTCTCTCTCCAATCCAGTAGAGGAAGCCATTGTGTGATTGTCAATGGTCAATTTAAGGCTGACAACAAGATGGTTAATCCAGCCCAGACTTGCAGCATTCTATCTTCATTAAGCCCTGAATACCTAGCCAGTCCCTAGTCAATGCATCACCTGTAGGGAGAGAGAATCTGACACCATTACAAGTTGAGAGCATGTGAACCATGTCAACATTGAGGGGGCTATTTTGAACATGAAGCTTACTGCATTCTTCATTGCCTACTTTCGAAGGCACTTGACTGAGTGATCATGGCTCTCAATCTAGTCTTCCATCTCATTATTTATAAAAAAATAAATAAAAAAAAAAGGGAGCGTGCACACATAGCACAAGCCCAAGAGAGACTTTCATAAATGACAGAAATGGTCCAAACTAAATCAAATGATTTAAGATACATTCTGCAAAAATAAATCTAGAAAAAAATTAAATCATGGATTTGTCTATGAAAAATGACTTGTATACAGAAAGATTTTGCATGAACTACGATGTGAAATCTGTACATACATGTACACTACAGCTCAAAGGAATTTGCATGGGCAAAGGGAAGAAAGGGAAGGGGCCGCAGTTTTAAACCGTGGTATATTGTGTCTAGTTAAGCATGAAACATGATGCTTTTTAGGCTAATGCATCGTGTTTCATGCTGAACTGGACAAAATATACTGTGGTTTAAAACTGCAGCCCCTTCCCTTTCTTACCTTTCCCTTTACCCATGCCAATTCCTTTGAGCTAGAGTGTAGGTACATGTAAATTGCATATATGGTGATCTTTGATGTGAAATCAATACTGGCATAAGCCCCATGACTAGCTCTTGCAAAAGAAAAAAAAAAAAAACACCCTCTGTAGTCTGTACAATGTTATAGAAATACATGTAACCTCTTTGGGACACCCACCCCACACATAATACAGTGCTTTCTGCTTGCCACTCATTCACAAGTGTGCGTGAGGAGCAGCACCCATTAGCGGTTAGAGCACTGAAAAACACGACATAAAATCAACCACTCTGTAACTGTGAGAGGACAACCACCCTCTCCAGGATCATTCACAAACTAAAGAAAACAGGGAAGGAATCCAGCAGGAAAAAGACATATTCCGGGTTACAAAGGAAGTCGCTGCCTTGAGATGTGTTGGACTGGCCGACAGACTGCTGTTCACATACAAATGCTGGATTGCGCATTGAGAGCTCTGGCTGGTGATTGTAGTAGAGAGACAGTAGCAAGAGACATTGGGCTTTATGCCTGGGCTGGATGGCTTGTCATTCAGTATGCTGTATCACTCCTCCATGTAGTGCTGGGATAATCCCCCCTTCAGGGGATGGGATTAGTCTTTGCAGTTGGATTAGGCATTAGTGCTATCTTGATCCCTTGTGGTTAGTGGAACAATTTCATATCTTGTCTGTGAGGAGGTTCCCAGATGAAAAGGAAAGCCTCTGCGAAGATGTAATTGAAACCATTTTAAACTTCCATACAAGGGAGAGGAGGAAGAGGATGAAAGAGAGGGAGAAGGGGGGTGGGGTGGGGGCATGATAAGAAGAAGAAGGAGGGGAAGGAGGGAATGAGATAGAGAAGAAGACACAAATTAAAGGGAACAGAAGAAGACAAAAGAAAATCAAAACAAAGAGAATGGCAATGAAGATCACAACTATAATAGCCAAGAGCAGTAAGTCCATCTGAAATGAAATATTCATTTGCAGTATCCAAAGCAAAACGGTGATGAGAGCTAAAATGAGCCATTAAGCTATCAGAGACAAGCATACATGAAATGATTTCTAGGAAGTTGGGTCATTCACCCACTAATCCATAACCTTTAATGGAGCTGTGAATAATAAATGAGGCTCGGTAATTGCCCAAACTCCCTTCAGTTCAAGGAGGCATAGCTCAGCAGTTTTCACTCAAGACAGCATTTCATCTCATACTTCCTTCACCAACATAAAGAAAAACATTAATTTTATAGACCTCTGGGGATCTTACTTTGGGCAGTCCCACTAACTTAAAAGCATGGTTCTGAACAAAGATACAATGAACATTTGACAGCTAAGCTCTCCTCTGAGACTAAATGACATCATAATCACAAGCCAGTTGAAACATTCCTGATTCCTTGATACCAAACAAGGATAAATACCACTTGCTCGTCCATTTTAAGGCGGCGAACCAGTCACCCATCAACTCCCTCAAGGAATTAAAAGACCATCCTGTTGATACTGGAGCTATTCATTTTGTCATGCAGGCTTTTTGAACACATGTACTTACGTCACAGATCTTCTAACTTGCTGTCATGAATACGATCATTACATGGGGAATGCGGATTCAAAACAAACTTTTTTTCTGCAATTCTTATCAATCCGGAAACCACCCTGATTTACCGGGTACTGTGCATTTTTTTTCATTGCATCCTCCAGAATGACACAAACTCCAAAGTTGAAATTTACGATGAAGTTAACTTCACATAATTTAAGCATTTTAAGAAGCCTTTCACCCTTGGACGTCAAGGAAGCAGGGACTTTCTTTAATTGTAACACTGCTAGTAAATACTGGTAAATCACGTCAAGCCAACCCAAACACTTGAAGCATAGAGTAGCCTCCATTTGACATCATGTGAAGTAGACAGACCTACTTCAGCTGCAAACAGCAGAAAAGAAAGCAATTGTGCAAATTTCAGGTCAACAAGAGGGGTCACCTTTGTGAAAGGACAGCCCTGAAATGTCAAAGGGAACAGTGGACTTGAGGTGACATGAGTTGTTTGGCTCAAATGTAAGGCCGGTAGTGGGTGGGACTAGGGCACTATGGGGGAGGGGGAAGATAGGAGAGGGGGGCGGGGGGGGGGGGGGGTTACATAGTTGTTTGGCTCAAATGTAAGGCCGGTAGTAGGTGGGACTAGGGCACTATGGGGGAGGGGGAAGATAGGAGAGGGGGGCGGGGGGGGGGGTTACATAGTTGTTTGGCTCAAATGTAAGGCCGGTAGTGGGTGGGACTAGGGCACTATGGGGGAGGGGGAAGATAGGAGAGGGGGGCGGGGGGGGGGGGTTACATAGTTGTTTGGCTCAAATGTAAGGCCGGTAGTGGGTGGGACTAGGGCACTATGGGGGAGGGGGAAGATAGGGGAGGGGGGCTAGGGAAGGTGACATGAGTTGTTTTGCTGATATGCAGGGGTGCAGTAGATAGCTATAGGGCACTGTGGGGGAGGGGGCTGTATGAAAGGGGGAAGGGGAGATAGCTAAAATGTCAAAATGCAAAGATTATGAGGTGACTTGAGTTTTTGGTTCAGTTGCATGGTAGATCATGGGTAAAAGTGGGTGCAGTGTTGTTTTCTTCCTCTTTTGGTGGAATCTTAAAGAAAGTGTGTAACGAGAATCTGCTTCATTTCAAAGGTGACGATAAAGTAAAATATCAATATTTACTGTCTGAGATACCAGCACAAGCTTGAAATCTCCTCTTCATCCCCCCCCCCCCCCCACCCACTCCATCAGAGCAGAGCTAATAAGATGCAACCTCTGGGATGATTCCAAGCTAACAAGGCACACCAGACCACATTATGTTTGGACAATTTAATAACCAATAATGTGTTATGTTGCCATCTCTGCCTAATGGAGATGCAAACAACGTCCTGTTTTTAAACTTCAGTTGAATGATGAAGCCCCTAAAGCGGATGACGGTAGATCTGACGTGACACAAGTTGTTTAGCTCAAGTGCATGTGAGTGAGGGGGTGGCCGGCTGGCTGGCTGGAGGTGGGAGGATGGGAGAACCTTGAAATGTCAACAGGGAACCTGAGGTGAGGCCAGTTGATACACTCAGGTATTCTGGAGGTAGACCAGACCTTGACAGCAAATATTCATGGAATTCCTTTCTGTGTCATTGTGTTAGCCAGCCAGATATAATATCAAAACACAGTAGATGCATTTAAAGGTAAGAGATGGTAATGGTGTATTAGTCTCATTGGTTACTATTCCAAGACCCGTAATTATGGTAGAACGATTCTTGGTGCCAAACTCATTCTATTTTAGGTACATGTGTTAGGTCATTCCAATCACATGTGACTAGCAGCGTGTCCACGCGTAAAAAATTCATTGTAAAGCGATACAACGAAAATCTGTATGTGGATGCTGACTATTGATACGTTGTATACTGGTAACGAAATGTATAAAGAAACATGATTTGGGCTCGTTTCGAACTATAACGGTATAAAGAATCACGCAGAATCACGGTGCACCGTGTGTGTGGACATGATATCACTGGGTGGGGCTTAGCGTGGCCGAGCGCGCAAAAGACCCAATCCACTAAAAAAAAAAAATTCAATGGGACAGGTTATCTGGAAATGACTTCACCTTGAACTTGTCTTCTCTCCTATGGACCATTCGGATGTAAGCTCATATTAGCACTTCATCCAGTATTCTAATGTATGACTTGCTCCCACTGACCTTTCTACAGAGAGCAGGAATCAGATTCTTGAAGATGGGGGGAAAACAGAGCAAAATATGGAGATTATGCTTTCTTTATTCTCTTACCAATATTTGCTGCGGAATCGCTGTCATGGCAACTGCTTCCATTGCAGCTTCCCCCGCTGTTGCTCATGTTGCTGGGAGGACTCGAGGCTGTGTGTGAGAACTCCTCTTCCTCCCTGCAGACGAGATAGGAAGATGAGAACAAGATTAAAACATGACTGTCTGGCTCAGAAGATTATGCTTTACACACTGACTTGGTATGGGATGGAAGACAGAGGGAGATAAGAACAAAGAAATTACCTGACTGTCTGAGGAGATTAAAATAATACTGTATAGCTGAGGAGGTTAAAACATTAATGTATGGCAGAGAAGATTAAAATAATACTCTCTGTCTGAAGAGATTAAAATAATACTGTATTCATCATGACTAAGATTACACTTAACACACCTACTTCATCAGGACAGAAGTACAGTGTGAATATGCAAGTGAGGTCAACGTACTGTCCAAACTTAAAGGTAAAGGGGAAGCAGTGGTCAAGATTACCTGTAATCAATAGAGGACTACTCTGCAATACCATATGGGTCCCCTTCTAGTTTGATCTTGGGATATCAGAAGGGCATCCCAAGGTTTGTATGTTTCTATGTTACCTACTTATATGTAGACACCACTAATCAATTCTGTTTATCTAGGAACAAGCCTTCGATAGGCCTTTCGCCTCTGTTTGCCCCCCCCCCCCCCCCATATTGATATTCTTGTTTTGCTGCTATATATGTTGCAAATGACTACTGTATTGTTATTTTGTTGTACTTTTTGTATTTTCTACCCTGTACTCACATTAAACTTGTCTACGCTTGTTTGTTTTTATCAAATCTATATAGAAATAAATGAATTTAAATTTAATTGAAATTAAGTCATCCCAAAATGAAAACATTGTTGAAATTAAACAAACTCCAGACCCAGGTGATGATGGCAGTACAGTTCTGCAATGATTACAGCTCTATAACGACACCTTACCTTAAAGGGAATAACCTGTACTGGGAAGACATAAAAACCTTCAAAACGGAGATCGTGAGTAATCTTCTTACCAATGGTCTTAAATTCATGGATCAAATGATCCACATTTAGATAACTAAAAAAAAAAAAATCTTAAAAATGTTCGGCCCAAACATTTTGAGGATTTGTGACTTAATCACTTATTACTCCAAATGTGGATCATTTGAGGGCAAATAACTTTCAGCAAGTTTCTAAAATGGACAATACATGAATTTAAGACCATTGGTAAGAAGATTACTCACGACCACCCTTTTGATGGCTTTTTGTCTTCCCAGTACAGTGTATTCCCTTTGACCCTATCAGTACCAAGCCAAGGAAAGCCCGTTGACTTACTACACATTTCATGCACCTATGGTAGTGAGTGGGCTAAAGCTTATAAAATATTTTCATTTATTATACTGTTGATGTTGGTTTGCTTTTAGCCCATCAATCAAATTGAATACAATATTGCAATGTTTCTATTGAATACTAGTATCCTGTCAGATATACAGCATGTAATGCATGTTAGATTACACTACTAATCCTGTGGTGAGTATCTGAAGCTGTTAACCAGTAGAGAAAAATCCTAATGTACCACAGGACGGATGTGGATGATAGATCAAAAATAGAGAGAAAACATAGATTAATGTGGTGAGGAGGGACATGGAAGAACCGAGAATGCTTACAGAGTGAGAGGAAGAGAGAGAGAGATAGAGAGAGAGAGAGAGAGAGAGAGAGAGAGAGAGAGAGAGAGAGATAATATAAAAGAGAGAGAGAGACAGAGATAATGTTAAAGAGAGAGGGAGAGAGGGAGGAAGAGAGAGGGAGAGAGAGAGAGAGAGAGGGAGAGAGAGACCAATAGGGTGAGAATACAAAAACAAAACAATTGAGAAGAAAAGAGAGGGAGATAAGGGAAGAGAAAGGCAAAAGGAAAGGAGAAAAAGCATAAGGCAACAGAAAGTAGCACAGCTAAACAGAATGAGAGGAAAGAGCATCAAAAGCGTTAAAATAGGGAGAAAAAGCGGGTGAAATGCGGAGGCCGGGGAAACTGAATCTGGTCAGTGGCCTGCTCATGTCAGCAGGTGATCACATTTTCTCCAGAGGGAGCAGAGAGGCAGAGAGGCAGAGAGGTAGAGAGGTAGAGAGGTAGAGAGGTAGAGAGGTAGAGAGGTAGAGAGGTAGAGAGGCAGAGAGGCAGAGAGGTAGAGAGGTAGAAAGGTAGAGAGGTAGAAAGGTAGAGAGGTAGAAAGGTAGAGAGGTAGAGAGGTAGAGAGGTAGAGAGGTAGAGAGGCAGAGAGGCAGAGAGGAAGAGAGGTAGAGAGGTAGAGAGGCAGAGAGGTAGAGAGGCCATCCTGGGAGACTCTGAAGGGGTAGCAGAAACCCCGTTCATATACACCACCTATCTGCAAAATTAGCCCAACATTAGCGACAGTTTTGCCTTTGCATTACTGATAGCTGAGTATATAAACGGAAAACACTCAAATAATGCAGAATTTGCTTCCTCCTTTTTTCCGCGTATTTTGCAATTTTGTGGATCGAGACCTAGTAATAATGCCACAATATAGCGATAAGCGAATCTTATAAATTGCCTTCGCAAAATAGCCGTGAATGTTGCGCTTTTTGCATCATACTCTAGCTTATTGGTCGCTAATCACACCGCTCGTATGGCTTAGCGGAACATGTCGCATGTTTACTCCAGCTAGGGATATGGAGAGAGTCCAGCTGTCCAAAACACGCAATATCACAGCTTTTTCAGTGTTTATGAACGGTGCTTTTAGAGGCTCACTGGAAGCTTTCTTATTGACGTGCATTGGTAATAATAGTATTATCATGATTATGGTATATGAACGGGGCTAGAGAGAGAGAGAGAGAGAGAGAGAGAGAGAGAGAGAGAGAGAGAGAGAGAGAGAGAGAGAGAGAGAGAGAGAGAGACAGACAGAGACAGAGAGAAACAAAGACAGAGACAGAGAGAGAGAGAGAGATGAAGAGAGATGAAGAGAGATGAAGAGACAAGAGGATCAGCACTGAAGGGAGATCACCCAGCATGGAACCAGCAGCCTCTGTCTCTTATGGCCCTGCTCCTGAAATATTCATTGAAGAGATTGGATTTCAATCAGATGCAGTGGGCTAATTCCACGATAGCTTCATATCAATTCAGCCTCACGCTCCATTAAGAGAACCCTACATGTATCGAACATAGACTTGAATGCATGGAAGGAGTCTTCAAATGGCCAGCAAGTGATGTAAACAACATGTATACATCTTTTCAAACATTCAACAGACAAGGGGAAAATGTGCGAGTGTGACATATTAAACATACAATACAAAAGCTCTTTGATAATGTCTCACACATTTATCAGCAATGAATGCTTACAATGATGAACAAGACAAATCATTGTAAACTACCATATCTGTAGCTCATTAGTCCTTTAAAAGATGAGGATCTAATTGGTATCTCTTAATTAGAAACTACATGTACATGTGAAATACATTCATGTGAGATGACTGTTCAGCTCTTATGCACTATAACATACCAAATGCACATACATGTATAAATCAACATTTCAATATCATTTACAATCTGAATCTTGTCAAATTAGTGAACATATCGTATTGCCCTCTGAACACAATTTTCTCACCTTCTATCTGAAAATAAAATTTGTGGAATTTATAAGTTGCCTCAATCCCCACACTGATATATTTACTTTCATTTAAAATAAAGAGTCCAAACACCAGCGATGATTGACGCAGATTTTGGGGAAGATATTGACCTCCTGCATGGGGTGGAATAAACCAAGCAACCGCTAGGTACGCCCTCGGCAAAGTGCCTCGATGGGTAAATTTAGCTAGAAATACCTGCAGATCGACCTCAAGAGATCAGAAAAACAAACTTGGCTGGCCTTTCTGACATGTTTTGATAACTCTGGTCACTGGGCTGGCTTACTTCTTTTAGCAAGATGGGTTTGACTGCAGACTGAGATTGCACATTGAAACAATGCACAACCAACAGCCTCTATCTCCATTATTATTCACATTTGCCTTAAAGGGATAGTTCACCTTGAAATCAAGTTAGTTTCAATAAAACTAAAAGCAGAAACATGCAAGGCACTTTAAAGGTTTGATGAGAATCTATCAAACCTTTAATGTTTCTTGCATGTGCAAGGTGCTCTCCCATGTTTTTTTTTTAATCCATTTGCTCAAAAGGATATGCATCATTTTACCTGTGTATTTGATACTTCATATCTCTATGAAAAAAAAAATCCTTCATCAAAAACAGAGTAATGTATGGAAACCTGCAGCACACAACACATTGGTGAGCACCTTGCATGTGACGTCACAAAATTGGCATTTCAAAAGATCATAACTTTATTATCCTTTGATGGATTTTCATAAAACCTTCACTAATATGTTTTTTTTTACATTTGATTTCAAAAGATGATAACTTTGGATTTTCGTCAAACTTTCACCATTCTGCTATCATCACTAGGTCTGGATTTTGTTTTATTTTAATGATTTTATCAAATTGAGATGATTCCTTCCAGATATGCTGAAATCAAACAAGAATGGGAGCCATTGTCATGCCAGAATGTCACATCAATGAATAGTTGTACCACTTCTACCCGTGACCTTTAACATAGCCTAGTTTTCAGGCTGTTGGACATTTTTTTCTACTCCAAAATCTACAATGAACATGTCTGGCTGCAGGAGACTAATCACACTTTAGTGATAGACTGATGGGAAGAACAGAATGATTAGTCTTGTCAGCTCTAGACCTGAATGTAAACTTGTTAATCAGCAACGTCCGATAGCCTGGAAAACAGGTTACCTTTAATACCATTGAGATGTCTTCCATTCATTCATACACTGTGCATCTGGAAACCCCAGGAATATATTTTGATTGATTCCCCTCCAAAGAAAAAAATGAGTTACATACAATACAGCTCAAATGAATTGGCACGGGTAAAGGGAAATAGAAGAAAGGGAAGGAGCCGCAGTTTTGAACCGCGGCATATTTCGTCCAGTTCAGCAAAAGCATCATGCTTCATGCTCAATTCCTTTGAGCTGTAGTGTACAGACCACATGAATATTATTGTAAAAAAAAAAAAGAACTATCAACTCCCTTCTTACAGAGAGATATCAGACAAATATCAAATCAGTACATAACTTGATCAAGAATGCTTTTCTTCTTCTTCAAGTGTGTGTGTGTGTGTGTGTGTGTGTGTGTGTGTGTGTGTGTGTGTGTGTGTGTGTGTGTGTGTGTGTGTGTGTGTGTGTGTGTGTGTGTGTGTGTGTGTGTGTGTGTGTGTGTGTGTGTGTGTGTGTGTGTGTGTGTGTGTGTGTGTGTGTGTGTGTGTGTGTGCATGTGTGTGCGTGTGTATGTGTGTGTGTGTGTTTGTGTGTGTGTGTGGGGGGGGGGGTGTTTTGAGCATCTTTTCAGTATTGATGTCACATATTTGTGACTATGTATCTGATATGTGTCCCTCTTGATATCTTTCTGGTGTCATGACCAGAATATGTCAGTAACTTGAAGCTCCCTGCAAGGATCACTAACAACTCTCACGTCAATGTCCAGAAAAAATGGACATCAATCTACAACACTCGGATGGTTCACTTACAGTTCAGTGCAAAATGAAAACCTGACTGAAGGTCTGTCAACAGAGTGTCACAGATTTGTTAACGATGTGGTACAATCTTGGATCTGGTAGAATGGGGAAAATATCACCACTGGAATAATCAAGCTGTACTATTCACTGTACATAATCCTTTTATCTATAAACACACACAATAAAAATAATCTTGGATTATCCAAGTCCTAGGCAAGAGAATGAATCGAGGGAAAAGCCATAAGGAGAAGTTCTGCTCAGTATTTTAATCATAGTGCTTATGGCAACCATTTAGGTGCCAATGGCACCAATTTGGAGCAGTTATAAACATAAAAACATAACATGAGGAGAAGTATTCTAACACTAACAGCAAGGAAGGTATTACATAGTTTCTAGAATAGAAGTGGAGAAAGTGAACGTGAGTGAAATTGATGAAAACGAGTCCCCTGTGTAAACAGTCCCAAATCCAGCATACATACATTTGGCAGGAAAGCGTAATAGTATTTCTAGCATATCATCTTTCTGAAAACTCCTACATCTGTCGCCGAATGGGAATATTAATTTTATATTGGAAACCAGTTAATATGAAGAAGATTGATGTAAACATCCCTGAAGTACCATACATTTGGGAGGATACAGCAAAATATCGCAAACATAATCCTGTAATACTAAACCAATCAAACAAATAACACAACTAATGTCATTAACCAAAACTATATATAAAAGAAAGTGACGTTGCTATAAGCACTCATTAACCAGCATAGTATTGCTATTATGTTAATGTAATCCCTACAGTACTAATCAACTTAATTACATTGGTAATGGAAATTAAGTGGAACGTTACAGAATGGAGTCATTCACACGGTAGTGCCTGCAGCCCCAAGCCAGTCCACTATCGCTATTACATAAGATGCTACCTTCCTTACATTACCACTCAAATTAATTATATTGCCGATGATATTACACAACACTATAGGATTAGATATATTCATGAAGTAGCATTAGTGTGAGCACCCCAGAGCCAGTCCACTTTCGCTATTACATAAGATGCTACCTTCCTTACATTACCAATCAAATTAATTATATTGCCGATGATATTACACAACACTATAGGATTAGATATATTCATGAAGTAGCATTGGTGTGAGCGCCCCCTAGCCTGCGTCTATACTGCCAGAGACAGTGTGGTATCCCAAGCATGTCATCTTGCTGATACAAGCCCTTAGCCCCCAGATCCCTCGTGACATCCCAGAGGAAATGTTGGCCCTCCCCTTCGGAGGAGGATAATGGTTGAGGCGAGGGCAGCAGGCATGAACATGACGGGAGCAAAATACCAGGAATGGTCGCCTCACACAGGGAGGGAGACAGGCAGGGAGGGAGGGCATAGGCATCGAGGCTGGCTGTACACTGTAGTAATGCATGCACATGCCTTGTAATTAGGACTGGTAGTGGTTTAAAATTGAATGCATTCCCATTTCATATTCATATTAAAGGTAAAAGGGTAGGTAATGATTATGGGCTGTGATCTTGGCAGAACTGCGCTGCTGAAATTGTCGGCTCCATTTTAAAAAAACAAACCAAATTCATGCTTTTATCATTTTGAGATAAAACCTTCCTGGTATTATGACACAAGAATAGAACCTATGGTCAAGGCAGAGTGGCACTCTATTGATAATGAGTCTTGTAGTGTTTACCACTGTTAGCATCCATTACCTTATAATGTTCTGCAATGGTAACTGAGGGCAGTTAAGTGGTTTAACCAATCATATTGAGGGGGGTGCAGTTTCAACATGAACACACATTGTGTATCTTCCTGTGCACAGAGTCCAAAAAGAATGCAGAAAACACTATAGATGCCTATTCCTACATCCACATAATGCTAGGGTCGGCTTGTTTATATGCATGGGTCCCATTCTTCTTAGAATTCTGGGTTTAATTTTATCATGAAATTTTTCCTTTGTAGTATCCTGGAGCTATATTTATGAAACCTTACTAGCCTAGTTAGCTACTTAAAATACATGTATCTGAATGCACTTAAAGGGCATATACTGTACTGAGAAGACAAGAAGCCTTCAAAAGGTGATCGTGAGCAATCTTCTCGCCAATGGTCTTAAATTCATGTATTGCCATTTTAGAAACTTGCTGAAAGTTATTTGCCCTCAAATGATCCACATTTGGAGGAATTAATGATTATCAGTGAAATTCTCCAAATGTTCGGGCCGAACATTTGGGGGATTTGTGATTTAATCACTAATAACTACAAATGTGGATCATTTGAAGGCAAATAACTTTCAGCAAGTTTCTAAAATGGCAATACATGAATTTAACACCATTGGCGAGAAGATTGCTCACGATCACCTTTTGAAGGCTTTTTGTCTTCCCAGTACAGTATATGCCCTTTAAGCAAATAACTAGGCTTAGTACGGTTTCACAAATGAGGCCTGAGGATACCACAAAGGAATCATTTCATGATAAAATTGCAATTCAACCCAAGTCAGATCATTACCACTACTACCCTTAGCTCTGAGTTTATGCACAGTTCACCCAGAGCTATAAATACCCATCCACTAACCTAGGACCGAGCTATTTTAATGGTAAACTTGACTCTGTATGACATGGTTATTCCAGAGCTCCCAACAGATGATAAAAAGTTTATTATGAGAGTGAAACATGGAGCTGGGTCCTGGTCAGCCACCAAAACGAACAAACAGCCATGTCAGACCTAGCCTGGGATCAAGGCTGTTGGGTAATTATAATCCAAACTATTCAATAAAGAGGTCTGGCTGCAGGAGACTAATCATTCTCAATTTTCTTCTTCAGCTCAGACAGACTAAGAAAAGAGGACTGATGCACTGACTAGTCTTATGAGCACTAGACTCTGTTTTCCAGTTTGGATTAAAAATGTCAAAGAGGCTGGAGACAAGACTACGATAGGCTGGGCTGAACTCTGAAGGCTTGGAGGGACAGGAGGGATTGGGGGACTAGAGGTATCCTAGGTATGCGGGGTGGGGTATAGAGAAGCTCAGGACTGCTTCACCACACAGGTTTGTGATCTATTCAGGCTGATTGTTAGGGAGGCACCACACTCGTATATCATCCTCCACATCCACTACCCAGAACAATTAAAGACACGGGAGGAAACAGATGTGAAGAGCAGAGGGAGAGAAGGAGGGAGAGAAGGAGGGAGAGAAGGAGGGAGAGAAGGAGGGAGAGGAGGGAGAGAAGGAGGGAGATAAGGAGGGAGAGAAGGAGGGAGAGGAGGGAGAGAAGGAGGGAGAGGAGGAAGAGAAGGAGGGGAGAGGAGAGACAGAAGGAGGGAGAGAAGGAGGGGAGAGAAGGAGAGACAGGAGGGAGAGAAGGAGGAGGATGAGGGAGGGGGAGATCTTCTGATTGTTAGGGATGTACCACAATCATATATCATCCTCTACATCCACTACCCAGAACAGCTAAGGACACAAAAGGAAAGATGGGGTATAAGGGGTAGTGGAATAGGAAGGTAGATAAAAACTCCTCGTGATAGTTTGGGAAGCACCACAATCATTTATCACCCTCCACATTCTCCAAGCATAACAGTAAAAGACACACACATAAAAGATGGGTATAAGGGGTGATAAAAGAGGGGTGGGGAAGGAGGGGAGGGGATATTATTAAACCATTTGATCGATTGGGATGAAAAGAGGGGTGGGGAAGGAGGGGAGGGGATATTATTAAACCATTTGATCGATTGGGATGAACCTGAGTAAAACATCCTCCTCCTCCAGGTAACCAAGAAATTGAAAATTCACGGGACAAAAAGGCATTGAAGAAGGAGGAGGGAATGCCTCTCGTATTCTGTTAAAAATGATACAGCTCCTGCCCTATGTGGAAAAGAACAGGTGCACCATATTTCCTAAAAGTCTACACATTATTTCCGATATACACACTACACTAGGTTTGTATATCATACAGAAACGTTATGCTACACTGATCGATGCTCTATTGTGCGGACACTGCAGCTCTTTCAATAACTTTTGATTGCAGCACAAGGCAAACACACATGCCTAGATGTGATAGGCCATCCTGATAACATCTCAGTGATGGTAAGAAATCAAGGATGCATGGCCAGTGTTTTGCTTCTTGTCAGCTGAGGAGATAACTCAGTTAGATAGACAAGCAATAAATCACAGGGAGAGAGTACGGTGAAGATACAGACACTACAGCTTAAAGGAATTGGCATAGGGAAAGGGAAAGGGAAGAAAATGAAGGAGCCCCAGTTTTAAACCGCGGTATATTTTGTCCAGTTCAGCATGAAACATGATGCATTTTAGGCTTAAGTATTGTGTTTCATGCGGAACTGGACAAAATATACCGCGGCTTAAAACTGCGGCTCCTTCCCTTTCTTCGCTTTCTTTTTCCCTATGCCAATTCCTTTGAGCTGTAGTGTATATGTGAATATGCACTCCCATTGGAAAAGATTTCATTGATGTTGAAGGGGAGACATCTATCTTAAAGATAAGAGGCAGTGTTGATAAAGCTTACTGGGTATATTCCTAGCAGAATTCTTCTGCCGTCACAATCAGTACCGACCATTGTGCAACTTTATTGATTTCATAATGTTTAGATGATTGCTTCCTGGAACCCTGAAATCAAACGAAGTATTCAAGATCAGCAGTAGATATGGAATAATTATTGATTGTTACTAAACTTCTTTGCTTGATGGTCAACATTTAAAAGATGGTGGTCAATTCCTATGCAGAATCACATGTGCATATCATATATGTACGCAATATCTGTAGTAGATATGGGAGAAGTATAGACTATGACACAAAGTTGTTGTTTTAATGATCAGCATCTACAAATCTGTTGTCTCTTTCAATGTTAATTTACATGGCAATATGAGGAAGGTAATTACAGTAACATCTGTAGTAGATACGGAATATAAAGCATGATTTCAATTTGTAAGACAATTAGTGTTATATTCCCTCTTTCCCATTTATGGATATTTTTAAGCTACAAAATGCCGAATATATTTCCAGTGTCTAGACAAAACCAAATAGCCCATTACCATGAATGTGCTACATGGAGCTGCTAGTGGAATGGCAAACCACAAAAAGATGGATACAGAAAGTTAATTGGAAAACCAGAGACAGAGAAAAAAAAAATCAACACACTTTCATTTAACTCTCTTAATCTCCCATACCATACTAAATGCACGATACAATGACAGCCACGCCTCATCTAGCTGGCTACTGTTATTAGCATTCGGCTGGGAAGTCAATGATTTGTGTGCACAATACTACTGACATAATGAGCAACAGCTTCGCTTGTTAAATTAGAATCCATTTGCAGTAATTCTGAAAGTCAATTACATCTCGCCACACAATGATGGTGGCTTGCTTCATCGTCTCACTGTCGCTGTCAATCATGCCCCATCTTCACAATGAGAAAAGAACCATTATATATGGATGGATTGCAGTACATTTGCAGTGTTATTTGATGGAAACCCGCTCACGTGGAGACCATTAACATATTTTTCCTCATCATCTCTTACCAGGTCCATTGCCAAGGTGCAACTGGTGAATGAAATGATTCTGCACAAGCTTGTTCATGAATATAAATACACATTCTCATCTCAGTAGAATGAACAAAACCTTCTTATTCCTTTAATGCTACCGTAGCTGCTTCCAATCCGAGAACCAGGGCTATGTTGCATATAGGTTTCTAATTATTGTAACTTGCCATCAATATTAACTACCATGGCAACATCAAATAAGCTCTCATTATTGTCCCTGTTGCTATGGTAGTTACCATTGATGGTAAGTTGCAATAATTGAAAACCTATATGCAACATGGCCCACGTCTCTCCCCAGGATTGGTTTTGCATGCCGTCATAATGACTCATTGGCCCAGACAGGGACTACATACATGTACTGCTGGGTAATGTTTGCACATAATGTATGTTGCGAAGAGAGTTTGCACATGGCGTTCATACTGCGTAAAATCAGGTCAATCAAGTACTGTAGAGAACCCTACCATTATCAATTAATAACGAGGCCACAGTGATAAATAGCCTTCCCATGACGGCCATTTTTGAGGATTACTCACTAAGCAAACCCTCATTAGGTACGTCTCCATTAAACTTAAGTTACAAAATAGCATGATTAAATTTCATGAAAAATTGCCATTGCCCAAGTCAGTGCTGATAAGCTACCAGTTAGCCACAACATCTTCCATGCTATTTCACAAGATATCCAAACACGTTTCTTGAAACCACCCCCTCCCCCCCCCCCCACACACACACACACACACACACACGCACATAGATTATTTGCATCTTATTTTAGCCAAAAATTCCACTACCTTTGATCGGAATGAATTAATGGTTGAGAAAAGCAAGTTATTTAGCATTCCTAAGCAGACATGGACACCCGTATTCATCATCCTCCTTCTCCGAAGCTGTTGATGTATGTTGGTTTATCCATGCAGTCCATCCAGGGACTTCTTAGAATCTAGTATGCAATCAAAATATTGAGGTACCTCGAACATTTTCAAATAAATAAAAAAAATGTATTTTACTTTGGTTTAATTTCAATAGAATTAGAATTGCAGGATTTTCTGATTTGAGAATCAGAAATGGAATGTTATCACGACGATATGAAGTGAAAATCACACACTGTCATCTAATATTTTGTAGTGACAGTACATGACAAACACGTTAATTCCAGAAGGCAGGATTTACTCCAATGTCTACTAATCGTGCTCCAGGTTTGATCTTTATAACCCCAAATCCCTGTCTTTTCCTTCTTAATTCCGCATGACTCATGGGCGAGACGAGACGCTGGCAGAGAATTTAATTTGAGGCGTGAAAGGATGGCACTCGGCCTCTGCACGGCGTCAAGGCTGGCCAAGATGGCTGCCTGGTGATCAAGTCTGAGAGCTCGGGACCGATCCCAATCCCGGGGCCAGCTAGGGTAACAGACCCTCGCCTCGCCTCCGCAGCATCTCCTCCTTCGACCAGCCATCAATCACCTCCTAGCCTTGTAAACTGTTTGCTTTCCCTGGCTCGGCTACTGTCCTCCCGTTATTGCCTCACTGGTCAATTTACCCACGCTGCATTGCAATTACTTTATCCAATTGCGACAATCATGGCACACATACAAGTCCGTCTACGTGCCTCCTCGCTGTTTCTTACATTTTCTTAAGATCAACATGTTTACGGTTGATCTCTCATAGAGCCGGGAGCTTATCTACTTGTTTCTAAATGAAATTTTAGTTGTACAAACAACTTGGCTCTCCACAATCGACTTGAAAAATTATGTCAGCTCTGTTGGTGGTATGTAAACATAGACATCCACTCAGTTTTAGTCAGAATGAAAATATTGTTCAAAATTGCACACGTACATGTAAACCAATATTTTGAGTGTAATTTTTTACCTTCCAGTCAGAAGAATGCAGTAAAAAATACAAGAAAGAATTTTTATGATGTAAATTTCCCATAGCCTATTTTTCAATATTTACAGTGCATCTGCATAAAAAAATGTCAGCACATGGACCCAAACTGATTTAATAACAGTTGATTTTTCTCAGCAGTATAATTCCTCATTCTCATATTTACAGCTCTCTTCAACCGGATCTAGCATCTACACTGGATCTGACAATACAATTTATTTGATAGCTTGGAATTACTTCCTTGCTCCTACATACAATAATTAATCAAATGTGAACATCTGAAATAAATCTCCAGAGCATGCACACCAAATTAGCCTGCTGCATGCAACCACATCATACTAAATGAACAATAAATTGTTTGTTAAGTTGTTCATCCTCTCCTATGAATCTTCTCAGTGTCATGAAGATTTCACTAACTGGGACCATTTCATGAATGATGAAACCTTACTATCCTAGTAAGTAAGGTTTTTAGTAACTAACTAGGTACATGTATGCCACCATGAGGTTTCACATGAACATAACCACACTTTGCAACAAATTCTTCTGAAATATTTTCTACAAAAGCCAAGCATTTTCACAGACTACTTCAAAATATTATTCCATTTGACATGATGGATTTGTATCCCCTGTCAATAGCAATTTTCACCCTCTGGTCCATTTTACGATTTTGACCTCACCACATTGCCAATTTGGGCATAAATAAGAGCAGGCTGCAGGGGAAATGAAATTAATGCTGACGAAGAATGCAAGAATTCCAGGAATTTCTTCCCCCTTCCAAAAATACATCAAGTGTAATCTGAGAAGCATCTCCCCAGACTTCTTAAGTATTTCATCGCATGACTGAAATAGTTTGTGTAAACAAGAAATTGAAACTCTGGATCAAATATTAGAAAATTCAATGCTCTTTGAATCTATCACAGTTCCATATTATTGGAATTACAATGGTTGGTACCTAACATTGAGTAAGCCATCACACTGAAGCATTGTATTTGTTATTGTTATTGTTGTTAAATAAACTCAAAGTAACAAACTCTACACATGTACCTGTATCAGTGTATAGAGCCTTGGTGATGACAGCTGTAATACCAGCACAGAATAAAGACATGATAAACTCATACACAGTGAGACAAAGAGTACTGCACGACAGGGCCATTTACAACAACAGCAAAAACCTGCAAGGTTTCGAAAATCGCCAAGGAAAAGTGTGAAAGTTGCTAGGCAACTCCCCCCAACCACAGCCCGAGAGATATTGTTGAAACATCCCATGCTGGAGTGTGATATTTCAAACATTTATTTTACACATCGCAATTTTGTGCAAGTGCGAATATTACGTAGAGATTTTTGGCATGTGAATCATGCACTCGAATAGCATGGCGGACATGCGGGCCATGCGCACTACTTGCCAAACACCGCTAGATTTTGGATTGAAGTCAAACTCAGAGATTTCTTAGGCCAGTGTAAATGGTGTAAATTCTTTTAAAAAGTGATTTTTTTAAAGACCCTCTTTATAGCGCTTTCATTACCGATCCACGTCGGTAAGCAAGTTCCCAGCGAGCCGCAAAAGCACCGTTCATATACACCCCAAAAAACGTAATGTTGCAGTGTTTTGGACAGTTAGACTCTCTCCAAACTGATGGTGACATGCTCCGCTCAGCCATACGAGTGGTGGGATTAGCGGCCCACATGCCAGAGCGTGATGCACAAGGCACAACATTTACGGCTATTTTGCGAACGCAGTTCATAACTACTGCAATATTGCGGCATTATTACCAGGTCTCGTTCCACGAAAAAGCTGCAGAATGAGTGCAAAAAAAGAGGAAGCAAATACCGGATTATTTGAGCGATTCTCGTTCATATACGCAGCTATCAGTAGCGCATCAGCAAAATTGCGGATAGGCAGTGTATATGAACAGGGTTTATGATTGCATGGGCTGGATTCTCTCTCTTTTCTGAGTCTCATCCAGTGAGCATGAGATGTGTACTTGTATCAACAGAGACAGGGTCATCACTATTGCTGATGGGACTGTCTCAATGTGATTCATCAATGTCTGACAATCGGCCCACAAGGACTTCTGGGCAGAGATGCTGCGGGGCTTCTCGATGACGAACGCAAGGGAATCAAAAGAGACTCGAGCCTCTCTATCTATGAATTGATCTACCTCAGGCGCTGTCATTGATTCTTGATATTTTGGCTTTGTTTGACTATCTGGCAAGCAAATTCTAGATTAGTTTTGATCGTTCATCCCATTAAGCTTGATTTTCATGAAGGCCAGTCCTACTGGTCAAAGGCACAAGTCACTATTTATGGACTGTGATAAAATTCTGTTTACTTACAACTCAAACAACAGCAAAAAAAAGACACATCATGCTTATGTAAACATCTATAAACACTCCTGAAGTAGCCTTCATTGAGAAAATAATGATGAGGCTTGATGAAATGCTAAATAATGCATTGGCAGATTAATTATTTGAAATGTATCCTACCATTTGTTTCTGTTATTGTGATCATTTTGAAGTACTGTGGCCTTTATTAACTAGATTTATAAGATTTTTTATCAATCATTTTGTAGTTTTTGTAGATTTGTCTTTCAAACTCAGCACAATAAGATCACTAGCCATAAAATAAATATCGGATGCAGCAATCTTGATAGAGGCCAATAGTATTTCTTGTAGGAACAACCAATTACTGAATTCAAATACCATAACAACTGTTTCCAGCTTTGAATCTCAGTGCACAAATATGTCGGCAACTTAAAGAAAGTTCTATATCTTTATAGGATTTATAGCTCACAAATTTGTTCATCTAGGGCAGCAATAATCCACCAGATTTATTTCCCATTCTCCATCTTCCCTCTCCCCGGACTGTTGCTCCCATCACATCACCCTCCGCTGCTGTTGATGTTGGGTCTCCATCCCCATCCCTTCCCATCAGGCAACTGTCGGGGTCATCGTCACTAACCTTCGATTATTAACCCTCCAAAGGTCACATCCTCTATGAAGCTGGTCGCTATGAGGAATAAAAAGCGGGTCTGCTGACGCCAGCCAGTCCATCTCATGATAGAGTCTGCCAGAGTTATGAGGTCAATGCATGCATCACATCCCCCTATCAATACCAGGGCCTCTCTACTTCCAATGCCTCTTCTTTTTGATGTGGGGGGGATGGGGAAGTGGTAGCCTGCTTCCAGACTGTTACCCATTTATAATCCATATTTTTCTATAAACAGGTCTGGGTGAAGTAGACTACCATTCTTAAAGTCTTGCCAGACTCAGACATGAGAAGAATTGTAAGCAGTGAGTAGGATTTTGAGTACAAGACCCTGTCTTCTGTTTTGGAGTAAAAATGTCTGACAGCCTGGAATGCAGATTAGGTAAGAGGAACAGTAAAGCAAACGGGAAATAGAGCTAGTGCTGTACAGAGAGTGAGTTAAAGGGATAATCCACCCAAAAGTTCAGTTGGTTCCAATAAAAGCAGAAATATGAAAGAAACGTATAAGTGAAGGTTTGATGAAAATCTGTCAAAGGATAAACAAATTATCAAAAGTTTCGAAATTTCAAATTTTGTGATGTCACGTGCGAGGTGCTCTCCTGTATGTTGTGTGCTGTATGATTCCATAAATTCCTTTGTCTGTTTTTAACATTGGAATTATATATTCTTAGAGGTACATGTATGTGTGCGAAACATGTGTTACTAATTATGTAACAAAATGCACAGTTAAAAGGATGCATATCTTTTTGAGGAAATTGACATTTAAAAATATAAGTGTACACAGCATAACTTTCTTATCCTCTAACGGATTTTCATTAAACCTTCACTAATGTTTCTTTCATGTATCTGCTTTTATTGAAACCACCTTTATTTCAGGGTGAACTATCCCTTTACGACAGTCTCAACTATTCATTGTTAACTTTCACTTTGTAATGACAAAAGAAAGAACACATTGTATTTCAATCCTAGTCCTGCATGGGTTAAGGTTGGTGTTTACTCACTGGATGGTGTTGCCATGACTCCTATCAATCTTCTTGTTGAGTTCAGCGATGACGCTGTGGAGCTCCGTGATCCTCTCCTCATAACGCACGGCCTGCTGGTCCAGCTTGTCCTCATTCTCCTGCATCAACCGCGCCCGGTCAAGCTGGAATGTAAAAAAAAAAGGAGAACCACATAGTTATTTCAAAAGTGTAGATGCTGAATCTAACTGAGAATCACCAATGCCTAGCATTAACCGAGCCCAGTCAGGCTGCGAAATAAACAAAAACCATATTTAAATTTTACAAGTGAAGACTCTTAATCTAACAGGGAATAACCAATGCCTTGCATTAATTGAGGCAGCTAAACTGTGAAAGAAACACAAAGAACCACATGGATATTTTACATGTGAAGATGCTTAAACTAACTGATAATAACCAAGGCCTTGCATGAACCCATCTCTATACCAGCTTGTACTTGATCTCTTTCCATCTCAAACAAATAGCACAGATATCTAGCCAGTAAATGAACAGCCTCAAACTGGGTCTTTCAGTGTCATTTGTCCAATATGGGTAGACCAAACCCCTTCAATGCTGAGAGGGATTTTTTAAAAAAAATAGCAAAACAAAAATGTTAACATACCCATATCAAATCTAAATTACGTTTTTATTACCTTATCGTGGGAAATGACTCTGGAAATGAAGGTTTTATGAAGCAAATAAATGAAACAAAATGGACAAAACAGCATATCATAAAATGCCTATAATGTCTGGTAAAAAGAACTCAAATTAAAGGACATTCATACTGCAATTACAATGGTAAATCATAGCATCAACACTCACACCAAAATGTTATTGTATCAATCCCGTTAGATTGTTATATTTTTGAGAGCAATCAATCACTCGCATAATACTGCAATCAGGAAGTATATTGAATCAATTTCTAGTGATTGCTCAGTCTAGACAAAAGTAGCTGAGTAATTGCCTTCATACACAAGTTCACATCCATGTGGTAATGGCAGTGCGATTTGATCAAATAATGAGATAACTCTTGGAAACAGATTGACATCATTCAATGCATCTACCATCATACTCGCTTCTGGTTCAACAGGGTTCACCCCTCAGCCGGGCGATGAACATCCCAGCAAAAGTCTGTGTCAAATTGGCACCACGGTGACGGTGGAACACAGACACTGCAGATTGATCCCGAGATAATAACTGGTATTGGCACCACGGTCCTTTATTGGCAACAATTGGGCACGGATGAGGCGGCTTACTTTCAGTAAAATAAGATTTTTTTCAAGCTTATCTGCTTTGTAGATCAACATTACACTGGAATGCATTTTGTATTACGCACAATAAAATATGTAAACATTGCATTCTGTGTATGGACTTCAATATGTTGAATTACTCTTTATGCGACAATTATTCACAGATTACGAGCGTTATTAATGCTTAGCTTAGGGAGGTCCTTGATGTAGAGAGATAAATTCCGCTGTTATCCATAGAAATTTGGAATGATAAAAACCCATCAACTAATTTTCTCCAGATTCATCCACGATACTGAGGTCAGACCCTGTATCATAAATATGCATCATATTAGTCAGAAATAATAACTCAAGGCCACATCATATGAAAAATTATTATTGCAACAATATTCTCAAAGTAATGTTTGATATACTACCCGTTTTATATTTTCTTCTTTTTTTAAGAAAACAATGCAACTTCGGAAAAAAAGACACAGGATACTTGATAATCATCCTTTAATAAAAATATTTTGAGCATTCCATCTTTTTACCTGAATACCAAGTAGAAATAAAAGAGGAGCCCGGCCATATCTTACAACTTTAACAACTCTCTGATGCTTCAATGTCTGCACTTAGCCTAGGATTCAGGCTGTGGATTATATAAACATGCAGAATGAGTGGACTCAAAGTCATAGCCAACGCTTTGCTATCACAAATTAAAATCTGAATGACTCTGGACACATTCAAGTATCCTTTCATTTTCTCTCTCAGGGAAGTTGGAGAGAAAGAATTAGCCTATGTTTCCAGACTTTGTTATGGTTGCAGATGTGCATCAGGTAGAAGCAGAGGGAAGATCACACTCCACATCAGAGGGAAAAAAATCAATATCTGGACTACTCTTTAAGCCTGAATGCACGGCTCCACCTCAACTTTTAGGGATTCCGAGCTGTAACTTGGGCACCTGTGTGTACACGGCACCTGCTAGTATCAAGACCTACTAAAAGCCTGATGTCATGAACACAAACCCAAAACTGTGCTTTACTCCTTATAAATGAGAAATAAATAATTGTTTACAAGGGCATTCTGTTACATTGTGGGGGCTCCATCTCCCTGAGACCCTATGTATCCTTCTTTACTACTCTATAGCCTACAACCAGAGAGCAAATTACATGGAGGTGCAGGTGGACGTGGCCCCTGCAGAATCTAAAAGAGGCCCAAATGAATAACAACAGATACAAAGTGGAAAAAATTAAATCCACAACATGGTTGAGTGTTTGTTTTACAACCTCATGTTTGAAAAGTAGCCCTCACAATTGATATTTTCTTGTTTCCCCTGCTTGCAAACTAGACTAATTCACACTATATGCAGCAGAAGGAGGGCAGCGTGCTGCTGCATTCTGGGCCACTCCAATATTTGCGGACTTACAGGTGCCTTGGGCAAACACGGGCCCCATTAAACTTCACACTCTATACACAGAGTGACTAATCCCAGGAACTCTTCAGAATGTTCCTTAGACCTCGATTCTCTCTGCATAGTATCCATCCTGGGGCATCGCTCGCTCACAACGAGAGCAACTTAGGATACATTCATCATGGTCATATTTGCTGGACCGTATCTCATTCCTGATTCAATTTGCTGAACTTCTCCTGTACGTGCTGAAAATAAATGTTGAACTTCACACGTGTCTGTGTGGTTTATTAGCGTGATAGGCCTTATGCAATCACTGGCGGCATGGATATCTTATTAGATTTATCTTATTACTCCTTCTTCCAGTATTTTATTACAGTTTAATGCTTGACCGTATCTCATTCCTGATTTAATTTGCTGAACTTCTGCAGTACGTGCTGAATAAAAATGTTGAATTCACAGGAGTCAGTGTGGTTTATTGGTATGATATCATTACACTTTATGTTTGAAGTGTTCTATATACAGAAATTGATGAACAGAAATTAAATCAGAGTTTTCATGTTTAATAGTGATACTGAGCTACAATTAAATACAAATTTGTAATATGCCTTAGTGAAAATGCAGCCTTATTCACGCCCCCCACCCACATGCAAAGAAAAAAGAAAAATTATTGTTTTTGTGGGTTATAATGCACATCAAGCTTAAGGGTGCTCATTTCGTGAACTTGCGGGTTTTTATGAAGCTTAAGGGTGTTTATTTCGTGTTCATTTCTAGACTTGATCAGTATCCCCAGCGAATAATTCATTATTTCCCACTGAGTATTGCATATAAAGCATAACTCTTCAACTCTGACATATAGCCTAATAACAGCAATGGAGCTACGGTCCCCATCCTTCTACGGTCCGATTCAAACACGCACCATTATTTACACAGGCCACATAATTAGCCCGATGTTTACATTGTGAAAAGGCAGGGTATCAAATGCATGACCCCATAATATGGTGGCTAGCTGAGTGAGCTGGGTATCATAAATGCTTGATGGAGAAAGATTAATCTTAGCCCATAAGGTTCAGAGTCATGCACTGCACTTCATGCTCAATGCTCAAGCTTTCTTCTACCAGGGTTTGGGGTACCTTGGGTTCTGCACCCCCCCCCCCCCCCCCTCTCTTTCTTAATCATCCTCTACATGTACAGTTGCAAAATAAAGCGGAATAGGAAAATGTATGTGAATAAGTGCCCCTGACTGTTACGTGCCCTAATTAACAATTGCAAAAAGATCCATCAACGTCAATTTGTGAGACACACTTTTTTTTCCAAATGATGATTCATTTATGAATCATTTTAAGGGTTACTACACTGTATCTGAAAAAAATACATTACATGCCTACATGTAGATTAATAACTTTGCAACAACAATTTTGCGAATATTTTTCAGACTTTTGTTTGCCTTGTCTTTTATAAATGTTTTCATATTTACTTTTCATTTTTTTTTTGCTGTTTATTGTTTGGGGAAGTTCTTTTTTGCATTGGGGGGGGGGGGGGAATGGAGTGGAAGAGCCCCCTATGTTAAATCTCCAGTGATAAAGGGGGTTGGTATCCAGAGCACTCCCTTTCCTTCCTCCTTGAAATATCCTTTTGTTTACCACGTGTAAACTCATACAAATTCATAGGATCAACTTCAGGCTGATGCTAATTTGAGTTTTATTCATAAAGTGCATTAACCTGGCTTGCTGCTGGAAAACAAATATGCCTGGAGTGTCCAGACACCAAATGTTGCATATTTATAACCCTTCTGGGAGTCTGAGAGAAGAAAAATGACCTTAAAACCCTGATTTATAACTCAAGAGATGCACAGGGAGGGATACAGCATTCAATAACACACTACCTGGAGGCGGTATTCTCTCAGAATTATTCATGTATTGCTCGCCCTAAACATACTGTTTTGAAGCAGCTATGTGAAGAAATCATTCTATTTGCTAATAGTTTGTGACATGTTTGCATGTGTTGTGATCAGTCTCAAAACATGCATGAGAGTTTTAACTCTTTGTGTATCAGATAAACTTGCTGTCTATGTGATCTGTGTGAATTACTGGTGACAAAATACATACACTACAGCTCAAAGGAATTGGCATAGGGGAAGGGAAAGAGTATATTTTGTCCAGTTCAGCATTAAACATGATGCTTTAGCCTAAAAGGCATCATGTTTCATGCTGAACTGGACAAAATATTTCGCGGTAACTGCGGATCCTTCCCTTTCTTCACTTTCCCTTTCCCTATGCCAATTCCTTTGAGCTGGAGTGTACATGTAATCAATATACATGTAGGGTTTGAATTACACATGAATCCCGACTTCACAGCTTCTTGAAAATAAGGAGCCTTAAACAGATGACATCACAAACCAATAGTCCTTTGTACAAACAAGGAATGGATTTTCAAGGATTCGTGTGAAGCATACAAAGCAACAGGATGCAGCTGATATGGAATGGTATGTGTTATCAGTCTAATATTGTCATACTGAATTACCCAACACATCTCACCACACTGTCCATATTGCAAACCAGTGTTGAAGAGTGCAGCTAATACTTCATGCAAATATCAAATAAGAAGCCTGGTATCCAGAAATCTACAATAAATGTAGCCATTTACTTTAAAGATCCCCTGTTGGTCATTCTTTGACATACTAACAAAAATCTTTTAACTGTTTATCGTCTCCTCATTCCAAACTTCCAAATATGGAAGACATCTTGCCTGTTATGATTACACATTTTGCTCAGAAATCTATATATTCATGTTTTCTGAAATCAAACTTTAAAATGCTTTAAGTTAACCTTTCTTGAGTATACCTGTTTGGCTGTCCCGATCTGACAATATTACAGGCAGCTTCCAGTCATTCCTTAAAAAAACAAGGTTTACCATTTTCCCCATTCACAATCATGCCATTTAACTTTTAATGGATTATGCATCACAATTGTTTGTACATTGCAATAAAACTGTTTGTTAGCTTTAATGCTCTTTGGATATTAGATTGTTTTTAAGTGCACCATAGCATAGGATGGACCACTTTAAGCAAATACTTCCACTCCCCTTTGCTTGAACAACCTTCAGAATAAATTGCATAACTATGAACATACCTCTTCTCAGTAATTGGATGTATTCAGCCACATTCTGTGGCCATCATTGCCTCATTCAGAAACACTTGTTATCCCATACATCAACTACAGCTACGTTGTCCCTTTCACATTAGTATTTTATCTATCTTGTAAGCAAATTCATGTTGGTTCTGAATCGGTTTCAGTCCAGATATAAACTCAAAATGGACAACGAACACAGACACTTCCAATGCTATGATACCCTGTTTGCATTTTAGTTTTATCCATCTCTTAGTAAAACAAATCTTTGTTGGTTCTGAAGTGGTCTAGAAGTCCAGGTATATAAACAGACTTATAATGGAAAGTAGAAACGGAAACTACCACACTTTGGATATGTTACCACATTCGCATTACAATTTTATCTGTTTCTTATCAAAACAAAAATGTTGGTTCTGAAGTGGTCCAGAGGTCCAAATGTAAACTGACTTATAGTGGATCTAGCAAACACAGTCACTTTAAATATAGCAGGCAGATCAGTTGAAGTAGAGTGGACTAAGTATAGCAAGCTACATGTACTTAAGACTTGTCTCATGAGTGCTCCATAGTAGATGATCAATAATAGACAACTCCTGAAATGTTATACCAAGTACAATTCCAGGATGATGACATCACGGACAGGTGAGGACTCTCAATGGGTTTTTTTGCAAGTTACTATGGCAACAGCACCATCTTCATGGCTTTCAAGTAAAGTAACCTGCTGCCAAATGCCAGCTCATTCGGCACAACATAAACCTAAGCTGTGACTAATTGTGTATAGACGGGTCCAGTGCCATTGGTCATAACTAGCAATCAATATTTCCAAAAATATTGTTACAAGCTACTGAAAGCCTTGGTTTTGATTGGATGATAGCACACGTGGTGTAATTTGGGTCATTTTTTATTAACACCCCTCCTCTAAAATGAAGAAATATTGCCCAGAGCACATTTCAAACCTCACACCATAAACCAATGTAAAAGGGGTCGGGTCACTCTGTGGAAGTGTCCACTCAAGACAAACAAAGCGGCAATTGAGAAAAAAAATCAATATTATTGAGCTGGTCAGAAAGGCACGAGCCGTTAACATAATAAGATTATCAATATATTCCTTCCTGTCCTTGATGTCGTGATTAACTGCACTTTTCTTCTCTCTCCTCATCTTTGACTCACAAAAACTCAGGATTAAATGGGTTTCCTGCTGTGCAGAAGTAGGCTTTCTGCTGCCTGTCTCTGAAATAGAGGTCCTAACTTCAGCCTGCTGTGCAGAAGTAGGCTTTCTGCTGTCTGTCTCTGAAATAGAGGTCCTAACTTCAGCCATTATGCCTGCATATCCAGCTGATCTCTTTATGATAATTCAATATGGATTTGATCTCTCTCTCTCTCTCTCTCTCTCTCTCTCTCTCTTAGCAATTAATGTGGCCCCCCTCTAAGCACTGGCTTCGCTGAGCATTAGGTGGTGGTCATAAAATGTCCGCTGCGCTGTTATTAATCAGCTGAATAGCAGAGGTAAACAAACTAACGGGCATATTCTTCATAATTACACCAATGGCTGAAAACCTTCTTGAATATATATTTAGTTGTGTAATTTTCACTATGTATATGGTCACAAAATGGACAAATAAACTTGGTGATTGTGAAGAACAAATTAAACTTTCATGTCTGAAATATTTCATAAAATAACATTTATGTTTTCAATATTCAATTCAGTAAAGTATGACATGAATATCTCATAAAAAATGAGTGAGTTTTAATTCACTATTGTCAGTCAGATTGAGATTCTACCTGGATGGAAATAAACACTTAGTAATCAAATAAAGAATAGCAGGTAGGAAGTGCCCCCTTCTCCATCCATCAACATACTATCATGTTATTCCGCCTTTCCCAGAACTAAAAAACATGGCAAATAGGAGTTATATGCATCATTAAAGTATGCAAAATATGTGAAATATGTACAATATTTGGAAACATACCTGTGCTTTTGTGAGTCTCTTGTCCAGCGAGTCTCTCTCCGTGGTAACCTTCTGTAGCCTATTACTCAGCTCAATGATCTCACCCTTGAGCGATGACAACGCAGCCAGGTGAAGCTGCAGAAACAAAATATCAAGAAACATACAAATAGACCATTAGCTTTATGCTTTCTGTTCAGGTGTATTGATCACTAAAGAATAGTTCGTACCCTTTTTTCAATTTAATTCAAGTTTATTTCACTCAATGCAATACACAATAAAACAATAGATATACACATTAACATGAAGAGAAGAGAAATATGAAATACAGAAAAACACTATTGCTTGAGAGGGTAGCAGCCAGGAAGGATAAACCTAATAAAGAGCTGTACTTTTCAAATTACATTCATTTATTTACATTTAATACCACCACAACAAATCTTGATTAATTAACTTACTACATGAATAAGCAAATAAAAAAGGTTGACTGCAAGAAGGCACAAAATATGTGCTTTAAGAAGTATTACAGAATTATGCAACTGTGCTATTCAGTATTCAGGATTGTTAACATAATGCTCTGATGAGACCCATTCTAGAACTGTGTTCTGTCTACATGGAAGAAACCTGAACATTGAAGAGTATCATGTGCTATTGATCACTTTCTTTCATCAAGGTGTCAGTGGAGAGAGCGAATACCCAGCCAAAAATAGACCAGAGCAGAAAAGAAAAGAGAAAGAGATCAAAGGGCCTGGTGAGCTGCAGGGGAAGAAAACATCAGCTCATGGCCAGCTCATCCCTGCTCCCAGTCACAAACAAACAGACAGCACCGCGCTCATCCCAACCCAAACCCGTCAGTCAATCCCGGAAATGAGCGAGCCCTTTCCGTCTCTCGGAGTGTGATGAGCGCATCCCTGGTATCATCCGCCCAGCCAGGGTGCTAAGACACGGCAGTGGGATCCTCAGAGTCGAGACTCAAATCAATGTGGGAGCTATCCATGACGCTGGCTACGCAGAATCCAGCACCCCCCAGGCTCCTGCTTCAACACACACGAGGATCAATATGTGGGGCACCTTATCGGTCCACTCAGTACGCTGTGTTGGTCGGGTTACCTGGCCAGAGAGCTGGGCTTTATAGGGGGGATGGGCTCTTGCCAGGTTTGCTTGTGAGAGAGGGAGAGGGGGGGGGGGGGCGGAGGGTAGAGAATGAAAGATAGAAAGGGGGAGAGACAGAGACAGAGAAATACAGAAAGTTTTTGCTAATTTGTTTCTCTCTATATACAACTCCTTGGCACAAAAACTTGTGATATTGCACACAAATGTGTGATACTAAAGAATTGTTTTTGTATCTGTTATTGTTTTGACATAAAATTGTGTATACCACATAAAATCAATATGAGATAGTGAATTGGACAATCATGAAAAATCAAATAGTTAACATGACGATTGCTTCATTAATGATGAAAAATTTGTGCATATGCCTTTATTTATGAAGTACAATGTCAGAACTTTGTAATTGCCATTTACAGCTACTCTGTGTGGGTGGAGGGACAAATTTGTGGGCTTGTCAGAACCAGGATAATTTGATACAATAGTAAAAGGTACTATAAATATGAAAAAAAAAAGCCTGGAAACGGTTAAGTCGTAACTTTATAAGTCACCCAAACAGTCACTAGGTAACCAGAGAACTAAAATTACACCCCCGCCACGGAAGCCATGGATGCTCTTCCTCTGAAAAACCTCTCAAGATTGCACTTACAAATTCCGTCATCAAACAGACACAGAAAATATGGATATTGGATTACTGGGTCAGTGCTCCAGATTTATGAGCTTCGATTCTGTCAATCTTTGATGAACAACAAACATGAACCTCAGAAGACTCGGCGTAAGTATACAGTGACTTGTAATTGAAGCATGGTGTGTATGAGCACCATTCAGCACAAAATATACAATTTCAAAACATCTATCAACAATATGAAGTGATAATGCAGTGTAGAATTTTGCTTATGTGTGTGCCCAGAAATAAAACAAATGACCCCGCTTGACAGGGTACCAACACAGTGAAACATTTACGCAATAGCTCAGGAGGATTAAGCATCCCGCAGAGCAAAAAAGAGGCCACACGATAAACCAAAGGGCCCCTGTGTAGAAAAAAAATATATCCTCATATTATAGAATGAAAAACAAATTTCAGGGTATTTGTTGCAAGACATCTGGCTTAAAAACTAGCCCTGCAAATAATTTAATATTTAAAAAAAAATATCCTCTCAATACGAAGCACAACTTTTTTTCTTGCCTATGGGACTGAGCAGGTGAATCTAGCTTAAAGGTAAGTCCTCCATACTGCCTAGCCCTAAGACACTGGGGTGCTTGAACGGTAATCCTTGGGATGCCATCAGTAAGGGAACACCCCCCTCCCTCTCCACGTCTTGTCTCCACCCATCACTCACCCCCACTCTGCCCAAGATTTCATTGTGTCACTGACAATCTTCCTTACCAACCATCTTCATCACACAGGACAGGTTCGGCTAAGGGTTTTCTCTATAAATTGGCATTTGATGAGAGGAGGGAGCCATTAAGGTAGGGCTTAGAGAGGGCACTGCACTGAAAGCTCCATCTCCAATAATTCATGAAAAGGTTAGAGAAGGCTTTTTTTTAATATTTATGTGAGGTTAGAGAAGGCTTGATCAGACTATCAGAATATTATTGAAATATTCAGTTTGAATAATCAATATATGGGTTGTCTGACCGCAGAAATTACCCTGGAGAATTCGCATGACAAATTTTGGAATATTTTGTTACCCGTGAATCCTGGCATATCTCCTTAGCATGTGCATTCAAAAATCAAATCATGAAATGTTTTTTCACATTGACCATGCAGTGCGCATATGCCAGTGTGTGGTCTCAGTCATTGCAATGCAAGAACATGCGTGGCCTAACTCTTGTCCACACACAGATATAAATTTGTGATGACTGGAATATAATGAATGTAACCACCACACATTGAGGGAATACATTAAATAGATGCAGACTATATCCCTTCCATCAATGTGTGTGTGTATGTCCATTGCCGATGGGTATGGTGAGTGTGGTGACTGCAAGGGTTCTCTCTAATGTTCTACATGATGGAGCACACACCAGTGTGTCTGGTAGGGATGTCTGTCTGGGATGTCTAGCAGGCTAATTGAAGGGAGCATGTGGCGGTTTGGGTCCTGGCTGCCGTGATTACTACATGGGGCGAGCCTGGGAGAGACTCTGCCTGCATCGCTAGCAGGGTGTTTCAAAGCGGGATGACTGGAGGACCCATTCACACTCGCTGGGAGAAGTCTTGCTTTTCACCTCGAGAAGCAAACCCATTATCTCAACAATGAAATCTTCACACAAGGATTGTCTTCATCAGCCTGAAGATAGCAAAATAGCCCTCCAATTCTCATCTTGGAAAGTCAAGATATTTGCTTATTTTGATGTGGTTCCAAAACGTCCAGAAAGCATTATTCTGACATGATTCATTGGTCTGTTTCGAAGATGTACTCTAATGAAGATCCAATGACTGCAATATAATTCTATGAGTGACAAATAAAATATCTAATTAATTCTGCTTTGTTCTTTTAAATCTATCTTTTCTATGATAAGGATTTGTAACAATAAGTTGTATCATTGTAACTGGCTTGTGACTGGTTCATCATTCCACATGTAGAAAACAGACCGGTATTCAAAATGTGTAATCGCATGTCCACTGTGGGTCTTATTATATTCTGCACTCTGACATGACAGGCAGTGAAGGCTGAAGACAGGGAGTGATTCTGAAGGTGTGAAGTGGGTCATAGTACACTTTGTCAGATGTCCCCCAAAGCAGCGGTAGCAGGGAAAAGATGAATGAGGCAGTAATTGGATTTGAACATGGGGGATGTCCTCCTGCAACAATGTTGGGATTCCAAGAAGAGCAGGGAGGAGCAGAGGAACAAGGAGGAGGATATGGAGGAGGAGGAGGAGGAGGAGGAGGAGGAGGAGGAGGAGGAGGAGGAGGAATGGGATGTGGAACAGGAGGGGAGGAGGAGGAGGAGGAGGAGGAGGAGGAATGGGATGTGGAACAGGAGGGGAGGAGGAGGAGGAGGAGGAGGAGGAGGAGGAGGAGGAGGAGGAATGGGATGTGGAACAGGAGGAGAGGAGGAGGAAGGAAAAGACAGGAGTTCAAATGAGGAAGAATTGTTGGAGGAGGAAGGGGATGAGGGACAAGGATTAAGAGGGAGGAAGAGGGAGGAGAAAGAGAGAGAAGAAGAGGGAGGAAGAAGAGGGAGGAGGAAGAGGAGGAAGATGGAAAATAAGGAGGAAGCAGGTGGAGGAGGAAGAGAGGGAGAAAGAAGATAAAGAGTGAGGAGGAGTAAAAGGAGGGAGGATGGGGAGGAGGAGATGGAGGATGAGAAGGGGAAGGAGGAGAGGAGGAATTATTGGTGTTGGTGGGAGGGAAACATCCAATAGACACCATGGATTGGACAGATGAATAATGCTATAATCTGATTTAAACATTCATCTCTTCAGAATGCCTTACGTAGTAAGCATCATTCCTAGAAGAAAGTGGGTGAATGTGAGTGTGTGAGGGAGGAGCAGGAAAAGGTAGTGTACATTAGGTAACAAGATGAAAGAGATACATGGTGGTCATGGGACAAGGGAGAAGGGGGGGGGCGTGATTATATGAAGAGCCAAAGCCAGCTGCAGCAGGGAAAGATGAATGATTCAGTAATTTGATTTGAGCAGTAGGGATGCACTCTTGCAACAATGTTGGGTTTGAACGCACTGTCATCCTCAGCTACTGCAGAGGAGGAGGACGGAGGATGCAGGAAGGGGCCATGGAAAAGCTTCAGTTCATATAACATATGCATGGAAGTCCAGAGAGGGGTAGATGGGAATCGCTGTGAGGGGGGGGGGGGGGTGATGTGGCATAGACCCCTGAATGTATGGCGATGTTATTCAATTACTACGGGGGAGAGCAGGGGGAAACGGAGACAAAGCTGATACCGGGCAATCTGAGACATACAAAAGTGAAATGTGCTACATCTGGAACAGCTGAAATATTTGTTACTTCAGTATAAATGATTTGGGTTACAGTAATATATTCCTGCATTTTATTTTCCTGAATTAATGGAATAACTGCTTTTACAATACTACTCATGCATGCTCTGGTTCACATTAACATGATGATCAAATACTACATAGGAAATTATAATTGTTACAAAAAAGGATAAGCAATGGTGGGGGAAGGGGTGGCACAGAGCGAAGTTAAGCTTCACGTCCTAAGGCCTCTTTATTATCACAACAAAGACATTCAAACAATAAACTTACAGGCTCTCTGGTATAAATATTTATCAACACAAGTTTATCACAATCAACTCGCTCCCTACAAAAAGTCACACATTTTGAGGCCAAGCGCCAATATATCACTTCACTGAATGTAATAAATCCCAAGACCTCTCAAGACGTCTTCCCCTGAATCACACTTCCAGACACACTGTTGATGGGCGCTATTGATGCTTTGGCTTGCGGAAAAAAAAAATCTGCAGCACACAAAGGAAAACATCCTGCAGCACACATTCTGTATGTAGCTTGGAGACATGCATACACTACAGCTCAAAGGAATTGGCATAGGGAAAGGGAAAGGGAAGAAAGGGAAGGAGACGCAGTTTTAAATCGCGGTTTATTTTGTCCAGTTCAGCATGAAACACAATGCTTTAGCCTAAAAAGCATCGTGTTTCATGCTGAACTGGACAAAATATACCACGATTTAAAAATGCGGCTCCTTCCCTTTCCCTTTCCCTATGCCAATTCCTTTGAGCTGTAGTGTACATGTATGTGCATGGTTTTATGTTTCCTCTGATTTTATATGTCTACACATGTACCTGTATCATTCCCATATCATGAAATCATTATGAGTACTCCTGAAAACAAGCTCCATATCTCAACAACAACAAATTATGCATTGCTCTACTTGGTGGATGTTGTGATGCTTAATCTCTCAATCCATGTTTTGAAATATATTATATGGATTCATTTACGGTAACCTCCCTTCCCAAGTGTATTTCATTTCCTCTTCCACTTATGTAATATTGATGTCATGAGCTGCAAGTTTTGCTTTATACAATGAGTAAGAATCATTTTCTTATTTTTCGTTGTACATGTATAAATGTGTGTGAGGAAAGGTACATTTAATGTATGAGGCAAGATTTGTGTACAGTTTTACTCACACACAAAACCTGCGTAAAATTACACCAAGACCCAAACCTGAACCGCCTTCCCGCAACCCACCATTCTACTTTTTCAGCAATAACCAAAAAATGTGACGACCTTAGGCACAATTTTACAAAATTAAAACTCTCAGTGTCGGGAGAAAATTGCATTGTCACTGGAGTGGCCACATTTCAGGTAAAAGAATAAGCAGGAATCTTCATTTCACTCAGCTTTTACAGAATCGAGGCTTATGAAAAAAAAAATTTTTTTCCTATTTTCTATGGAGACTTTTGGGGAAAAATAACCTGAGGGTGTTAATCAGGTAAATGACATCTTGTGAAGAGATCGGGTGCATAGATCACTGGGATCCACCGCAATGACACGAGATTTACGGCCTCCCTGGAAACGGCATTGGATGTGATCTTACAGATTAGAAGGTCCATGTCAGAATATTAAATAATCAAGTTCATTCAAAAACCACCATATATCTGTTGTGCTTTTAACAGTACAGTAGCTTAACATTTTGATGTGTTTAAAAGCATACAATATTTGCAGAAAAGGTTCACACAACGTCAGGATAGCGAAGAGCACTCAGTTATATGAATTGTTTGTTTCATATCATTTTTGTTGATTAATGCAAATATAAAAAAAACCCATAAATTTATCACAAGTCAATGACTTTATTGATAATACTTCTTTATCCAGCTCATCTCAACCCAATGAAATAAAGGGACAAACATGAATGTATCGCTAAACGAAGCTTCTTGTGAGCCAATAAAACCACAAAGTCATTTAAACTCCTGCAGATACCACAAAGTCATTTAAACTCCTGCAGATACCACAAAGAGATGTTTGCAACTCCCATGCATTTTGACAACAACTTAAAATGGTATGCCCATAAAATGATCAATCCCACAGGATCTCTTTAAAAGAAATTCCCCCTCTCCCTCTAAGCTGGACAAATAAAGATTTCATTTTACATCAATATTGCACTGTACATCTATGTAAACATACCACTGTAACTTTCTTTTACAATTTTCAGCTCCATCCCTAGGGTTTTACACACTTTGTATGCTCAACCTGAGTAATCAAATTATAATCACATTTTCCTCAATTTGATGAATGTAGAGTAGTACACATTGATTAATGGGACGCTTTTATTGCTTTTTACTCTCATAATTCCATCTGCAGGCTATAATTTCTTGACTGAAAGGCAAACAGGGAACGCAACATCCCCAGTTGACAATGCAGGTCGTTAGACTGAAGACAACATGGCTGATTCCATTCACAAGTAACGTGGGAGAGGAAAGAGGTGAAGTGAGTTCATCCATGGATGTATAAAAAACATCCATGGTTCAATGTAACCATGTCGTCATGATTAGAGCATACAAGCCCTACGGCTCAATGCATTCTATTGACAAGAACTACAAAAATAGATTTTTCCATCACACGGATAATCCTACTACAGCTCTGTCTGTACTGTCAGTAAGTTCAATGGGTATTTGTAGAATTGATGTGTGCAAATCATGTTCACATACCTGTTTCGACCCATTTTAAAGTATTGTGCATGCTATATAAGAATATGAATCTACACACATTTTGTGTAAACAGAGGGTATGTCTCAGCTTCATAAACTGACTAGGAAAGTTCCAGGTAATTCAGCATTTCTAATCCGAACTGTTCAATGGAGGGGTCTGGATGCAATAGACTAATTATTCTC
Organism: Arbacia lixula; assembly: GCA_963669155.1. Taxonomy (NCBI): domain Eukaryota; kingdom Metazoa; phylum Echinodermata; class Echinoidea; order Arbacioida; family Arbaciidae; genus Arbacia; species Arbacia lixula. Next base: position 54,539,222 of record OZ022576.1, on the reverse strand, counting down.
CATTCATTCTTCAGCTCACTCACATGAGAGATATGAGAAGAGAATACTAGATTACAAGACTCTATTTTTCTGTTTGGATTAAAAATGCCAAACAGCATTGAAGCCAGGCTAATTCAGCCAATGTAATACCAGGTTGCTCAAAGCACACAAAGAGTGGATTACTAGAGTACAGTGCTCTCAATACATGGCCTCAAAACAAACAACAAATCCTGTAGAGTGACTAATAATTGTGACTAATGGTAACCGTGTGAACCAACAAGTCATGTATTGATATAAAATCCTCTGCAATATATCAAACTTAAAGATACCAAGGTTAAGACACACTTTTAGTCATCTCAATCCTGTAGGCGTGCAGGCTGGGGGAAAGAAGAAAATTGCATCACAGCTCCGTCAGCGCTCTGTCTTCAGCACTCTGTCTTCGTATTCCTGTGGAGAATAGGCGCAGACACGGGAGAAAATATTGATCTTTCTGCCGCTGATTGACAGATATGAAAATACTCTGCCAGCACCATCCTTCCTGGCTCAAACCACAAGACAATTAACTCAGACACCAAGAGGGAGTCGGACGTAGAATAAAGAACATTGTCACTCGCCCATGTTACATGTGACTACATGAAAACATGACCATAAATTTTCAATATAAAAATTTGTCTCCCATAATTAATCTTATATGTAAAGTATGTACCTATTTGAACTTTGCATGTTGAAGTGAGGGTATGTCCTGGTACCAGATCAAGTTGATCATTCTATGAGGATATCTATGAATCAAGTCACAATTCTAATTACTTTTCATTAATGCTCTACAAAATCTTCCAGGAAACTTCCAGATTAAACATGATACTTGGACCTGTTCATATTTGGGTTGAGAAACAGCAAACAGAATAATACAGGTAACCAACCACTATGCTGTACATCCCACTACCATAAAGGGGACTTGTTGATGCTACTTAACCTCGCTGAAAAACAACTACAGTTGAGTGCCATTGTTCACTACAACAATGCCCCATATCATTATCAGCTTAACCCTGGCCCACTAATTGCTGATGGTGCTGTAAAACTAATTAATGAGGAGTATAAATTAAGAGCAGTGACATTTAGACAGTGATCACTTAATTAATTACATATTCCTTGCTGTGCTCTAAGCACACAGGCCTTAGGTGATACTTAATGTGCATGCATCGTCCTTGCTTGAGCTTTTTGCTGTTCTTTTTCTAATTCATAATTTTGTACGCGACGTTTATTTCTTTAATGTAATCATAAAAGAGCATATTGATATGTCTACTTAACAGTCATGAACTGCACTTGATTAAAATCTATTTATTATTATCGTTATTATTACACATTCAATATCGTCTACGTATAGTCCTTTCTCCCAAACGTAAGGAAGGAATGAGCACGGACGATATATTAAATTTCCTAGATATTCCAGAATCAGCCTCAAAGTGAGGTAGAAAATACATTTAACCCGAGGTGAGAAGCATGGGCCGTTGCAACGAGCAGAACCCGCCTGGAACACGGTTGTTAATACTGCGTCAAGAGTTGGTGCAGGAGAAATCTGATTGCTTCCGCCCGAGGATATTTGGAGACAAGTACTTGCACTATCCAGACACATACATGAGACCCACAGCATATGGTGGCTCTAAAGTGCACACAAACCTTGCAACGGGGACATTGCGAAACAAGACATCTATAATGACTTAACCAATTGCATTCTATCGATTTTTAAAGAAAATGGAGTGAACCAGTTTCTAAATACAACATGTTGATGTTCCATGGTAGCATAATAGTCTCGTATTATTCTTCCTTTTTTTCTCAGGTAGCATTCAAAAGAAATAACTATGCTCTAAGGAAGAATGCCACTATCCCCTTTCCATTATCTTTTCTCTTACCCTTTCTCATCCCTCCCTCTCTCTCTCTCTCTCTCACTCTCTCTCCTTTCTCATCCCTCTTCTCTCTCTCTCTCTCTCTCTCTCTCTCTCTCTCTCTCTCTCTCTCTCTCTCTCTTTCTCTCTCTCGATCTTACTCTCAGCATTTCCTCTGCTTTTCCATCCATTTTCACTTTTGTCCTTTTATAGATCATCATGTTTCCCTCATTTCTGCAATTCCTCCACCTCCCTCTTCCGTCAAGACCAACAACTCGTCTGACAAGGATCATTTGTTCGCTGGCAAACACAAGGACTGTCTGTTCTTAGTTCACTTTCCCCTCCTCTCCCGTCTTTTTTCAGCGGGAGAATATTATATTTCATCTTGCCGGGCAGCGGCTGAATAGTGGAGATGGATGAGTAATATTTGGTTTGTTTACATTCTACTCTAGTCCATGCTGGATCTCCTGCTGTCTGGGGCATGTTGCTTGAACAAGCCAAAACTGGGTTGGATGATTGCGGTTTAAAAAGGCCAGTTACAGCACTCACGCCCACATCAAAATCCATATATTTTTTGAAAGCTACTGTGTAAGCCAGACGCTTTTCTAAAAACAAACTTCATCAACAGATTCAACAAAGATGATTCCGTGTCATCTTTCAGAGCATGTTAACGGTTGAATATTGTAAAGTACATGGTTGTTTGATTCAAGTTCTATCCATGAAGATGCTTTCCATGAGAGAGGAGAGAGGTAAAAATGCCTTAACACCATGTCTGCATCCCCAAACAAACAAAAAATATCCCACAAGTATGAACAGTTTTGCATCTATATGTACCCATGGACCATGATGTACCTAACTAAGGTGACGGATAAATGTTTGTAATGCTGATACATGTAGTACATTGGACACTCACGATGGACATAATGTTACATAAACTTCAAAATTACAACAAAAAGAATACAAACTTCAAAGGGTAGATTGACACATTCATCTATGTTGAACAACACATTAAACAAATTTCTTCATTGGAAGTTCCCTAGGAGACACGGCCTGAAAGGGATATAATTGTATTCAAGTAGTCATTCACACACCCCTGAACAAAGTATGGATCATCATCTGTGGTAAACTAATAATGGTTAAAGAAATTGTACTACCTATTCTTCATGTGTTTCTCTCACTTGCTATGTGCAATGCATCATATTTAACTTAAGAGAGTAAATAAATTGCTTGCTTGCATAAACACCATTACTTATTTGACAGAATTAGGATATGGTCAGTTTAAGAAATAGGAGAGAGACAGGACAGAAATAATTCTTGAAGAGTGTTCAGAGACAAATTTGATCAAACTTGGCGGCTGTTTTTTTTTCTGGAATCAGCCTTTGCCTCACCCTGTTTGAGGCGCACACAAGGAGACCATGCACTGCTGTTTGCTCAAGTTGTGAACGGCAGGTCATAATTGACAGGTCTGGTTTGCCAATAACCACAAAATTAAAGGGTAATTCATTTTGCCAAATAAACAAATCTGAATCTGATTTGGAATAAATAATGGCAGAATGTCATTTTACACACATACACTACAGCTCAAAGGAATTGACGAAGGGAAAGGGAAAGGGAAGAAAAGGAACAAGCCGCAGTTTTAAACAGCGGTATATTTTGTCCAGTTCAGCATGAAACATGATGCTTTTTAGGCTGAAACATGATGCTTTTTAGGCTAAAGCATCATGTTTCATGCTGAACTGGACAAAATATGCTGCGGTTTAAAACTGCGGCTCCTTCCCTTCCTTCCCTTTCCCTTTCCTTATGCCAATTCCTATGATCTGGAGTGTACATGATGTGCAATGTATATTTATGTTAAGTTATGTTGGTACAGTAATGGAACATTGGACAAAATCTCCATCCACCCTTATCATAATGCAAGAATACAGTACATGTAGGTTAGGGGGATGAAATCAGCATAATCATGTTTACACAGTTTTCTACCATTGTGCAAGTCAATGAAGTCAGTCTATATTTTATATAGATGTCTACAACACAACCTATATAGTTCCTGCTTGATTAATTTTCTAGTTTACTATTCTATTCAAACTCATAATTCACAGGGCTACCCACAGGGGTTGAGGGTATATTCAGTCGTCAAAGCATGTGAAAAGAAACCCACAAGTTTATGAGTCCCATTAACTACTCTACCACAAAGCAGAAACTAAATGATCACAAAAATCATGTCTAACGTACTTTGCTTACCATGCCTGAGCGTCCATGAAAATGTTTGGAAATTAATCATTTTAGTGAAATTATTATTTCAGTTACACAAAATGTCTTTTGTAACTATGTGAGTGTCAAAGACCCTCTGGTTGCTTTTATACCCACAGCCAAATGCATCATTTAGGAAGCCGAAGTGGGCTTGTTTTACCTCCATTCTGCTCTTTAATCATATCTTGTATGTTGAATGTGTACACATACATCATGCAATCTCATACGTGTATGTGCTTGAATGTTGGGCCTAACCCAACAGATACCAGTGCTGATAATGAGACTATGAGGCTTATGATGTCATAGCTGATCGGTCCGTGTCGCTGGATGATTAAAGCCATGCCCTGTGGTGTGGCCCAACTCAAATAGGGCTGCACAAATAAATATGACATGGGACTAGGCATGGAGAGGAACAACGAGCCTTGTTAGGAGAGAACCGAGAGAGACTGGAGTATGGCTTGTTGGAGGTATTGAGGAGCATGTCATGTCATGTAGGCAAAACAATTCAGATTACTTGTTTCATGACACTAGGCTCGAAAAGTAGACCATGCAAATGGTTAAACAAATTTTTATTTTTCCACCTGATACCGCCTGAATGTACAGACTAACACTACCACACGTTATTAAAATTTCAACTGAAGTTTTATGTTACACTGCCATTGGCAGCCTATCTACCTTGTGAAAACAGAATTTTGCACATAATTAGTCCGCATTCCACATGCTAAATGAACTGACATGGTTATCAAGCATTGCTCTATAGGGTCAACCCCATTCTAGATTGTTTGATCGATTATGGCCCTACCACTATAAGAAACTATGATAACAAAAAAAAATACAGAGGAGATAGACAGTGAGAAGAGAAAGAGAAAAAGAAAGGAAGAGAACAAAGAGAACAAAGTAAAGAAAGAAAGAGAAGAAAGGGCAAGAAGAAAGGAAAGAAATGAAGAGAGGAAAAAGAAGAGAAGAAGGGGAGGAGAGAGAGAAAGAGAGATTTCAATACACATGCATTCTACACAGATGGTTCTATTTTCACTACATATCCATTTTTTCCAACATTTTTTTTCCCATCAAATCGTGGCTTCTTAAAGTGGCCCAAGTACCATTCAGTGTACATGTATATAGAAAATAGAAATAATAATAATGTCAAAACAGTACATCTAACTGGAAGGCCTATATACATGTATGTGTGGTATCATAAATCAAGTAGATGAACGTAATGGTAGAATATTAAAATATGTGCTTTGAGAAATAATCTAGGCTAGACATTGACTGCGTCTTCAGTATTTTCATTTTCATTTTAAAGTCTGCTACAAATATACTTGACAACCATAGTGCAGCCAAGTCAAGGACAAAATTCAAGAAATATGTCTGACAAAGGGTCCATTGTTCGTGTACTAAGGAGAGAATTCTACCATGACCCACAGTCACATTTCTCACTCCAGTGACCAACGAGAAAAGAATACTGGAGAGGGAAAAAATAGCCCTAGGAGTACGCTGTGAATGAAGGTCTGGTCTATATGCCCAAGGAGTTACTACCTCATTGTGGGAGGAAATGTACAAACTGCAATATGTCTGATTGAAATGAACTAATCTTGTTTAACAATAACACTACAGGTACAATCAATTCATACTGGATCTAAGCATGGCCTGTGGTCAGGATTAAAGCATCAATGCAAGTATTGTGTGAGGTAGATTACTCTAATAGTTTGCAATACAGATCTTAAATACTTAGCCGGTCTGACAATGTATGCTGTAGTTAATATTCTCGGTGGTGATCAATTTCCATTTTATAAGTAGTTAGTTACCAGAATAGAGTAAACAGAAAAGAGTTTGCATCTCTTTTTAAAATTGTCAATAGCATTCCAACCCTGGAATTGGTCATAACAGTCCCACTGCTTTATTCTGATGGATGTTCCCATGGATAATGCAGAGGCTTATCTGAAGTTTGATGTCGATTACATGTACATGAATAATGCAGGCCTCAATGCTGCCTGCTCTTGACTCTGCACTTCTGCACGTCTCTCTCGCTGTCAGAGGAGCGGCTAAGATTTCAGCAGCAGCATGACTCACGACGATGCCATATAAATTCAGCCTTTCGACGGTAATGTGCCAATGTCGTAGTTCCTGAATCGCGGTTTTCCCTCAAAGTAAAGGTCAACTGAAGTTGAATTAGAATGTTTTGATGTATTGAAAACAAACACTGATGTTTTGGTTTCATTCCATAAGATAACAAAGTCAAGAGATGCTTCGTGGATGGGCGAGATTCCATCTGACTTTCAGAAATTCTAAAAGCTCCGTTCATGTGACACAGGCTGTATTTTGATTGCATTCTTCTTCTATTTCACATCCAAACATCACAGACTGAAAACAATGGGTTTAAGAAGCAAGACCAAGTACTTATATGGAAACTTTCTGAGGAAATCAAGTATGCATGACGGAAAGACTTACTATTAATTTGTAAAAAGAACACGAACATGCTTTTTTTTTGTATTAATCAAATTTTGTATCTTTTCCTCTAAATGCATCTTACATTCATAACGAAATCCCAGATTTTTTTTGTGCAGGCCTCTGAACAGTCAAAACGAAACACTCCTTCAATGGATAGACATGCTTGGTATGTTGTCGATCTTTCTCATTTCAAATTCTTGCCACACCATGCTAGTGCCTCCCTGCCGAGATACATACACCAATTTACATCAATTACCAGTGACATTTTCCCCAACATAACTGATAACAACAGCCTGAATGTGACAACCAGTGATTAATACATCTTGGTATGCATGTCACGCCAAGTGTGCATCACCTCAAATAGGGAGCCCTCGTGGTTGGATCGTGACCAGCTAGCGGGAGGAGACTGCTGAGCAGCCCTAAGAGGCTGACCTACTTCTCTTCCTTGAGACTCTCAAACTCTCTCCTCGGGATGTTTGGTAAGACCAAACGAGAGTTCTTTGCTCAGGACAGAGAAAGCTACAACGCTCATCTAACGAGCCTGTCTTATTTACATCATGTACTACAAAGAGAAAGCTATGGACATCTTTCATCTCATGAGCCTGCCTCATTTAAGCTATGTACTTAACATTTTTGTTTCTTCTTCATTATCACTGTGAATACTTTGTTACAGTTTACACAATAATATTAAGCACAAAAGTACAGACCTTGTTGGTCAGTGAGTGAGTCTGAAATTGCGCAGACTTCTTTTATTCATCACATGTTTGTACATGTTCTTGTAAGGTGCTAGTCTTTATCAACTAGACACACGTCTTGAGAAAGAAGCTGAATTAAGCCTGTGTCTGCACTCTGCAGACTATTTATATAAAATGCTTATTAAGAGATTATGTCTAGTTGAATGACCTAACATACTGTACATGTAGCTGAATGCGTAATCTGGGTGGAACAAGGGTTATTCAAATGTCACCAACCATAACACATGTAAGATGGCCAAGCAGGACCCTTGCAGCATTATTAACAATACCTGAAGTTGTATGTTATGCCCTTGCTACAAACCTCCATCAAATCATGTGACTGAAGATTATAGTGAGTACAATCAAAACTAGAGTCTGTAACATACTTGAAATATATTAACTTTCAGAAAAGTTGAGTTTCAGACCATTCAGCCGATGCAAACAGAACACAAACAGGGCTGGATTGAAAGTATAAATTATGTAGACTAGCTGCACACTTTACATTCACTGCAGAGGTGGCCAGTAGCATGCCTGGGCTGTGATTGAACTTGAGTAACCTCGTATTCACCCCCACTGAGGGGAGTGAGTTCAAATTGGCAGCACTGACAAAAAATATCGGCCACTTATTACCAGCTACTTTACAAACATCTGGGGAGAAAGAAATGGAGCTATTTTCTCTCTTTTAAGTACATCTCAATTGTCTGAATCAAATGGAATCCCGCATGGAGACATTCCTGTGTGGGTGTGAGCTCTATCAGGCAAGCCTTCATAAGAGAACTACATAACAGTGAGGGCATCCCATATAGATGCAAACGTATGTACACGTACCCTATCCTATCCTATCCTACATTCCTACCCTATCAGAAGGTAGTCCGTACAATTTGGAGCACATATTTCTTACATGCACACTTCTGTCCCTACTGAAAACAAAAATGAAAATGGAACCATATGTTTCGGTTTTTATACAATATAGCACTGAGAGTCATATTAAACTTTATAAAGTTTTCACTGTTTAGAAAATGGTTATAAACAAGTGAATTAACATCGGATGAAGAGAATACTGCATCAATCGCCAAATTAACTGGGCAGTCTTGAGGGAAGAGGCGATAATGATGCAGAGAAATGTCGAGGAAAACATGATCCCACCATGCTCCTTCATTGAGCTGCATCCTAATCGTTGCAAGGAGGAGCTCTCTTCTCTCTCGCAGGAATACATGACATTTCCTGCTTGTCAACACCATCGTCAGAGAGCAAATGTGTGACGTGTGCTCGCCATAATCTGTAGACAAAAACACTAGTTCGTTGGCTCGAACAGTCTTAAGATACGACTACTTTTTGCCGAAGCCTGCTCCCTCTGGAGATGATGGAGATGAGATTAAGACGGTTCTGGTGTCTCGTCTTACTAATCACCCCAAGACGCAGGATAATAAGGTAATTTCAAGGAAGATTATGATACTATAATGAGCTGGGAGAGGCAGAGCTCCGACACATCGATGATAATTGCAATTCTCAGATCTCTCATTGGAAATAAATAATCTTGGATATTCAGTTGTGACATGATAAACAATATGTAATAATAACAAAAATACATTATCAATTCTTTGAAAAACAGCTACTAACTGTACAAATATAAAAGCAAGTTACTCGAGTCATATTTGGTCTTGTCAGTTGTCACTTTTTTCATTATTACCACTAATCTTTTATGCCGTATGCAGCTATCACTCAGATCTGCAGACATGTGTCATGTACCACACAGTTAAATTGATACTGAGAGGAGCATCAAGGCATGCTCAGAGACCACATCAAATGTGCAACATCGTCCTGATTCCTTCTCAGCATGACGTAATCCTAAGAATAGATGGAGATAGACACATCTCGGATGGCCCAGAGAATGTCTTGGTTGCTCCTCCCAGCCAGCCCATCATGATGATGCGGCTGATAATGAGAGGAAGATGCTGCTGTTTATCTGACGGGCTTCATGCTGACAGCCAGGAGAAGAGCTTGTCGCCATTTGCACATACCACACATGACTGATTGCGGACCATCTAATCTGTACCCCCCCCCCCCCCCCCCCATCCCCATCAATAGGATCTACCCCCATCACCAATCCTGCATATGCTTACAGTATATATGACAGAAAAAAAAGAGCTCACTGCTTGTGGCAATTTAGCCCTTGCAAATCAAAATATTACGAGGCCCGTTGCTAGGGGCGATAAAGCCCCTGCAAAACAAAATATAGCCCGGATGAGTTGCAAAAGAGCCCCCGTTTGTCCTCCTATGAGGTATGCTAATTAAGGTTGAATGTTTTTGTCTCATGAATCCAAGCTTGAAGAGCATAACCCCCCCCCCCCCCTCTCATGGACCAACACTTACTACAACACAGTCATTGTCTGCAAGTTCAGATATTTCCATGAAACACAGTAACTACATGTAAACGCAGTGGATATCATTTACCCTTTACACTGGACCTGAGTGGATAGTTTACATTTCATTGTCATGGTGTCTGTACAACAGATTATGGACATGTTTGCAATGACAAGTATTATTACACCACTACTGCTATGTGATGTGTCATATCTTAATCTAATATTTGGCCTAAATTTGTTGTGTCATACAAGTGACAACAAATGTGTCATGCAAATCGAAACTGACAGAATGCAATGAAGCAGTATAATAAGCTCTCAAGATCCCGTCTCCCTAAGACGACATATGATGTACCCTTTACAATCATACAACCTCCAAGTCAAGCAGTCTCAACCTTGGAGTGCAATTATACATGTACCAAATCTGAGGAAAAAAACCTCAGCTTGCAAAGGTCACGGGAGTTAAGAGGTGTGATCGCTGAAACGAAACAGTATCTTTTCATCATCCCATCCCATCCCAGCCTTATCACAATAAAGACTATCATTCAAGATGGACAACCCCCAAATCTTCTGTGGTTGGGCAAACTCCGCACCAGAATCCAAAATCAATGACACCGCCACATTCCCCCTCCTTCCCTCGTAGCGTAGCGTGAACCCACGTAGACCCACAGTGGGGCAGGAGAGGGATCGATTAATCCTATCAAGTATGTGAGTCATGCGTTACAATCTCATCCCGGATAACACCGGCCGCGGACAGCGGACAGGGGGACTGATGCGTGCCTGGCATCCGCTGCATTACGCCTGTCAAAATAATTGCGGGGCAGGCCGTCGCAGGGTGGACCTGGGTCAATATCTCGGGATGAGATTTTAATCAGCAAAGCATGTTAGACACATTTCAAGATGTGATTTTCATTCTTGTTTCATTTGTGAGCTGCCCTTTCATTCCTCTTCAGCTTGTCAGCCAGCTAGATATGGATGTTAATGGGATGTGTGCTGGTAGTTTGAGTTGCAGACCCTCAATATCTGACAGCAGCCATTTTTTATAAACCATAAAATCTGTGTGTTGTGTGCTGTACAGATTCGATGGTTAGTAATAACGCTGATAATGATACCACACACATTGAACTAACTTACACTCGCATTTACATATTATATTTCACAATGAAAATCATAGAAAATGTTTAGATTTCTGCTTGGAAGCCCATTATCTTGTCAAAAAAGCTCATGCTTCATGTTCTGGACATCAAAGGTTAATGTATGTCACACTCTTGCTTGGTATTGGTAACAGGATTGGCATGTCTTTGTCCTTCTGCCAATGCTATCAAGCACTTATTATATTTGTATGGACTCTCAATTTACCATTGGCATGGAAATGTCTAGAAAGGCGATAGGGAGTTCAAGGCCAGGTAATGTAACGGTATGGATTGATATTATTCATGGGTTATATTATAACGCAGCTTGTGATGACATGCGAGATCAATCAGCAACTACCTTCTATTGACCTCCTATTCCTCACTAATTTGATGTTGGTGATAAATCAGTCAGCAATCATAGACTTCTCATTCTTTTTGACTGAAACAGAAGCAAGTTGGACTCGCAACTGCTATCAGGAGGGTTGCAACAAGGACATGGCAGGTAACACCCTTCTGATGAGGTACAGGTGTACGTGTAGTCCTACCTGCCGAGTAGCAGGTTTACTGCTTTTGTTAAAGGTACAAGCTAGTAGTGGTCATGAGAACAATACAATAACAAACATACAAAAACTACATCAATGAGACCTTAGACACGGCAGACCCATTCTGCTATCAACATGGGACCCAGTTTTGTTGATTTCAACGAAAATATAATTTGCAGATGATTTCATTTCCTTCATATCATCCTGAAATTTAGATAAGAATGGGAGCTGTAATCTCACTTCTTAACCACTTCTATCTCAAACCTTGAATGACTGTGCATGCGTTCAGCATAGATAAACCTTTTGGCTTTGAGTGATTCCTCCACAATCAAGTTTGTCTGTATTAATATGTAATATCTGTTCTCATTCATACTAGTGTATTTCATACGATGATATCTGCATCAATACTTTGATTTTGTATTTTAACTTGATGAAATAAGGGGATGAAATGAAATGAACATATCCTTTACGCAGCACATCTACCAGCATGTATCATTCCATCAAAAACCTCCTACTGTCTAGACTAATCATCCCATCCATGGAAACAATTTCATGATCCTCTTCATCTCACATTCACATTACTCATTTTTGTCCAGTTCAGCATGAAACATGATGCTTTTTAGCCTAAAGCATCGTGTTTCATGCTAAACTGGACAAAATGCACTGCGGTTTTAAACTGCAGCTCCTTCCCTTTCTACCCTTTCCCTTTCCATACACCAATTCCTTTGAGCTGTTGTGTATATCGCACAAAATTGAACAGGTAACTTACATACTTGTAGATGAAGGGTTGGGCTTGTGCCAAAAAATCCTCTTCGCAATACAGAAAGCTCTCTCACTCTGAATAACAATGCAAAATTGCACAGCCAACCACAAGTGTAAATGAAAAGCCATTGGGATGATATTTAATTTACTTCATTTGCGAGAGCGAATAAAAAGAGTCATCAGATTCACTCAAGTATGCAACCATTACCTTTTGGTAAAAATAAAATGCAAGTCTACTTCAAATGTAAATCAATAGAAGTTATTTTTTTTTTACCACATATTGCAGGGAGAGGGTAGTCGAACAAGGTTGTCTTGTCAACAAGTCTGTTGGGAGGTGGGAGGTACTGGAGCACAATGAATGAATTGGGAGGATGGGCAATTACATAGCAGGGTCATCCACAGTGTTATTCTAACAATTCCAATGCCGACGCTTTTCCTTTTGACCAACACAAAGGCATGGAAAGCATTTGTATTGAAAGGAATAGCTCGCATTGTATAGTACTACAGTAGAACCTGAAAAACATGTGTGCCATACAGTGACATTGTGCGTTTCTGGCTACTCCACTGTGGTAATGTGATCGTGTGATCTTGTTATGACTTGTGTGGTCTATGTCCATATATGCAAGTTGATGATGTCATGATGTCCATAATGAAAGCCTTTATTGTTAAAAAAAGAATTGCACATGCATGTTAACTGCAGTAAACAATACTCCATTGTCCCCACATACATGTACTGTTGGGCAGCCAAAATCAAGTTTGTGCAAAGGTGTCTCTCTGAAACAAGATTGTATAAGCATGATAGGGGAGAAGGAAGGGGGGAGAGGAAAAGAAAGGGGGGGGGGGGAGGGGGGACTTACGATGAAATCTTCACTTAATCATGGTACAAATACAAATAATTGCATATATTATTGACATACTGTTGAGAGCCTTGGATACTCTCATAACCTTTTCCATTGCTTCGAAAATGTAAGTGGAAATATGATTGGTAGCAGAATAATGCAATAATAAAAGCACCTGATAGTGATACTCGGGATATGTACAATGAATTTACCTCATTTGGCGGTGCGTGGGGCTGTGACGCACGCCCATCCATCCTACCGAGTCCTGGTATACTCATCTTGGTAGATAATCACAAGAAATCCTTTCAAGATGGCTTACAAGACGTGCTTGTGCTTATACATATACGTATCCTTCCAGGTTCCTTCAGAATTCCTTTCCTTGCATAAATAATGAGCTCAATGTACATGGATGATGACGTGTCAAGTCTGCAGACATGCATGTTTTTCGACATATTCCATGGTTTCATTTATTCACAATCACACACATACTTAAACATCTCAGTACGCATGTTTTTAGCATGAAGGGTTGTGTGATGTAGAAGCAATCGTGTGCACCGACATAACAAAGAGATTGGGAGCTTTAACAGTTGATCAAGTTACTCTTACAATCTCTGCAGTGAGCATGGGATATTGTGCAATCAGGAGTTGAGAATGACACGCTTACGGTTGACTGTCCTAAGCTGAGAGAATGTCGCCACCTGGTCAACAGCGTCACATCACACTGATCAAAGTCCACACATACTTGGTCGGTCCGCTAATGTTATGCACCATAACCCATGTAAAGCTTCAAGTCCATTTAATGGTCCCGAAATAAATCCAAGGGATTGCTGTGGTTGACTTGAGCTGGCTTGCTGCGGTGTTTCTAGAATGCTTAGTCCCACTCATGCAAGCTGTGAGCCGTGTTTTCATAGCAGCCTGCAGAAAACATGGGGCACCACATGACCAGGAGTAGAGTAGGTGAATGGGCCGAGCCAGGCAGGCAGGCAGGCAGGCAGGCAGGCAGCCTTGCGAGGTAGGTCAGGGAGGGTTCACCCACTGTAATCCATCCTCAGGGTTGATGGGGTTTACGACAGACAAGCAGGCGTGCAGGTAGACAAGCAGGCGTGCAGCCCGACGACGACCGTCCGACCAGCCTGGCAGCTCAGCTCAGAGACACCAGGAGGAGAGAAGGAGAGAGCAGCAACTCAAGCTAAAGCCAACATAATGAATGACCAGCTCCATTGTTTGGAAACACAGCCGTTGTGTGAATGGAGAGAGACAGACAGAGAGGAAGAGAAACCCATAGACTGCACGATATAATCCATGTTAAGCATCCATGACTTGGTTCAATGGTTATCTATGTGCAACATGTCCACTCAGCTCACAGAGTCCCTTGCGCTGGCTAGCTAGGCTTGACGACCATCCAGCCACCTCTTGTATGTGAATGCGCTCCGCTGCGGCTGGCTGCCCGACCCAGCAGAGAAACTGAGAGCATGAGACAAGCCACAATCCCTCCTACGTACATAGAATGAATGGCTACACGAGTTTACTCACTCCAGCATGTACACAATGCAATGGGGACTGTGTACTATGAACCACATAGAGGGTGTATAGTGAGTGAAGTGCATGGAGTGTAGACAGACCCAGGTGAAGATAGTGTGTGGGGGTAGTAGGCTGCCTGACTGGTGTGTGCACTGGAGTGATGCAGAGAGTGTAAAGGAGAGAGAGAGAGAGAGAGAGAGAGAGAGAGAGAGAGAGAGAGACAGACAGACAGACAGACAGAGATAGGAGCTGGCTGTGGTGTGGGACTGCTTGCTGGCAGGCCAAGGCAGCCTGGAATGCAAGGCTGCCACTCTGTCGTTTGTGGTCTCTCTTTCTTTCTTTCTTTCTTTCTTTCTTTCTTTCTTTCTTTCTTTCTTTCTTTCTTTCTTTCTTTCTTTCTTTCTTTCTTTCTCTCCTTCTCTGTCTATATCTTTGTTATATCCCTCTTGCATCTCTCTCTCTTTCTCTCTGACTCCATCCAATCTCTTTATATATCTGTTTTGCTTTCTCTCTCTCTCTCTCTCTCTCTCTCTCTCTCTCTTTCTCTCTCTCTCTTTCTCTCTCTCTCTCTCTCTCTCTCTCTCTCTCTCTCTCTCTCTCTCTCTCTCATCGGTTTAGCTTTCTCTCTTTAACATCTGTCTTTTATTTTCTCTGTCTCTCTCTCTCTTTCTGTCTCTGTCTATCTCTCTGTCTGACGCTCTGTCTGTCTGTCTGTCTGTCACTCTCTCTATCTAGTATCTCTTTCTGTCTTTTTTTTCTGTATTTCTTTCTCTCTCTCTCTGCCTGTCTCTCTGTCTATCTGCTTGTCTGTCTGTCTGTCTGTCTGTCTATCTCTGTGTGTACTATGAGTGTCTGTGTGTGGCTCAAATGTGCACTCACGTGCAAAGACCAGCTTTGTGTTGTTTTCCTTCCAGAATTGTGTACTAGTGTGTCTATTGTTGGCTCTGTATAAACAGCATACATCTCCTTTTATGGGAGAATTCCTGGCAAGGATGCACCACGCTGAACCTTGGTTATTTATAATCAATCAAAAGTAAGCATGCATTGATTAGTTTAATGGGTTCAATGTGCGATTGCTGACTTCATTACTGGGTAACATTGTTCACCACCATTTAGAATGGAGGACATTTATGAGCATTCCTACATCATTAATAAAGTGTTTCATTTAAGTTACGTTTGGAAACATCAGTATGCATCAGAATGCAATATCTTTGGGCATATCAGGCACCTTGTTGTTACTAAGGGCAATCTGTATCTAAGATATACAGGTATATTTCACCTGCTGAATCAAAGGGGGGAATATTGTACAATAGCTGATATGGCCAGACATGCAATTGCATTAGTAAGTCTTCGCAGTGCTATTGATTAAGCAGCTGGTATCCACCTATATTTGGTGCACTTAGTTAGAGTTAAGCTAAAATACCAATTATTACATAGCATAATATATATTGAATTTGTACATGAATCTTTATCATCATCTCTATGGACATATTTGTCCTGAACACAGACCAGAATTGTATATGTAACTTGTATGCGATACAATTTTTGATTGTTATCATTTCGCTCAAATAATGCAAATTCCATAATGATATGTATTTGTTACTGAATTGTACATGTTATTTGTTGACATTTATGTAAATCATGTTGTGTCCAATGGCAAATCAAGCCCCCTGGTAGAACAGTGTTCAACTACTAAAGGGGCAACCCTGGGTAAATAATACATAATATATAATAAAATGAAATAAAATGAAAACACAATCACTCAATCACAACATAATCTTTTTTTATTTATATGACCTCAAGCTCATAATCAATATATATGTATATACAAAATACTGCACCAATTTAAAATAACTGACATGTTTCCTTAGCTTTATTTTGCTCTCGTTTTTATTCTATTTCGTGCCTCAATTCAACCACACCATAGCACTTGATGAAGTCTCTAAATCATCATCTAAATGATTGAAACAAATAAATGCAGTCCAAATTAAGAATAGCAGGAAATAATCCAACCAGTAGACAGTGCAGATCGGCAATCAAGAGAAGGCCCTCACAGATAAATACAAAATATGAGGAACATGAAGTAAATAATAGAAAGAAAGAGTGAATGAAAGGAAAGGCTGAAATAACTCCCGACTTTGAATTTGATATGAAGGATAGCAAATCATATTTAGACCAGTAGTCTAGTAGACATTGTGGATTAAAATAAAAGGGAGATACTAACAGTGAGAAATCAAAGAAATGTGAGGTAGATAACAAGAGGAGCAATGAAAGAATGACAGAAAAGGCTGAAACGAATCCTAACTTCGACTTCAATATTAAGAACAGCAATACATTTCATATTGAGACCAGTTGACATTGCGGATCATAAGGCGGCACTCATAGAGGAACACAAGAAAGTGTGAGGTGGTAACCAAGATTAGGAATGAATGTCAGAAAGAAAGAAAATGCTGAAATAAATCCCTTCTTTGAGCTTGACTCCCAGACAGATGGTCTAATTTGAAGCCCAGCAGCCAATATTTGCAAGTGCTTCTCAAATCAGGGCAGCCTGATGAAGGATTCTCACACAGCATGCCACAGGCTTCTCCTACTTAGTCTACTCACATGGAGACAGGATATCAGCTTCTGCGTTCACATTTCCATATCCTATGCGGGGATTGTCTCATGCACTTGAGCGATGATCCCGTTTTGTTCCACTTGCAAACAGAAACAGAATCCTACCTGTTCACACTTAAAACATCCATCTTGCTTTTTGACACACACACACACACACACACACACACACACACACACATACACACACACACACACAGACACACACACACACAAATGGTAGTCACAATCTGTTCTAAAGTTAAGAACAAACATATTACTTACTGTGTACACATCACACGCTTTTATATTGAGATATGACTTCTGCACTCAATAAGCGATAACTTGTTCCAATTTACGCAGATACTGTCTTCACATTTCATATCATCATCTGAAGCATACATTTGTTTTTCTTATTTTTCCACTAGTATACACAAAATGACTAATGACTGTAAAGTACATTTCACATACATACTGTATTCATGATTTCAAATGTGCATTTAATCATGAATCACTAGTGTGCCAGTCTAACTGCACCCCTAAGATAATTGTGTGGATTATTTGTGCAAAAATTCATCAATGCTACAGTGAATTTGTTAAAATATTATTTGCATACAGATATTGAAACAACTACAACTGCCTTCATCTCATACTGATCTCAAACACAAACCATGTGACCACCATGTAACATACCTCCCACACACTTCACAAAGTTTCTCTCATTATCATTTAAAACTATACATGTTCAAAAACATTAGCAGTTTATCAATAAATAACTTAACAAGGAAAATATCAAATTTATGCCCTGTGAGTTCTACTGAGGCATGAAATATGATTTCTTGTTGGTATGATTACTTTCCTAACTTCCCAGGAGCACAAATGTAATCATACACACTCAAACTCACACATATAAACAACTTGTCCAGTCAACCATGTGTTGATGCTGGAATATTGCAGGCCATTTGATTTACTCACATCAAATCATGCATGCAGAAATGCAACACCTGACTACACATACTATTAGACAGATGAGAGATGCAATATGACACGGGCGGAACTGCCACTGCTAAATCACGTCTGTCAAGCTGGTCGGATGTGGGCTTGGAAATTGCTCAAATTGATGATTTCCTCTCCTTGTGAGATGAAAGAACAAAATACTGCCACAAATTACCTTCAATTTGTGAAGGTTTACTTCCTGCTCTCAGTACTAGCACAGGTGCGCACATCCACAAAGCCGGTATTGACTGCAGTAACATGTCTGAATTAGCAGGCATCCATTTTCTTATAATCATTCATGGTGCTTATGGATGTTTATTAATGATGTATTTCTTGGCACATTTTAAGTCAATAATTTCACACTTGGAGAGCTAATTGATATTTGACAAGATAAATCATTGATTAAAAAAATGGTTTGCTTTTGAATTCATTACTGCTTCCCACATCCTATAAAGAACAAGATGTATGATTTCTTCATATTTATTATCTAATTTATAGAAATGTATTGATTTATTCTTTCATTCATTCATTTATTCATCTGTTCTTCCCACTCCTACATGGGGGGGGGGGGGGGGGTGTACATATTATGTTATATTCTTCTTCAAACTCCCAGATGAAATATTATGCATGAAAGAAATGCCTATTCATTAGCTGTGGGTTTAGAGACACCTGGACTTTTAAAAAAAATGTCCAATGACCATTTTATCCACAAAGAATCTACATAATCTTAACCAAAACCCTAAGCTTTAATTCATAACTAATACTTACATTAAATTATGACACTAACCCCCTTAATATCAGCTTACACTTGCACATAAGATAGGATTAGACCAAATGGAAAGGTATCAGTTTGTCTGGGTCTCTGTCTGACCCCATGAGGTCATTCACAAGGCCTCAGTACCACTGTGTTAAATCTACCATCAGAACTACAAGAATGTGGTGAGGGAGAGGTGTGGTTAGGGCGGGGTGAGAGAGGGGGGAGGGTGGGGTGAGGGAGGGGTAAGGGATGGGGTGAGGGAGGGGGAGGGGTGGGGTGAGGGAGGGGGAGGGGTGGGGTGAGGGAGGGGGAGGGTTGGGGTGAGGGTGGGGTGAGGGTGGGGTGAGGGTGGGGTGAGGGTGGGGTGAAGGTGGGGTGAGGGAGGGGTGAGGGTAGGGTGAGGGAGGGGTAAGGGATGGGGTGAGGGAGGGGTAAGGGATGGGGTGAGGGAGGGGGAGGGGTGGGGTGAGGGAGGGGGAGGGGTGGGGTGAGGGAGGGGGAGGGGTGGGGTGAGGGAGGGGGAGGGTTGGGGTGAGGGTGGGGTAAGGGAGGGGTGAGGGTGGGGTGAGGGAGGGGTGAGGGAGGGGTGAGGGTGAGGTGAGGGAGGGGGGAAGGGTGGGGAGGAAAAAGGAACAAGTGGGGAAGGGAAGGGTTAAAAGCACATGCAAGAGAGATATGAAGATGAAAAAAATATAGAGAATGAGAGATATACGGACAGAGAGAGATAGAAAGTAAAAAAAGAGACAAATAAAAATGACAGACAGACAGACAGACAGACAGAAAAGGACAGTGATCGAGAGACAAATAGGAGCAGTGAGTTTAAAGTTAGATAGATGGTCCCTGAATGAGCCCTTAGGGCCTCACTCACACTGGGAGATAATTAGCCTTAATCAGCCAGTTGTTACAATCGGAGCTCTTACCTCATTACCAACCTGACCTAACCCTCATTACAGGCATACCAGACAGCAGTGTGCGTGATGTGACTGGCAGCAAAGCCTAATTGAGCAATTAGGGGAGCTGGCATTCATAATCAGCTAGAGTGGGAGATGGAGGGGAAGGGAGTGTAGAAAGGTGGGTAGGGTGGGTGGGGACCACTGATTGGATAATGGAGTTCATGGTGAAAGTTTAATGAACTTTAGACAATGATTGATTGGCAGTTCAATTGCTCTTATCAGAGGACACATCAGGTAGGTGTGGAATGGTATTCAGAAAAACTTTTTCAAAAAGGAGCATAATCAGCAAATATTACTAACACAGAGCTATTTATTGGCCATCTTGGCTTATCAAGAGCTATGGCAATGCAATGCAGTATTCTTCATCACATAGTTTCTGACAATTCAGTAACAATGATAATCTTAGCATTTGGTTATGATTTGTCTTTGCTTATCAAAAGGCACTAATATTCTTACAATTTAGGATTTTAAATAATCTGATATTGGATGGCAATATAATTCTTTCGTAAATTACAAAAACGAACACTTCTTTCACTTAAATTTACACATGATGTAGATAAGAGATTTTTCTGGATGAGGGAAGGAACCAAACCAAAGCAATGGGTGTCATTCGCATGTGAGAAAGCAAAGGCTTGCAACCCTCGAGAGGCGATTGACTATTTCTAGACCTGAAATATGAAGTGCGCCCTCTCTTTTGTACTGCTGGACAGCAAGTCCAGATTTGCAAACTTCTTGCGATGTATGTTTGATGGAGTATGTGCAATAATTTCAGAATTTAAGGAAAGGAGGCATTACACCAAGTTGTGTAAACAGTACAATAATTCTTTATTAAATCTGCTGGTTAAGGGACTTCTCAAAACAATGCATGTTATGTCCCAGAAAAAAATTGCCCTGTATGATTTTTGTATTACTTGTGCTCAAAATGCATCAAGAGTTGATAACAAGTTTGTACAAGAACTTAGAACAAGCAGAATAGAGTTACACCATGAATGGGACCCTACACTTTATGAACATATTCACATGCCAGTCCAGGATTCAATTCAAACTACTCTCCAATAATAAAAATCCACACATCTGAATACATTCTCGGTAACATTCAGGCCTCAAAATAATAAGCATTCAAGAAATAAGCTCCTGTAATTTAATTATTCTCCTTTACAAAAAATGAGTCATTTTTTAGATTTCAGTGGTATTGGCCCTCATCACCTGTATATCTGGATCACTGGGATGATTGTGTGAAATTGGCTGAAGCACAGCTGCCATGAAGTACCCAAGTGGCAAAGACCTCAAGGCTATCTGCTGCCCTCTCTTGGTACATAGTGGTAAGTCATTTGAGAAAAAATCTCGACTGAGAGCAAGAACCCCAAATTTGATAACACAGAAGTGGTGATAGCACAACTATCATGAGGAGATAATGAATGGAGCAAAATCATAAAAATATAAGAACTATGACTTTCTAACTGGGTATACAGGTACATCATTGGTCATTGAGACCTATATAGCAACTTTGCGATTGATTTTGCTATCTATAGCAACTCTGCGATTGATTGCACAGATGCATCTATTGCAACTGACCATATCACAACACATCACTGATATCTATTGCAAGTCCAAGCCTATGCATGATTTTGCAATCGATTGTATAGTTACAATAGATCCACAAAAGCTACGATCAATATCAGTTGCAAGTTTCAATTGATATCGATCAGAAGTTCTATGTGATACAGATTTATGATCAATTGTACTACCATTCGATCGATCGTACAAGTGATCTATCGATTATGCGATCAATCATAGTTCTTTGTGATAAAGACCCCTGAACTGTTTGTATGTTCTTCAATATTAGCTGACCCTAACCTGAAGCTGATGCTACCACTCTGACCATGGTGACACATGATCTGGTTTCAAAGTCCTATACATGATTAAAGCATTGATGTGCAAGATACTTAGCCCCTACATTCAATGGATGCCTGGTCAAGCTTGGCAATGACACTAGCCTAGGTCCTAGGCTATGAGCTGATACAGAGAAAGGCAGAGGGGTGGAGAGACAAAGGGATAATTTGGTATGCAAGGGGCAATGACAAAAATTACATGGGGGCTCAGGGTGCATGAGCCCCCATGAATAACAACAGTGCCCCTGCCAAAAATATGTATTTTTTTCTCATAGCGTATACTGCAAAATGTACTTAAGTGTGCTCATGACATCAGACTTGGAGAATAGCGGCCATATATATTATCCTTTGATTTGATGTCATTCTCTGCATCTCCTGACGGTCCCGTGAGGTGTTCTTGGTGATGCAGAGACCTAGAGGCACATAACCTTGACTCCTTGTCCTGCACATCTCTAGAAACATGATCACACTTCAGAAGTCACAGGCAGCATGCATGTCTCTCAAGCGCACTCCAAACCTGCCAATCCAAGTCTCTCCCTTGCTGCTTGCTCACTGCCTGCCTTTCCCAAAATATGCCTCAAGAGGGCACTCTTCTTCTTGAAATCATTGACCTTGCAAGAATATTCAAGTCTAACATTTCAATCAACATGATCTTTTTTAAAGTGCATCATTCTATTTCTTTTAGTTATCGACAATGCTTCAATATTCAGCTACGTATATTTAGAATATTTCTGTTAACATAACTGTTTAAAGTGTATTTACTGTTTTTGAAACTTAAGTATTTACTTTCAACATTCAAGTAAAACACATCTAGGAACATGGATTTTCCTATATTCAATTTGACTTTTACATAATTTGATGGCCAAGAACACAAAATGCAATCCCATGCAAACATGAACATAATCAATACAAAATGCAATCATATAGAGATATTTCACACACGAATTACCAAAGTAGGTCTCAAGTAATATGACTTAATCTTAATATCCTTCATAGTTTTCAAATGTTACTTTTTCATAATTTCCTGCCTCAAGAAACAGAATTTCAACATCAGGCTAAAGTGTACTTCACGAAGAATAATACAGTCTCTGCTCATCATAAACATGCCATTTCTGCCTCTAGCTGCCATATTTATCCTCCTTCTCCTCCTCTTCTCATTCTGCCACATTTTCCCTCTCAGCATTGCCAGCCTCATCACACAGTCAGAGCATGTCTTTCACTGTTCTCCAGCAAGACATTGACTTCAGGCAAACTGAGGAAGTAATACCCCTTTCAAACTACAAAAAAATTCCACCGTTAAACGGACTCAGTCAGAAAGGGTAGGTCCAGCGTTTACTACATTCTTCATGGGAGGATCACTGGTGGTTCATCGGTGGTTCCCCAAGAGACCCTGTTTGAAACGGGTATAAGGAACAAACAGATCCCACCAAACAGAATGTATGAATGCTGCCTGAACATGACCACACTGAAGAGTGCACATGAATGAAAATAAGGAGAAATATTTTATAATGTGAGATCCGCTTCTCCATTTCTCTTGACATTTCAGGTCTTTCTGGGTCCAGGATGAAAAAAAAGTGCAGCACTTAAAAATTAAATGATCTCAATTTCACTATGTCTGTGGAATGTAGTTTGGAGGTAAATTCTAACAGCCTTGTTTCCATGTACCCTCCCCATTTATGGGTCTCCTCACTCTCCCTTTCAATCTCTCTCTCTCTCTCTCTCTCTCTCTCTCTCTCTCTCTCTCTCTCTCTATTTCTCCCTCTCTCTCTCCATTTCTTTCTTTCTTTCTTTCTTTCTTTCTCTCTCTCTCTCTCTCTCTACTTCTCCCTCTCTCTCTCTCTCTCTCCCTTTCTTTCTTTTTTTTCTCTCTCTCCCTTTCTTTCTCTCTTACTCTCTCTTACTCTCTTTTTCTCCCTCTCTCTTTCTTTCTTTCTCTCTTTCTCTCTCTCTGTCTCTCTCTTCCTCTCTCTCTCTCTCTTTATCTCTGACCACAATGTCCTCTCTCCCTGTATCATTCCACCAGTCTCTTGCTCACCCCCCCCCTTCCATCCACATAGAATCCCCTTGTGTTCCACTGTCCTCTGACTTTCAATTTCAAACTTGATTCTCTCTTGCGCCCCACCCCTCAGCCTCTGTCCCAGTCTCTTTCTCTTTCTCTGTCTCTATGTTCATGTTCATCCTTTTACTTCTCCCTCCATCCTTCCATTTCTCTCTTGCCCAACTCCTCCCCCCCCCCTCTCTCTCTCTCTCTCTCTCTCTCTCTCTCTATCTGTCTCCCTCTTTCTTTCTCTTTCTCTTCCTCTTTCTCTCTTCCTCTCACTCTCTCCCTCCAATGATATCTTTCCCTTCCTCTCTCCCCGTAACATCCTACCTTTCTCCTTCCTTCCATCTCTCTCTTGCTCCATTCTCCACTGTCTCCCCCTTCCCACCCCTTGACCCTCCCCTTCCCACTCCCTGTCCCTCCCCCCCCCCCCCCGACTTTCAATTTCCAAATTTAATATCTCCCTATTGGCTCTCTCCGCCACTCCATCTCAAACACTGCCTGTGTTTGCACTCCTGCACTGGATACCTTGTGAGATCCAGCCCGGCAAACTATCGGCAGACCTCCATCGCACTAATGGCTCTCTTCTATTTACCCTCTCCCCTAGTATCCACATGCCTCTAATCAATAAATGCATGGCTAGGAGACAGGGGGAGAAGGTTCCTCAGACTGCGATTGTTTTCATATCTTACCTAACTGTTTTATGCCGTGGCATTGAACAAATAATAAATGAGAAAACATGACCCTGGACTACTCCGCAAAATGATAATATATTCATTCTCCTGCAGGGCAAGACATATGCGTAGTTCGATATTCCGGAAGAGCGTGAAGGTAGGTATTTTCCTTTTACTCTATGAAATATGGCTTGACGTAGTTTAAGGGTATGATTCCCTCTCCCAGATTTGTATGCTTGTTTCATTTATATGAGTAAGGTACAATCTATTTGCAATTTCATGGATGACAATGCATAATATAGTGGTAGTGTGCACTTTATGTACATTCATTTTCCATTTTCTTCAGGACAAAGTTGTTGCATAAAGCAGAGATATGATATGATCTTTACAATGGCTCATCGTATAATCATCGTCAACTTTTACCTATTGTTGATATACTTCATAATCATTTCACACCATATAAAATTGCATAATTTCACTATAAAACATACTGCCCTGCTTTGACAAAAGGAAAGAACTAACAAAGGAGACTTTGTTGTAAATCAGCAAAATGTATCTGTCAATTGCATCGGCATAAGTGCAACACCACACCATGTTAGATTGAATATCTCGCAGCAAGATGAATATTTCTTCTCCAGATTTTGTCCATATGAAGGAAATTTTGGGTACAATCTGAGACTACCAATAACCCAGATTTGAGTGGTTTGTCACTTGCTTCCTTTTGTCAAAGTAGGGCAGCATAGACTTCAAAGTCCTTATAAGATTACTCATATGATTGTGGAACTATTGTGAATGTGATTGTGAATATGAAGCTACCATACATAGGAGAATTCACAAGATTTTACATTTCACTTTCACATAAATAAAATGTCCATTGTAAAAAATCTGGGTGTGACTAGATCAATCCACTAATAACAACCACAGAACAAAGAGAGGTGAATTTGAATACAGACTGTTTATCAGGTTTATGAACACTTATGAAAATATCTTTACTCTGGTAAATGTAAACCAAGTTAGGGGAAATAACATATAGATCACTACAATACAGTTAATGCATGGAAGCCTGGAATGGAATGATTATGTCATTGAACCTTCATGTGTAATTATCACATATTTATTATTGTAAGTGTTACAATCCTGGGACTATTAGCGTTGCATGAAATCACCAATTTCACGTTTTTGAGAAAAGCTTTCGGTTGGAAGTTATCAAGTTGGAATCATGCCAAAGCTTCAAGGAAACACGTAAAGAACAAGCTTGCGGCTACTATGTCAGCTATTCCTAACAAATATGTATTGTAAGCAGGAGGATGAAACTAATTGATCACTGGGAATCCCAAAGATATTTTTTATATAAAGTAAGTCATCAGAGAGTTTTGAGAGATAATCAAAATGGTAATTAGCTGCCAAACTATCATTATATCTACCCCTGTATCGCTTTAGTTTCTTTATGTTTCACAAGAAAAGAATCATAAAACATTCATTTCAAGTACTTTCAATTACATTGTTCTGTCGTTCAATAATGAATAACACAATATCTCCACAGTTTCATAATCAGTCATCATAATGAATAGTAGGTCCATCACAACTAGAATTATGGAAAGAAAGAGAGAGATTTCTCATATATTAAACCTAGCATCCTCCTAGCCAGACTCAAAGTCTCCTGACAGCATGGAGGGTGGGTGAAATGTGCTCCATCATAACAGATCATGCACATTGGATGGGGCAGCTAGGCTGATGAGGAACGGAGACTGGGGTAAATATTCTGGAGTATTTGGGGTAATTCAGAATATTGCTTTCCCTCCAGGGTTGGTGACACCACAGAGACCCCATTCACATGGAAAATACAAAGTTGATCTTAGCCCACCTTGCTTATTCAACCAATATAAGAATGACAACCTTTCAAACAATCTTAGAAAATCTACTCTAGCATCAAACTGTATATGGCCTTACTCACATTCGTACACTATTTCAATGAACTTATATCATTAAAAATTTTAAAATACAACACAAACACTCCTTACAACCAGAAATTGATATGATGTAGTGTACTGAAGTGTGACGTCATATGAACATGTTGTCCAAACCACTGGCTCTACACTCTGTGGGTAGAGCAAGCAGCAGTGATCGTAGCACTGACTCTCACTGAGAGTGCCAGACACTAGCCCTGCTAGACAATGTTGGACCGGTGAAACTCACATTTGAGTGATGCTGTTCATAACCAGAAACCTTCTTCACTATGGATGTGATGACAACACCTTGGTATTCTATTCTTTGGAAGTCATCCCAGTGTGGTCAAGTTCAGACTGACCAGTCAATGACTCAGGAGAGCAAGTGTGAATTGGATCAGTGGTCACTTTTAGACTGACCAATCAATGGCTTAGGAGAGAGAGTATGAATTGGACTGATGGTCACTTTCAGAATGACCAGTCAATGACTTTAGACAGCCAGTGTGAATTGGGTCAGTAGTGACTTTCACACTGACCAGTCAATGACTTAGGACAGCCAGTGTGAATTGGGTCGGTAGTGACTTTCAGACTGACCAGTCAATGACTTTAGAGAGCAAGTGTGAATGGGAGCGCTGGTGAAATGCCAAAATGCCTATTACTGAGTGGCCTATGGTGATCATTACCCAGTGTGATAATAGACAAGATAGATCACAGTCTGGGGAAGGAATATTTATGTTTTTTCCTAGAAGGAGATTAAATTTCCATTTCATTTATAGGACAACAACAAATACACAAACACCAAAACTAAAATGCATACACACACTCTCCCTCTCGCTCTCGCTCTCTTTCTCTCTCCTACTCTCCCTCTTTCTTTCTATCTGTCTGTCTGTCTGTCTGTCTGTCTGTCTCTCTCTCTCTCTCTCTCTCTCTCTCTCTCTCTCTCTCACACACACACACACACGCACACACACAGAACTATTTTTACTTGTGCTAGTAGTGGTGAATATCTACATCAAGCAAATTGTCTGTTTTGCACATTTTTGTATTGATTTTGAGGATGAGAGCCCCATAGGATTTCTGTACAATGGACTCCAATGTGAGAAAAATGATAACTCCTTTGACTGACCATGCAACAAACTGATTTCCTGACAGTTCGAAAAGACAACCCACAAGCTTGCTTGAGGTTGTCATAACACAGCAAAAAAATACACCGCATGCTTATCGTCCATATCAAAATAAAATAATAGTGTAAGGAGGTTTGGAAAGTGCTTTAGTGATATGTGCATACATTTCAGATAAGTAGTGAATTAATAGGCATATCACACGTATGAATGTACTCACACACCTCACCTGGTTCGCACACTCGTTGATTGCCATAATGGCTTTTAAAAGCTTTTTTAAAGTACTTCTACTGATTTGTTCAATTAAAAAAGACATCAGCCAATCACAATGAATTTGCTACTGCTAGTCAACTGATTAATCACAGCTCCACTTTAAATAAGGGGGAGGTGAGAAGGGACCTCTTGGCCATTTGCTGTTAAATTGGTGATGATAATTTCCTTGGAACTTGGTGGAAAAATCATGATTCATGCTGAAAATTGTAGCATTTTGGTGCAAAGTGGAGTTCTGGTTATAAGAGAGGCAATTCATCATATTCAACAACAATTAAGTTAACATCTTTCAGACATCAATGAAAGGCTAGAGCTTGTTTTTATCTTTTATTCATGCCTGCCAATCGAAAAAGAGATTAGGGAGAATAAATTTGTTCATTGAAAAGGAGGGCAAAGGAATTTGTGAGTGTACTTCCTCAAACTTGATACATGTCTATCCAAAAAAATTAATGATGCAAATCCTTACATCTCAGGGACTGTTGTAATTAATTATCCCTCTCTCCATCACCATTACCCATGTCAGGGGCCCCGGGGTAGGGCGAAGCCAATCTTGAGGGGTGTTACTCTCCTAGACAGCCACTTGTGGTAACGGCCCATGAATATTCCATGAATGTACCCCCCTGGTGATTGGTGAGTCACGCACCATTACAGCTGGTGACCATTAAGTCTTATCCATCTATCGCGCACAATGCCGTATGAATTAGATATGATGATTAATGGTATTGTTAAATCTCCCCAATGATATGTGATAGGGGAGGGGTGTGCGGTATAGAGTTACGCCTCAAGACTGATTACAATCTTGTAGTGTACCTGGATATGTAACAGATTAATGCACCTGTTTCTGAATGACTCCTGGGCTTTTTTTGTCTTACTTCTTAATCATATCATGATACATTCTATTGTTCCATTATGAAAGGGGAGGAGTGTATGAACAATGTGCTATGCCTGCAGTTTGATCAGAATCTAGAAGCACACCTGGATATACGTACATATACATAATGAATTACTGCACCTGTTGCTCGTGGGCCTTTTTGTCTTACTACTTAATAATATAATTATAATACATTGTTTAATTTCCTTTATGGTACGGAAGTGCTATGAACCAAGTTCTGTCCCTGCAGATTGATCATAATCTAATGTGTACCTGGATATATCTAGATATCATGGGTTAACACTAAGGGAATTGCACTTGTTTCTGGGTAACTCATGGGGCTCATTGTCTTGTTTCTCATACTCTAGGTATTATTATATATTCCATATATCTTTTTTATATGAAAATTATATGATTTGTGTGTTTTGCCTATAGATTGATCACAATCTAGCAACCTAGATATCATGGGTTCATACAATGATACACCTGTTTCTGAGTCACTCCTGGATTTGGTTGGACTTCTTAAGTGCACTTCTCAACACCCCCCCCCCCCCCCTTCCCTTCCCCCATCCTTGTAGCTTCTAATAAGAGGGGGTCTAGCTGGGGTAGGGATTCACACATATAACACCAAGTCAAACCTCGCATGATGACTTCCATACTTTCACATATTACTATGTAACAGGTTGAACTTATTTATTGTATACTTTACAGAATATCTCTCTGATAGATCAATATGAGGGGCAGAACAATCTAATCAGCTACAAATTGGTCTTGACCTGTGAATTGGTGCAGAGAAAACAAGCAAATCCAATCACCAACTCTTGCTAAGGCTAATCTTCAGAGCAGGTTATGTGTTAAATAGACAGCCCATCTCCTCACTGAGCTTGAGTACATGAATACACTACAGCTCAAAGGAATTGGCTTAGGGAAAGGGAAAGGGAAGAAGGGGAAGGAGCCGCAGTTTTAAACCGCGGTATATTTTGTCCAGTTCAGCATAAACATGATGCTTTAGCCTCAGAAGATTTATGTTTCATGCTGCACTGGACAAAATATACGGCGGTATAAAACTGTGGCTCCTTCCCTTTCTTCCCTTTCCCTTTCCCTATGCCAATTCCTTTGAGTTGGAGTGTATGCAAATTGTTGATTACTTTCATGAATCTATTTGTACTGCCTGTATCATTATGAGCATAATACTAGTAAACATTTTCATAAAAATCACATGAGTATGAACCACAATTGATCACTCATAACATAGAAGCAAATTATCCATATTGCTCTTGTTACTTCATGTTTAATTGGTACATCAATGTCCTAAAGAGTGAAAGGAAACTCATTACTTTGTCAGGAGGTGTAAAGTCATGTTTACCTGACAAATGGATTATATGAAACCATTGCTATGCCAATGCTGATTATTGAGAGCGCAGCAAACAAAACGTAGTCCAACTAAAGCAATTCATATAAGCCAAATAATTGTATCACCTCTCAAATCTTTCGGACAGATAATTGATTTGTACATCTCTAGAATACTCATAGATTGTCTTGATACCAATTAATGATGTTTCGCCAACTCCTATCTATATACTAACTGATCCTAGGTGTAAAATGGAGTCTGAATATTATCCTTTATCAATGTCAATATGAATAATTGAATGTGCTTGAAATACTAGATGTACAGCAATTACACTAATACATTGCATAGTCTAGTTTCAACTCTCACAAACTCAAGAACAACTGAGCGCAATTAATCAATCTAAGTTCTTAGAATAATGACATTATATGCTACACCTATCCTCCCTTTCATGACACTCAATATACAATCAAAATAAGAACATTCAGCAAATTCATATATTCTTCAAAGATCAAATTATATTGTTTTCAGCCAATATGGTAAATCATATCTTATCAAATAACAAGAATTGAATCCTTCCACTGTCATACGATGCACCTCTCTCTCACATATCTTTTCCAGTGAATCATTTTACTGGTGTCGCATCACAATATGCAGTGCATTCTGGGGAAATACTACATAAATAATGAACATGCTAGAGCTCAGCTTTTCTCACATAGCACTCTTTTGGAAAAACAACTTCTAAAATTGTTGGCAAAGGTGGAATTAAGAATCAACTTTGAGGAGGGAGATTATTCTCTGCATCATCTGGCTTTCACAAGCTACAAACAAGGCAGTAATATCCTTTGCTTGCGGTTAAAGGTAAGGTGTAGTAGTAGCAAAGACTACTTGGCCTGTGATTAATGGAGTGCTGTTTTATCATGACTGATGGATCAATTCTAGTTTGATTTTGGAAGACTGGGAAGGAATCATCTCAGAATGATCAAATCGTTAGAACAATTAGAGAAACAGAATGGACGACAAATCATAAAAATGAAATTTTGAGTAATCAGAATTAATTGCCCTGGCAGCATTTTGAAAGTTGCAGACATCTGATCTTATATCATCTTCACAGAATATGAAAAATATGAACAGTACACCTCAGATAAACTGATCTTCCTCAAAAGCTTTGCTCAAATCAGAAAGTGAGTCACTGCAATGTCCTTCCACATTCCAAAATATTGGCAATCCTTCCGATTGAGTGAATCTTACAATCAAAAGTGCAACCTCTCAAGAATTCCTGCTGTGAGGGTCTGACTTGGCAGTCCAAATTTGTTCTAACCTCACAAGTCTGATCCTAAGACTGACTTAATCTTATTTTTATAAAAATAGACCCATGAACCTGAAGAAAATGACTCATCACAGCAGGTTACTAATATAACATGAAAAGGAAGAAAACTCATAAAATTTGTTCTGCCAAATTTGGACCACTAGAACATGACTGACAGGTACAGGTACTTCCTAATCACGCATGAAATATCAATGATAGGGTCCCTACTGTATGACTATGTTATGATTCAGACAATTAGTTCCTAGCGCGCTAATGAGCTTATGTTTCCTCAAATGGCATGTATAAGGTTCAAAATACACTCTTCCTCGATATCACACCTTCATCTCATTGAAGATACAAGCAAATAAGAAACACAATCTCATGACACCCTGTATATAATTTTAACAAATTAATAGTGGTTTTCAATTTCAAAACATTTACAATGCAGAGAAAATAAAACAAAGATCTTTCTTATTTGACATAGGAGTTTATTCAGTGTCACTGCAAAACTAAATAAGTGTCAAATCAAATGCTGGTTTAAAAAAAATGATTATTATACAAAACTAATCTTAGTTTTGAAGATTTTTTTGCATGTTTTAATTTTAAAACTTTGTTTGGAAATCTTTCATCAAATTCTCCAAGTCAATAAATGGCAGTGATGTAATTATTTCACGCTTGTCCTTTCAAAAATATGATAAATCCACAAATTGTTTAAACACCCACATAACATGCCTGTACACAAGTTAATGAACTGTAGAATAATACAGCATGCTAGCACTCAAATATTTCCAGTAGCAGAAAATACATCAACATGTGCAACCCAGATTCTGTTCACACATTGGCCCATGAAATCCCGACATTAACATGGCCTCTGGAATTATTCCCACGCCTACCCTGTAATTCTCACTATCCATATACAGTAGCCCCGGTGGATGTGACATAAAACAACAGATAACTCCCATTACGCATTCAAATTGCCCTCGGTTTCAGGCTAAACATACCCTCCCCAAACATCCATGCCTCCTCCCAGCTGAAGGCAATGAATTCCGCAGCACCAATTGACATTTCGGACGCCATTAAGGAAACAAGAAATTTGCCTGGGAATAGACATAATGAGTGATTTGGACCAGCATTTATTGGCTTAAATTAGCGTTTTTTCCTCCTCCTCTCCTTTTGGGAGGCAAGCACACACCCTGTAAGTGAAATAAAGCAATCAATGAGTTCTGCACCAAGTTTTCACAGTTTTATGCACAACTTGCAAAGTGTGGAAGATGTTAATCTAAGAAGCAATCTATTTCCTGCTCTCATTGTATCTGTCTCTCCTTCTCCTTCTCCTTCTCCTTCTTATCTTTCTCTCCCTCTATTTTCTGGCTATCTCACTCCCCCTCCTTCATTTTTAAATTTGTGCATATTTAATTCTCATCTCTCTTGGATGATATCACAGATACATTGTGCTTCACTCATCCACACATGTAATTACTGTATTCACCATAAATCGTCATGTTTATTTAGTAACACGTGGGAAATTTGTACGTTTTAATAGCAACTGATTTGTAAATGCTCATCATTTCAAATAATAAACTTAGATTGACATGTTTACTTTTGATTTTAAGCATGCAAACAGTGAGTAGTACAGACAGATATTCACAAAATTATGTCCTGGCACTTGTCCAAAGGTTCGCTTCCTTTCCAATAGATTCCGTGAAAGCACAGAATAAGGAGCATAATTTGTCTCGCTGCCAGCAAAAAAATTAATGATTCGAGACAAAATTCCACCCCATGCAGAGTTGCATCAAATTGTCCATTGCGCCTGTAGGTTTGATCGACACACATATGAATCATCCGAGCTAGAAATAGCCTCTCCAGCTAGGGGGAAGCAATCTCCTGGCTGTGATGTCGAGAAGAGACATTATCAAACATAAACTTCATGGCTCCATGTAGTTCTATAATTAGTGGTCAGCCTTTTCCTTGATGCTATCTTCAGGACATTGTGAGGATCCTCGTGTGAATAACAAGAAACAGGAACGAGCACAGGAATACTCCAAAGCGATGGAGATGTCAACAGGTCTATATCAATCATGTCTCTCCAAATAGCTTTAAATTACATTAATCTCCAACCTGTTTAAATGATTGTAAAACATTTCCATGTACATTAAAAGATTGATTAAATATTTATTGAGAGGCAAGTTACATTTCTAGTGCGCAAATAAAAATTAACTCTGCTGCAAAATAATTTCACAGGGTGTACAAATATGCACAAAGAAATTTATATACATTTACATTTAGAGATTTTCTTCATTAATCTCAGCTACAAAAGTTGCAACAATTGAGGAATTCTCAACTGCATCTGTGAAAGGTAAAATACCTGGCTCCTTTGGATCATGTAAACATCACTGCAGATTGGATCAAATCAAACATAAACACTAGGTAAGGCTGATGAATACGTGCGTATGATTTTCATTGGCTCATCCATAATTGAGTTCATTAGTGAAACAAAGGTCTGCAATCAATAAGTTCACCTTGGTAAATATGTGGTATCGATTGTGTTGGAACTAGCACACGAGGCAATGGAGGTCTGCTGTGTGCATTAATCCAAGGTCTCTAGAGAGTTGGTAGCAATTACCTACAACAACAAACATCTTTTATCCTGTTAGATTGCTCTCACACACAACAGTCTATATAAAATCACACAAAGTTGCATGCAGATACAGTCATACTATGAAGACCAACTCAAGTGAAACATGAACAACAATCTTTATGATTATATGGGCTTCATTTACAGGTGTAATATAATGTTTTCCTATGCTATTCACAACTTTCCCCTAATTGCATAGTTACACGTTATTACATTCACTTGTATCTAGTGATTCAAATTCAATGGATGGAACGCACTTTGAATCTATTAGTTGTTGCTAGTCAGACAAACCTCAGACAAGCTTTGTGGTTTACCAATAATAAGAAAATAATAAATAGTAATGGTAATAATAATAGATGTGCATAAAATTTGCATACACAACAACAAATGTCTATTACATGCAAACTGCTACAGGGATATAAGTAGAGTCTTCTTCACAGATACATTGCTGTGAGTGGCCTTGGTGCAGATGTAGTATGACTATACAAACATGAAGAAAAGGTTGAAAATTACACTTTTGTCTCCAGAGGCTCTGTCCAAAAAAAACAACCTCAAAATAGAAACTCCTTTCTTTTTGCTGGTATCTTGCACAAAGCCAGCAAGCTACATATCCTGATAAAAGTTCATCAGTTAAAGATTTAGATAAAACAATAAAACGAAAATAAATATTGCGTCTGGTGATTTTATCAACTTTGTGATGAGTCACAGGCCTGATAAATACTGTGATAAAAGTTTATATCATAGTGGTTAAGAAACTGAAATTGAATAAAAATAAATATCTTATCTGGTGACTTTCTCAATGTTTTGTAATGAGTCACGTATACTGATCTGTGCTCTGTGTAATAAAGATGCAATCTACTTTCATACTTTTAACCAATTTGTCATCTTTGAAAACCATTTGGTATAGACAACAAACCTATCATCCAAGCACGATATCACAATCTGCTCAGAGGAAGTCTTTTTGGGGGGAACAAAATATGAATCGACTTGCATTTCATGTGTAATACATATTTATGTTTCCCTTCACATATGTACACTACAGCTCAAAGGAATTGGCAATAAGGAAAGGGAAAGGGAAGAAAGGGAAGGAGCCGCACTTTTAAACCGCAGCATATTTTGTCCAGTTCAGCATGAAACATGATGCTTTTTAGGCTAAAGCAACGCATTTCATGCTGAACTGGACATAATATACCGTGGTTTAAAACTGCGGCCCCTCTCTTTCTTCCCTTTCCCTTTGCCAATTCCTTTGAGCTGTAGTGTACAAGCCCTGAAAATCACAAGGAATGTGCCTATAAATGATGGCCCATATAGCAAGTACCCAGGGACCGGTTTCAAACTTTTGTGTGGAAAGTCAAAATTGATGCATTACTATTTGGTCCACACCCATTTTGTTGAATCATTTGTTGTCCACGTTCACAAATTAATATTCAGATTTTAAGGTTTGGGTTAAGGTTTACAATAAAGGTATAGGTTAAAGGTAAGGGTATGTGCTAAGCGTTTTGGTTGATGCCACTAAGTTCATAATGGTTGTTTCAGGGATAAGATAGTAGACCCAATAGGAGTTGACCATTGAATCCATGCGCCCTCTTCAAGTTTAGGATCACTGGTGGGATATTGGATAAAGGTTAGGATTTACGTTGAAGTGGCTTAAAACTCTTAAGGTTTGACTGAGTGGAAATAGGCCTGCAGAACCTCTGTGCCTTGTTGCATATTGTCCTACCCACTTACCATGTCTGCATTGGTCCTGGATGTCCTGACTCCAGGAAGCATGGCCATGATGTTGGGCGTAGGAGCCTCCTGGAAGAACTCCCTCGCCTCCTTCTCCTTCTGCTCCTTGTGGTGCGAGGAGCTCATCTTCCGCAGCGAGAACATGGCTGCAAAGCTCATCACAACGTCTCTCTTGATCTCACTTCTCCGTTTAGTAAACAAACTTGTCACAACAATCCACTCCTAATTCATTGCTAATGTAGTATGTTCATTAAGCACATGGCTGAGAGTTTCATCCACAATGACCACTTAAACAATGGTATAATGTTATCAAATTGCGCTCAGTTTAGCTCACATATCAATAGTCTGGATGAGTTGACAAATTTCACTTCAAATTCACTTGATGCAATGGTTTCCCCACATTTAGAAGTTAAGTTGTCAGAAAGGGACTACTGTCACGAGAGATAATTTGATCACAGTTTTTACAGGATACTGTTCAATATGTTCAAGAATGTAGCCAATTTAGCTCATTATACAGAAGGAGAAAGTTTTGTCCTGAATGTTAAGCTTTCAGTCAAAGTTCTGTAATAAGAGTCTGCAATATCAGAAGCCACAGGTGTAACACCCACAAAGTGTTACTATATATCCCATCTCCATTGCCTGTATTGTCACCCATATATATACCTGTACATAAGAGTGCCTGGCCATGCACACACAGTGTTAATCCCCTTCTTATCTTCCTTACAATGGTGTAATTATGCCACCCTCCCTTTCCACTGTTTGACATGGCTCCCTTACAATGGTGTCATTATGCCACCCTCCCTTTCCACTTTTAACCACTGGAATGTCCAGTGACTCATAGACCAAAATTTGTTCTTATCTGGACAATATCATGCACGGCACTCTCTCTTTCCCCTGTAAACATCGAGGAGTGAAGACGTGCATGGATGGTGCTGGCTCCCTTTTTCCTAGGTGAGAAAACATATTGTCATACTACTGTTTATATTGTGTGATGTGTGTTGTGACAGTTGATTTTACATACATGTATTAAAAGTTAATATTATTGTCTTGTAACCGTCTTGGTTATAAGAGGAGACAGGAATGAGCAAATGATAGAGTGATTGTATGCCCCTCACTTAATACTTTCTGTCAGAAGATTGCTGTTGATGACTTCTGCTGCATAGATGTAATTTATGAACTTTATGCGATGTGGTTGTATATATTATGGCTTATTAATCCATGTTATGACATTAGTAGTGATTATTGAATAGCTACAAATCATGTACGTATACATGATTATGGAATTCATGGGAATAACATTCCATTTTTGAAGGAGTTTGTACATTGTGATGAGTGTAGTCTATGTGAGAGACGTATAGGGTCTGAATAGTTAGGCTAGACGTGCGTTTGGCCTGTGCGAGCAGACAGCATTGAGCTTGGCCAGAGAAAGGGATCCTGGTTGATTTATGACCTAAACCAGCGCAGATTCGAGCTGGTCAAAGTTTCAAAGAAAGAGGCTTTTATTTAGTTGTTGTAAAGAGGCTACATCGCTATGCGGTGTATACCCTAGAAGGGAAATTCAGAGATTGCATTTTTCTCTCCCAAGAAAATACTTTCACTTTTATATTTAGTGACTCTATCTCGTCTCTTATTAGTTGTAAATATGTACAGAATGACAGTTCTGTTATCAAGACTGGAAGTTATTCATGATTATGCCCCTGATGCATAATACAGACAGTCTATACTTTACATGATAAATCAAAGGGGTGATACTCGCCTTGGAATTAAATAGAATGACGGTTAGGCATGATGGTGATGATTGTTATGATCATGGTTGTCTGTGATGGAGTTAGCTCTGTGTATAACTTATAGTTGTGTAGCCAATACAACACGAAAAGTAGCGTGTGTATATACACAGATAGATTGAAACATTAATTGAATGCATTAATGATTTTCATTACTTTTGCTTACTTCTATTATACTAGGTCTATGTAATAACACCTGTATGGTTCAGTTTAGGACTGTGTGATTGTTTATCTCTAATTATTGATATCATATGTGCTCGTGTACTGTAAATGTTTACTCCCTTTTTCCTAGCTTAAACTCCGGACTCCCCTTGGCTCTTCCTCATCTACGACCAAGAGCGATCGCGAGAGAACTTCTCTACACCTCCGCGATAAATATCTGAACACTTCCATGAACCGCGTTGAATGATTACATACGGACGCTATCCAGCAAGATATCCGATCTCTAATAATTGATATAATTTATTTACGACCGGTCTTATTCTAAGTTAACTCATTGTAACTGAGGTACCTCTGTAACTCATCTAATTATGTTGTAATTAAGATGTATGCAGATTATTTTTGAACCAAGAATATAGAGTGGACGAGTAAAGTTAATTATTGTGCACTTCTTAGTTTATTCTGTCGTATGAGTGAACTTATTTAATCAAAACACGAACCTGGTATTACAAATGGCGACCCTGCCAGGACAATTGTTTTAGAGAATTATTGCACAATTTAGTTATACTCGTTACTTGTTTCAAGAAATTTTGGTCTAGGTGTTTAATTGCATTACTGTTAAAGTATTCTGTATCATTGGGAGTCAGCACCTGTGTACAAAATCCAATTGAAGAGCAATATGGCCGAATTTAAGGAAGACGTTTTAGTAATGGCTAGGGAGAAATGTAAGAAAGAAGACATCCCCGTAGATATGGCAATCCTTCTCATCAGTGATGGGATGGAGGGGACCATTGTCCGCCAAGAATTTCTAGTTGCCCTTCACGACTTGATTGATTGCGTTAAGAGGGCGGTGGTGTTGGAGCGCCAGCCACATTGCCCATGGCCGTCGGTCGCCCTTCTTGTGGAGCTAGGTGTGAAAGCTCCACAGGTCATGCGACAGGACCAAGACGTCCACTTGCAGTTATCAGGGGGCGTTAAGCTCTGTCACTTGGCCCTCATCTCTGATGCAACCTCGTCGGCAGAGAGTTTTACGCTCGCAGAAGCGAAGGCAACCACGCGGTCGGCTAAGACTCCGGAAGCTCTCCAATACAGTCATAATCGCTCTGAAAACCCTAACCTCCTACGAGCCTCGTCAACAACCCGCGACCTGAGTGCCCAATTTCACAATATGAGCATCAACTCACACTACCGCAAGCTCAGGCCTTTTTCTGGATCTTCACCCTCCCCAAGAGACGAAGACCCATTCGATCTTTGGGTGGACCAGGCAGAGGGACAGCTCCAGGAGTGGTCTGCAGCTGGCGTTGCCGAAATAGAAAAGAGACGGAGGGTAAGTGAGGCCCTCAGACCCCCTGCGTCGACCATAGTTCGGGAAATGCAGCTGAATCATCTGCATGCCTGTGCAGATGATTATATTGCAGCCCTAGAGGCTGCATTTGGGACCACGGAGAGTGGGGAGGAGATCCTCCTAAAGTTCCATGACACGGTGCAGCAGGACCAGGAGAAGGGGTCCCAGTATCTGATGCGGCTGAACGGGATACTTCGCCGTGCGGTCAGGAAGGGAGGATCAACTCCGGAGAAGGCAGATTATCTTAGGTTGCAGAAATTCATCCGAGGTACTTTCGACGAAATGCTGCTGGTAAGTCTGCGCCTCCGGGAGCACCTGGACAGCCCACCCTCCTTCATCAGCCTCCTCAGCCGCATCCGCAGATACGAGGAGGAGGTATCCCAGAAGCGGTTGAAGAGGCCCACCACCAAAGGGAGAAGCTTCCTCGCTATGGCGAGCGACCAGGAGGATAACACCACTCCCCGTGTTCCCCAAGGCCTGGAGGAGCGCCTGGCCAAGCTGGAAGCCCGGATGAATGCCCCTCTTTCTACAACCCTGCCCCCTCTGATGGAGTCTCATTCCCTCCAGGCATCCTGTGCGGAAGCTACCCCCCACCAAACCGCATTAAACTTCTGCTATAAGTGCGGAGAAGATGGCCACTTCCGCAGAAGGTGTCCAAACCCTGAAGACCCTAGAGCCGTTAACCTGAAGCTGATGAGGGTCCTAAATCAGCGTCAGGGAAACTCCAACGGGCGCCAGCGAGGGAGCTACCAGGAGCCCGCACGAAGAGCTCCAAACCCAACCCAACAATAACTCACATTTCCTATCCCACCCAAACGAATGATGTCCCAGTTGGCCTGGTTGGAGAGAGTATGTCCTGCCCCTGCTTCGTCGATGGTCAGCCCTCCACATGCCTCCTCGACAGTGGCTCCCAGGTAACTCTAATTTCTGAAAGCCTCTGTAGGAAGCTGCAGAAGGAAATAAACCCTCTAACTGATCTTGTCCTCTGGCATGGAGGAGGGGGGAGGATCCCATATCTGGGATACACCAGCGTCGACGTGGGGTTCCAGCGGGGTTTTGCAGGCACGGCTGAAGCGTTCTGCACCCTTGCCCTTGTCATCCCGGACAACAGAAACACCAAGGAGCACCCTGTCATCATAGGGACAAATTCGGGCGTATTCAGAAGCTGCTACCAGTCGTGCCAGCAGAACCCCGGACAAGCTATAAGTGGTATATGCAGTGCCATATACCATGAAATAGCCACCCATGACCCCACCAACACGGCCAATAGGAAAGAGAGAGCATTTCCTGACAACCCAACGATCGAAGAACTCCCCTTTGAATGGGGACCCATATCTCCAGGATTCAAGGACATGATGCTGGAGGAGCTGCGCAAGAGGAAGGAGGTGTTTGCTACCCATGAGTGGGATGTTGGTTTGACCAATCAGGCTCACCACGAAATCAACCTCAATGACGAGACCCCATTCAGACAGAGGGCCAGAAGGGTCTCCCCTGCGGATCTGAAGGACCTACGAGACCATATCCAACAACTCATGGACAACGGGATCATCACTGAGTCCAGAAGCCCCTATGCATCCCCCATAGTGCTAGTCCGGAAAAAGACTGGAGCCCTGAGAATGTGTGTGGACTATCGCCAGCTCAACGAGAGAACCAAGGCAGACCAATATGCAGTGCCTCTAATTCAAGATGCCCTTGACTGCCTGAGCGGATGTTCCTGGTTCTCGGTCCTGGATCTGAAATCTGGATTCTACCAGATTCCAATGAAGAACTCAGACAAGGAGAAAACCGCCTTCATCTGCCCCACCGGTTTCTACCAGTTTGAGCGGATGCCACAAGGAGTGAAGGGGGCGCCAGCCACATTCCAGAGGCTAATGGAACAGTGCCTGACAGGCATCAACCTGACTGAAGCTCTGGTGTACATGGACGACCTCATCGTCTTCGGCCGCTCCCTTGTCGAGATGACAGATCGCCTACTCCGTGTGCTGGACCGACTCATCTCCTATGGCCTCAAGGTATCCCCAGAGAAATGTCAGCTGTTTTGCACCTCCGTCAAATACCTTGGTCATATTGTGTCTGAGAAGGGAGTGCAGACAGATCCCAGCAAGGTCAAGGTTCTGAGGGACTGGGAAACTCCAACCAACGTCAGAGAACTGCGATCATTCCTGGGTTTCTCAGGGTATTACAGACGCTTCATCAAAGGCTATTCAAAGATTGCCAGGCCACTTCATGAACTGACAGCAGGAGTTGCGACCAAGGGTACCAAGAAGTTGAAGCCTGGTCAGTCCAGGCCAGGAGAGCCTTTCGGTGAGAGATGGACTGCAGAGTGTATGGCAGCATTCAACCACCTGAAAACCACCCTGATGAGTGCCCCAGTCTTACTCTTTGCCGACATGACAAAGCCATTCGTTCTCCAACTGGATGCCAGCAGGAGTGGTCTTGGGGCAGTACTCTGTCAGGAGGACAACGGACATATCCGCCCAGTTGCATATGCAAGCCGAGGTCTATCCAAGTCGGAGCGCAACTACCCCGCCCACAAGCTAGAGTTCTTGGCGCTCAAGTGGGCAGTGACGGAACGCTTCAAAGACTACCTCTACATGGCAAAGAAGACAAAGGTTTTCACCGACAATAACCCTTTAACTTACGTCCTTACTTCAGCCAGGTTAGACGCAACGGGCCACCGCTGGGTATCTGAACTCGCAAACTATGACCTCACAATCCACTACCGGCCCGGACGGTCGAACGCCAATGCCGATGTCCTGTCCCGCCTCCCAGAAAACATCGATGGAGAAGACTTCACCGATCTCACCTACCTCGAGGCCAGACTAAAGGATGGTGTTGAAGAGCCAGACAAGGTCATCGGACTCGATGCCACAAACTCCGTGCTCATGTCAGTGTCTGCGACAAGAGACCCCACACCCTCCGTCCCGTGTCCCGAACCTCTTGTCACTTCCCTCTCCTTGAATGCTGAGGCTATACCCGACGACTATGAATTCCCCAAAGTGACCAACATGTCAGGTCAAGTCGACTGGAAGGATGCCCAATATGCAGACCCAGCAATACGGACAGCCATAGCATGGGTTGAGGCCCGCCGCAAACCAAATAGACGTTTCCCCAAGACACCAGAGCAGCGGATCCTTGCCCGCGAGTTCCCCAAGCTGAGACTTATCCAAGGCGTGCTGCACAGGGTATCGACACCACGAGACGGAGAAGAGGTGTACCAGCTTGTCCTTCCAGAGTCCCACCGCCAAGATGCCTTACGGAGTCTCCATGACCAACATGGACATCTGGGAACCGACAAGACATCCTCCCTCATACGTGCCCGGTTCTACTGGCCAAAGATTGCCCAGGACATTGATAGGTGGATTGGCAACTGCAGGAGATGTCTTGCCCGTAAAAGTCTCCCATCCCGAAGTGCCCCACTTCATAGCATCTCGACTACTCAGCCCATGGAGCTGGTGTGTATGGACTTTCTTGGCTTGGAGTTGGATGCAAGAGGGTTCAAATCCATCCTTGTGATCACGGACCATTTCACCAGGTACGCCCAAGCCTTTCCCACGAAGGACCAGTCAGCACGGACTGTTGCCAAGGTACTTTGGGAGAAGTATTTTGTCCACTACGGGTTGCCGCAGAGACTCCATTCCGACCAAGGCAGAGAGTTCGAGGGAAAGGTCATCAAAGAGCTGACCAGACTGCTCAACATCAGGAAGTCCCGAACAACCCCCTACCATCCCCAAGGAGACCCTCAACCAGAGAGGTTCAACCGGACCCTGTTGAACATGCTTGGCACCCTCAAGGAGGAGGAGAAGGTGGACTGGAGCCAACACGTCGCCTCCCTTGTACATGCGTACAATTCTACCAAGACAGACAGCACGGGTTACAGCCCATACTTCCTGATGTTCGGGAGAGAGGCGCGGCTGCCCATTGATGTACAGTTCGACACTCGTCCTGATGGTTGTCGGGCAATCGACCATGTAAAGTACGTCTCAAAGCTGAGAGCCGGCCTCAAACGCGCATACCAAGTCGCAAAGGATGTTTCGCAGAAATCAGCAGCCACCAATAAGCGAAGGTATGACCTCAAACTCCGGGGCAGAGAGATCCTTGATGGCGACCGAGTCCTGGTGCGGAATGTCGGACTAAAGGGCCCACACAAGCTGGCGGATCGGTGGAAAGCCGATCCATATATTGTATTAGGTCGCAACGATGATTCGCTGCCAGTCTATAAGGTTCAGCCAGAAGCTGGTGGTAAGGTTTCAGTTCTGCACCGGAATCTCCTCCTACCCATAGGTCGACATGATGCCCAAAATGAGAACCTCCCTGATTCCCTACCGTCTGTCCCTGTCCCAAGACGCCCAACAAGAAAAGGCGGACAAGCCCGCAGAGCTAAAGAGTCCACGCAATGTTCATCTAGCGACTCGGAGAGTGATGGCTGGTTCCTTCCAAGGTACCCACCCGGACCACTTCAGCCGGACCCACGGGTAGAGGACCCGGAGCCGACCAACGACTCTGCGGTGGAAAACCCAGATAGGGTTACCAGCAACCTAAGACCCGAGGCGAAAGAATTTACACCCATGCATGCGGGCCCCGAAGCCCTGCAGGTCGAAGATAATGTCCCTGAAGAAGGCGGTTCCCCAGCCCTCCGGCAATCCCCGGAGGTTGCTTCCCATTCGCCTGACGATGATTTGGAAGGAGGTCCCCCCGTTCCTCCCCAAGAACCTATAGAAGACATTGGCTCCCCCACCCCGGAAGAAGCCCCTGAAACCGCTGATCCTCCTACTGCCGATCAAGATGAAGACGGCGTAGACGTTGAAGCCCCCAATTCCACTTCACCACCGCACTCTTACCAATCGAGAAAGTCCTCCAGAGTATCTGTCCCCCCAAGGAGGTTAGGATACTATGGCCCAGGGAACCAGATAAGTATGTCTGTTCGCTCTAGCGGAAAGGATATGAGACAAAGGTTATTAGAAATGTTGACTCCTCTACATACTACACCTCGCGTTGTTTAAACGCATGGAAGGACATATTTATTTCCCCTTGTGTTTAATTCACCGGGGCGGTGAAAGTTTGGAGGGGGAGAGTGTAACACCCACAAAGTGTTACTATATATCCCATCTCCATTGCCTGTATTGTCACCCATATATATACCTGTACATAAGAGTGCCTGGCCATGCACACACAGTGTTAATCCCCTTCTTATCTTCCTTACAATGGTGTAATTATGCCACCCTCCCTTTCCACTGTTTGACATGGCTCCCTTACAATGGTGTCATTATGCCACCCTCCCTTTCCACTTTTAACCACTGGAATGTCCAGTGACTCATAGACCAA
Organism: Arbacia lixula; assembly: GCA_963669155.1. Taxonomy (NCBI): domain Eukaryota; kingdom Metazoa; phylum Echinodermata; class Echinoidea; order Arbacioida; family Arbaciidae; genus Arbacia; species Arbacia lixula. The sequence goes on along the minus strand of OZ022576.1, from coordinate 54,495,022 downwards.
AATTTGTTCTTATCTGGACAATATCATGCACGGCACTCTCTCTTTCCCCTGTAAACATCGAGGAGTGAAGACGTGCATGGATGGTGCTGGCTCCCTTTTTCCTAGGTGAGAAAACATATTGTCATACTACTGTTTATATTGTGTGATGTGTGTTGTGACAGTTGATTTTACATACATGTATTAAAAGTTAATATTATTGTCTTGTAACCGTCTTGGTTATAAGAGGAGACAGGAATGAGCAAATGATAGAGTGATTGTATGCCCCTCACTTAATACTTTCTGTCAGAAGATTGCTGTTGATGACTTCTGCTGCATAGATGTAATTTATGAACTTTATGCGATGTGGTTGTATATATTATGGCTTATTAATCCATGTTATGACATTAGTAGTGATTATTGAATAGCTACAAATCATGTACGTATACATGATTATGGAATTCATGGGAATAACATTCCATTTTTGAAGGAGTTTGTACATTGTGATGAGTGTAGTCTATGTGAGAGACGTATAGGGTCTGAATAGTTAGGCTAGACGTGCGTTTGGCCTGTGCGAGCAGACAGCATTGAGCTTGGCCAGAGAAAGGGATCCTGGTTGATTTATGACCTAAACCAGCGCAGATTCGAGCTGGTCAAAGTTTCAAAGAAAGAGGCTTTTATTTAGTTGTTGTAAAGAGGCTACATCGCTATGCGGTGTATACCCTAGAAGGGAAATTCAGAGATTGCATTTTTCTCTCCCAAGAAAATACTTTCACTTTTATATTTAGTGACTCTATCTCGTCTCTTATTAGTTGTAAATATGTACAGAATGACAGTTCTGTTATCAAGACTGGAAGTTATTCATGATTATGCCCCTGATGCATAATACAGACAGTCTATACTTTACATGATAAATCAAAGGGGTGATACTCGCCTTGGAATTAAATAGAATGACGGTTAGGCATGATGGTGATGATTGTTATGATCATGGTTGTCTGTGATGGAGTTAGCTCTGTGTATAACTTATAGTTGTGTAGCCAATACAACACGAAAAGTAGCGTGTGTATATACACAGATAGATTGAAACATTAATTGAATGCATTAATGATTTTCATTACTTTTGCTTACTTCTATTATACTAGGTCTATGTAATAACACCTGTATGGTTCAGTTTAGGACTGTGTGATTGTTTATCTCTAATTATTGATATCATATGTGCTCGTGTACTGTAAATGTTTACTCCCTTTTTCCTAGCTTAAACTCCGGACTCCCCTTGGCTCTTCCTCATCTACGACCAAGAGCGATCGCGAGAGAACTTCTCTACACCTCCGCGATAAATATCTGAACACTTCCATGAACCGCGTTGAATGATTACATACGGACGCTATCCAGCAAGATATCCGATCTCTAATAATTGATATAATTTATTTACGACCGGTCTTATTCTAAGTTAACTCATTGTAACTGAGGTACCTCTGTAACTCATCTAATTATGTTGTAATTAAGATGTATGCAGATTATTTTTGAACCAAGAATATAGAGTGGACGAGTAAAGTTAATTATTGTGCACTTCTTAGTTTATTCTGTCGTATGAGTGAACTTATTTAATCAAAACACGAACCTGGTATTACACAGGTAACACAGGTTTCGTACAATTCACTCTTCAAAATGGACTATGTTCATATCTGGTGTAGAGAAGAGACAAATAACACTAGAATCAATATGATGAATTTCCAGATGCACACATTCAAATAGATGTATGGGAAAAATTGTGAGTATGACGCCCAAAATCAATAAGAAATAACTCTCACTACGCCAATGTGATAAAAAAGAATTCCCTGCACATTCCAATCCTTAGTCACGTCCTCCTTGTGTTTGCTGTTGCTGATTGTGTGGTTTGGATTGAAAGTGTGAAAAAAACAATGACGGTATTTCCACTCCACTCTCTCTAACCCGGACCCTGGGCAACTGCCAGAAGCAGAGAAGCGCTGAACGTACAGCCCTAGCTCCGTACACAATGGAAGGCTATGGCACAAGCATGATTCACTACCACCTCCAGCACATGCTGCAGACAGTTAAAGGGAGCCAGCAGAGGGAGCACTTAAAGGGCATATACTGTACTGGGAAGGTGATCGTGAGTAATCTTGTTGCTAATGGTCTTAAATTCATGTGTTGTCCATTTAAGAAACTTGCTGAAAGTAATTTGCCCTCAGATGATCCACATTTGGAGAAATAATTGATTAAATCACAAATCCTCACGTGTTTGGGCCAAGGAGGAGGATTTGTGATTTAGTCACTAATTATTCCAAATGTGGATCATTTGAGGGCAAATAACTTTCAGCAAGTTTCTAAAATGGACAATACACAAATTCAAGACCCTTAGCAAGACGATTGCTCATGATCACCTTTTGGAGGGCCTTTTGTCTTCCCAGTACAGTATATGCCCTTTAAAGGAAACTAAACGTCGCCAACCGCAGATAATCTCACACCACAGCCTGGATATAGCAATAGTTGAAAAAGACTCATACAATTGCAATCGCTATTGAAAAAAGATGTGGGTTTGGTCATCAAAATTTTCCCAGCATGAGAAATTGGCTTCCTTTTTCACTTTTCCTGGCTTGCTTCGGGACAAACTAAGGATGACTGGCAACCTTTAGCTTTCGGTACGCTGCGGTGAAGTTAAATGAGAAATGGCTTTACCCTCGTTCAGATTCCCAGGCTGAAGAAAAAGATTGACAAGCCTAAAAAAATCATCAAAGCGCAGATCAGAAACACTCAACATCACTTCTGTAATCATCCAGGGTTGATAACAATACTAACTAAAGACGGACAGTTGCGAATGAAGCACCAATCGATTAACAGTTCCACAACGCAGAAAACACTTTTGAGGAAATGAGAGGCGACAAATATGTCCACTGGAAGTTGCAAGCACCTCGGACATCTAAAAAGTCTTGTGGAGAGGATTAGCTTTTGTTCCCAAACTGAAACCAGCCAGACTCCACTAATGAGAAAGGAGGAGCAGGAAATTTATGGCATAGCTCAGAGCGACAAAGCAGTCCGCCATGATGAATTATTCAAACTTTGCGCTGCTGGCATTACTGAGCTACAGACGGCCGACAACTCGCTCGTATTAGGCAAGCACACAAGTCATGTGATCAGCTTTCACATGCAAGCTCGTACCAGCCTGCTCATGACGCGCGAACATCTGATTGACATGAATCTACAATCCCCGAATAAACATTTTCTTTTCTCGAGCAATAAACATACAACTGAATTCCATTCAAGCAACAAGAGCTATCAAACAATATAGAAAGTTAACTATCAAAATACATCATTTTGATAATGATACTGAACAATTATTAAGCCTCAATACCTTTTAATGCTTATTTTTGTAAGAGAGACGATATTGAATGTGCTTTAATAGCTCCTTTTCTGTGAAGTATTTCATTGGTCCCTGCCAATGCAGCTTTAACGTAAACAGTATACAATAAGAAATTGCCTGTTGCTCCCATTAGCATCAAGTGCACAAGTCACTGTGCAGCTCACACCTACTGACGGACGGGATCATGTCATCTAAAAGAGATAACCAGATACGTCGTGGGAAGACACTCCTGAAGCCTCTCTCACCTACGCTTCATGGACGGGTGCGGGCCAAAGAGGGCTGACTGTCACTAATGCATAATTGTTTTAAATGTCAGGGGCATGAGCGGTGCCACCAAAGATTAACTTCCCACGTTTGATCATGTGACAGGCAAGCCTGCTCTCCGTCCGTCCGTCTGTCCATCCGTCTGTCCGTCCGTCCATCTATCTATTACAGTGCCAGGTATTGTGGCACGTTGCACACCTCTCACAGCTGCACTTTTCAGGTTAATGTACCTTCCAGAGAGACAGACATTCCATTGATTAATTCTACTCCTTGCACAAATTCTCACAGGACCGCAAGGAACCATTGCACTTTGTACAACCTGTGGATGACATAGATCAGAACAGGACAGATGCACGTAATTGAGCATGATATGTCTGTGTACCAGCAATGTGAACACTCTTCAGCAATGTGGACGCTCTTATAAAACTTTACTAGATTAAAACTTGAGGTCATCAAACAGTTAACTATCAAAATATATTATTTTGATATTTTGATATATAAACAGGTAAGAAAAACAAAAATGTGGGCACCACAGAAACTCTAACAATCACGGTATACATAGAAGACAGATCTAACATCCTAAACCACATGATCATTACTTCAAATCTGCTGAAATATCATTATTCAATTTCCACTAAAAAAAAATCCTCTACAAGTACACTCATCCCACAATTCCTAAACATTTACATTTTGGTGCAATGTACAATGATTGTGTATTGTAAGTTTTAAAAGGTGAACAGTGAAGACTTGTCCTTAAATAAAAATTTAGTATTTTGGTATCTGCTTGCACTCCTAAATTGATTGCCACGCTAGAGATCTAGCACACATTAAGGCCCTCTACAGAAGCCAGGCGCTCTAACAAGGTTAAGCAAACCAAAGAGATACTAGCGCAAGCCAGCAGCGACAGAGATGGAACGTAGAGAAATGCTGGCCGAGACATGCACATCCTTCAGCTCCAGCCAATTTATCTAGCCAGGGAAGAAAGTTGAAAAAGCAAACAAAATTTCTGCCATGAAAACACTTTTAACGTTCCAGACTCGCTCAGATACAACCTACCACGGTGAAGTTCCTCCTCCTCCTACGTTTAACTTTAAATGTGCTAATGAGACATGTTTGCACTGGTAATATACACCATTCCCATAGGGCAGGATGGAGTCTGGCAGAGAAGGTGTTAACAAAGCATATCGATACATATGTACGTAGCACCGCCACAGATTGTCCAGTCTTTCATGCTGTGTTGGTTGGACATGGCGGTCAGACGAACCTGGAAATGTCCACTGCTACCTCAACGCCCCCAGGCAAGAATTTCATAGGGACTTGACCGCTGAACAACACCATAGTCTCTGTCAAAACAGATCAGTGATGGTTGCAGCTTTCCTTTATATTGTTTTTCAGGGCAAATCCTCGGATGATATCGATAGGGAGAGCTGACAAATCTGGGCAAATTGTTTTCCTCTCTGGAATCCAAACACCAATTAGGGTATAACACATAGTAAGGCAGACAGGGTAAACTCGTCAGAAGGACGAACCATCGTCATTCATCATACTCATGAAATAGACCATCCTTCAAAGTCAATAACAAGTTAGAGTAGCAGGAAAATGAGATTGGAGCTTCTACAATTTCACAAAGAGAAGGAAATGTCTGCTACTAACAATGTTACATGTAATAGTCTACTGGCTGTATTCCCAAAACAATCTCAAAATATTTCCCCCAAATGTCATCACTAATTTAGACTACTGAGCTTTTCATGAGAAATATCAAATCATAAACAAAATTTCACATCCATTTTTGACATGTTTACACAATCTATAACATTGCAGTAGCACAAAAATCAATAAATGCCAATGAACTAAAAAATCCACTTCGTGTTTAAAAAAACAGTCAAGCATTGTCATACCCTCACCTTCACAAATAATGAAAACCTTCCAAGCTTGAGTAGATCTTTCAGAATCACACATTCAACATCCAGATTTGGCATTTAAAGGTGGCTCTCAGATGACCAATCAAAAATGTTCTGCGACCAACAGGCACGCTCCCGCCTTCCGCCGTTAATGCCGCAGAAGATTGCGGCGCTGGCTACGATAAATCCGTGCCATGATTGAAACTGGAGCTGCGTCCCTGCCTGCATGTCTTCCTGTCCGCCGACGCGAAAAAGGGAGAAAAACATCTCCAATCTCCTGAGGAAAAGACTTGCATGCTTTCTTCTGAGCTGGAATCAAACTCTACGATCCTCCAGGCAAGAGAAGCTTAGAATATGGATGAAAGGAAGACGCTAAGAATGCCCTGAATTCATCACTTAGCCATGTTGTCAGCATACATACTGCTCAAGCAAATCTGTTGAATATTTAGCAGCGTATCACAGCTTAGGTAACTCAGCTTAATTGCCATGCGGCAAGATGGGAATCTGCGAGTCAGGAAGGAAAAAACTAAGCGTTGTCTAACAGTCTGGGATACTCTGTGATTAATCTAATTCTCCTGGCCAGTACTTGCGTAAATCTGTTGAATCCATAAGCACATCATGTAGTGATTACTGTTACGACTTCCTCTCCTGAGAGTTTCATGGGATCATGTGAGAGGCTGGGTAGACATGCTAGGACTTTTTATTCAACAAAGAAGGAGCAACGGTTGAAACTGTTTACTGACCCTCAGACTGCGTTAATGCACAAACTTCAATTTATACATTCCTCAACAAAATTAAGTTACCTGTACAAAACTAAAGATCTTCACTTAAGAAATTTACAATAACAATTTTAATTCCACTGATTTTTGACAACCTCAAATTTGACTGTCTAGGTATATGAATAATTTATTTGAATTTATTTACAATAACAATTTTAATTCCACTGATTTTTGACAACCTCAAATTTGACTGTCTAGGTATATGAATAATAAATTCAAATAAATTATTCAAGTGAAATAAATAGTACTGAGAAGTGCAATCACTCTTGTCTTTGCAGCTATGCGGTTCTACAGTCCTATTGCCCTTTTAAAGCCTGTACATGTATCTAACCCACAATTAAAAATGCCGACTGGCTATTTTCTCATGCTCAAAAATATTTTGTGAAATGGTTGTTCTGCAATATCACCTTAAAGCACTGAAGAGTAAAGATGGGTAATTAATATAGCAAGTGAATTTCCGCCACAATTTATACTATGTTATAATTCATTGCAATGTAACATAGGAATACTAATACAATTGTCAAATATCATAGCAACAAAATCATTCCGCACAAGCAGGGTGTCGACAAAATTGTTGAATACATGAATGAGGATTTATTTTTGTATAGTTTCAGTTTAGAGATCAATCCCTCAAGAAAGAAATGAAACAAAAAGCTGATTTATTAATTAAAGCGACAAGCGATATGGCATGAATACCCATGGAATGCTTTGAGCCATCTTCCCGGCAACGCATCCTGGCTGTCGTCTCATGTGACCGTCCCCCTTCAGAGAGGGTAAACGCATGATCCTGTTGAGGGAAACATGGCTGTGACTCTGCAAACTTCCTCTAGGCACAGCGAACATCACACCACTATCTCTGCACAATTTATCACGCTTCTTAGCTCAGATAGCACGATATGGTAAATAGCTCAGGTGCAGGAGATCGATCAGTGTGGATGCATTATTTGTGTTGCCTTTGCCTCACTTCAGGACTCCTATCAACCAACACCGATTCCCCTTCAGGAACAATGCTTAATCTAGCCAGTTTCTACGGTAACGTTTTCCTGGCTAACAAGGTTTCTTCCGGCTGCAATTTTGTTAGCATCCACTACCAAGTCAAGTTTGCATACTTAACACCGGCAAAAGCAAGTAACCGGAGACGGAAGATGCAACGAGATATGCGGTGATCTTGGTTAGAGCATCATCACGTCCACTTGCCGGCACTAATTACCGAATGAACTCACAATACCACCTCCTCTTCATCCGCTCCTTCCACCCTGCAAACTGAAGAGTGCTGCATAGATTTACATTCCAAGAAGCTACATCCACTGAATATCTTAAGAAGCTCGTGGAGGATGGGGACTGACTGGGAGATCGACACCACTGTCTCAAGAACGTTCAGGAGAACCCTCAAGCTACATCTTCACCCCGGATCTCATCAAGAAAAGGACTTGAAACCACTGCCAGGAATTCCTCAGACTGCTATTTTCCACTTATTTTCTGACTCAGAGAACTTCTCAGCACTTCCTGTGAAACAGTCACTGAATCTGGAAATAATGTCCCATTTCCGCAACAACTAGAGAAATCATTTGATATAAAACAGCCAAGAATGTTCTACAGCAACTAAGCTGAATGAACATGGGAGTGTAGAGTAAATAAATAATCCCTCTTGATGCTTTTTTTCACTTTAAGTGCTCATCTTAAAGGGAATAAAGTGACTTTATGAGATGTGATTCTATGATTTCTGAGTTAAAGCTTGGGCTATGCAGTCTCTGTCGCAAATAATTTCCTCAAGTTGTATAAATTGCTATGGACATATTTGACATAGGAATACCTTTCGGACAAACTCATCACGTATTCAAACAAAACCTTTCCGAATCCTGTATTCAATCATCCAATATCCGGTCCACTGTCGGCCACACAAACTATGAGGGCAAGTAGCTATCAAACAAAACTCATCATTGTCTGATAAAGGAAGGAGCAAAAAGAGAAAGGGGAGAGAGAATGACAACAGTACACAGAGAGAAAAGAAGAGAGAGAGAGAGAGAGAGATAGAGAGAGAGAGAGTGGGAGAGCGACAGAGAGAGAGAGAGCGAGAGAGAGAGAGAGGAGAGAGAGAGAGAGCGAGAGAGAGAGAGAGAGAGAGAGAGAGAGAGAGAGAGAGAGAGAGATGGAGTAATGAGTGATACGTAGAATGGAGTTGGGGTGGGGAATGAGAGCAGTTAAGTGAGAGAGATGAGGAGAGAAAACAGGGGACAGAGAGATAGATAGACTATGAGAGTGAGACAGACAGAGAAAGAAGAAGAGATACATAGCACAATGACACAGAGAAAATGATAGAGAGACACAGAGAGAAGGAGACAGAACGGGACAGAGGGTAGTGAAGGTGGGGAGAAAAAGAGGAACATAGGAAACAGACAGAAGGAGATAGGGTACAGAGACAGTGGGGGGGGGAGAAGGAGAGACGAGGGAAGAAGGAGAGAGGAGAGGAGAGGAGACAGAGAGGAGTGAGAGAGAGAGGAGATGAGAAAGAGGAGAAAAGGGAGAGAGCGAAGAGAGGATAGAGAGAGAAGGGAGAGAGAGGAGAAAGGGGATAGAGAGGAGAAGGGAGAGAAGGAAGAGAAAGAGAGAGGAGAGAGTGGATAGAGAGAGGAAATAAGAGAGAGAGGAGAGAGAGAGCAAGAGAGAGAGAGAGAGAGAGAGAGAGAGAGAGAGAGAGAGAGAGAGACAAGAGAGAGAGAGAGAGAGAGAGAGAGAGAGAGAGAGAGAGAGAGGGAGAGAGAGAGAGAGAAAGAGAGAGAGAGAGAGAGAGAGAGAGAGAGAGAGAGAGAGAGAGAGGGAGCAAGCATGCAAGCTGTGGGGAATCTGGAGAGGGTGATGAATGATTGAAGAGCAGACTGGATTAGCAATCTCTTGCTAATCTCTTGAGAGGTAATGTCAAGTGGGGTAGTCCATTATCTTTCCCCAAACTGCAATTGCCCACTCAGCATGAGCATCCCTCAGTGTAAATGAACTTTAGCAATGCTCAAATTTGGTTGGCCCTATGTAGGAAATGGGGTACTTAGGACACACATTCAGAAATGCTCATAAAACTTTATGACACTCATAAAAAAAACAATTAAGATTAGTATGATGACAACATCCGTAATATCCTCCAGGTACCTCCAGGTAGATTTCATTGAGGTAAAGACCACATTAAACAATGTTGCCTTTTGTATTGCTTTTTTCCTCTCAAATTTGAACTATTTACCAATGTTAAAAAGCATTCAAAGTGTATAAATAAACACATGCATGATATAAATAAAGAAGGATCTCCTTGCACTATAACTGTCTAAATCTAAATCAAATTCCCCAAACAAGGTCATACTTAATATCTGATACCTTCCAAGCGTCAAAGCCCTTTCCCAAATAGTCTCTCACCAAAACACTTCCCCTCCCCACTGAAGAATGAGGAGTGACATGAACTGAAGAGACAGAGACCTGGGCATCTTCAGGGGGTGTCCAGGATAGGGGAAGGGGTAAACGGTGATTCAGCACCCTAGTACGTACTGTCATCTAGCCACATTACGTGGGAAGGCACGATACCTCGGCTCTCCCTCCATGAGGTGTCTCCGGACCAAGCCGTGAATCAGACTGGGAAAAAACACGTCCATGGCGTGACACCTAAATTACACACTGATCTCCTTGACGTAAAAATCTGGTATCCAAGGAGACCATGTGCTCGCAGACTTTATTTTTTTGTGTGTTGCTTATCCAAAAACGAAATGTGCATGGGCAAAGAGGAATGGGCCAGAGGTATGACATGACCTTAACAAGTATCGCTCGTATCACTAGTAAATATTCAGCTTTGATCAATTCGTGAATTTTTACTGATGCAGGGGTGGAAGTATAAAATTTCTTGTATAAATCCCATGACAGAAATTTCAACCATAAATAAAAAGCTTTGCCGTATTAATGACCAGTGGGTGATCCATCATCCATTGTAAATTTTGGCTGGCAATGTCAGGACGAAATGAATCTGGAAGCTAATACTTCCATATCATTGCATCTATTATGTAGAAGTGCTAGAAGATATCCCTCAGGAAGACGATTCGGAGAAGGTCATTCCAAATACTCACAAATTGTCATGCTAATGCCCCGAAGGTCACACAAAAGTAATGAATTGCTTTTGTGTGCTGTTTTCACATGTTTTGTCAAACGGCCACCTATTAAAATGTATTCATTATTGCGAACGACTCCCACTGTTTCTCAGAAATGACTCCAAGATGGGCAGACCATCATTATGACGGTGATGGAGCCAAAAATAGGATGCCATGTTTATTTTCACATGGTTGACTAACATGAGTTTGCATTTCCCTTTAATAAAAAACATAATTGAATGTCTAATCGCCTCTTCCTGCAGGTTTGCAATGAGGAGAAAACAATGTTGTCCACTCAGGTGCTTATGTTAAAAGGTTGGCATGGGAACAAGCTTTAGTTTGTGTGACGTCTTTAAGCTCCTTGACTTTTGAGGACAAGAATCCTCCTCCTCCCTTTTCAAGATAATCTGGGGAGGAGATATAAGCCTCAGTCCCATCTCGATGAGTTTTTAATTCATTCAAGGTCTCTCAGACCTAAAAGATGGTTGGGATTTTCTGATGAATTCTAGTGACGAGGCAAAAACGGCAAGTGGATTTTAGTCGCGAGTCCAGAGGATGTTGTCAAGGAATTAACAGGGGGAAAATGATATAATCTTCATGGCAGAGGAAAAGCATACTAAGTCAGGGGAGAGATAAAATATGCCAAAACTCATGGAAATACACATGAATCATTCCTAAATGGAAGAATATGAAATGAGCCTATGGCAGGAGTAGAACATGTGCATCACTCCATAGATGAAATTTAGAATGAAAACGTGAGGAGAGAAATGGTGATTGCCATCAAATATTCCAAATGATGTTTACTCTGTTGCTAAGGAAGAAGAGATGGACACCTCGTAATGCAATGGACACAACAGGAAATTAGCGAGTTTGAAGATTAAATCATAGCTTCACTTCATGTTTCACTAATTATCATTCTCAATGGTAACAAAAATCAAACAAAGTACAAAAGAATTTTCTTAATCCATTTCAAAATTCTGAGATAATAGTGTAAATCATAAGCCCTCAAACATTATATTGAGTCTATAATTGTTGACTTCATAGCATTAATTTGTTTTTATTCCCTCTTCTCTGACAAAGACATCAGCATTGCAGGAAAGTATTTGTTTCTATCAACACAGTTTTTAGGTTACAAAGTATTGATTTTAACGACAGTCTGCAGGTAGAGTTACAATATATTAGAAGCTGGGAGCAATGCACACCATATTATCCATACTAGTGCGTTTCATACTTTTGTGTGAACACAAGTATGAGGAAGTAATACCAATATAGTCTGATAATACTTTCTGTGCTAGATTGATGAAGGGGACTCAATTCACTATTCCGTGGTTTACACAGCTATGAAACTCTACCTCTTTCAATTGATCGTTATGAGAGAAAGGGGAGTTACCCAAAATCGATGATAATTTGAGAGCAGACGCTGCTTGTGGCAGGCATGTCTCCTTTATGTAAGGAGGGCGAAATGCTAAGAGTTTTTGCGGTCAGAGAATGGACGCTTTGCATCGGCGGTCACTTAAACTGGGTCTGCTCCTGTCTGCGGATTGCTCATTATGGACGTAATGATAGGAACCCATTTCAAGACAAAACTGTGTATTCACACCAACAGATATTTACGTTAAAATGTGCACAAAAACATACGTTTAATACCCTAAAGTTTAATTTCTCTCTATTCTTTCTTCCTACGAATTAAGATGTAATGAAGCTGACACAAATTGAAACTTACAATCTAGAAAATATCAACATTGAAATAAATGTCTACCCTTCATAACAAAAGTAATAGATCAGCCACAAACATGATTGGATTCCAGGAAAATCCAATTGCATGAATAAATAATTTCCATGACATTGTTTGCAGATATTTGCAACTGTTCACAATCACTTATTCTTGTTAAGGTTAACAATGTTCCAACTCCGACCATAGAAAAACAGAACCTGTGTCCGGAACATGTTGCCCAAATATGATGGGCTACATTGCCTAGGCTATGCTCATTAATCTTTCTTCCCTCCTGCCAATTAATTAAGTGTTCCCAACCCATTCATCCTTGTATTAGGGTTTGGCCAATCATTCATGCTGGCCTTCCGCCACTGGCAATGAATACAAACCCATTTTATCTGCATCGCTATAGTAGATTTTTTGTCAATAGCAACTAACAAATAACTTAGTTACAAAGATAACTAAATCTCATTCAATCATTTTCATTTGATCTTCTTTCTATTAATTAGTTGAAACTGTACCATTTACATGGTAAGTCACAATGTAGCAAAATATGTCAGTCTACATATCTATCAACCAATATCTATCTTTTTATTAGTTAATCTTAAACTGCTATATCACCCTACATGTATGCACTCATGTCTGCAGTCAACATATATATGTTCCTAGCTTCAAATGTAGCTCCACATATCTACTTGATTATTCATATAATGAGCTTGGGTATATTTCAATATGTACACTACAGCTCAACGAAATTGGCATAGGGGAAGGGAAAGGGGAGAAAGGGAAGAAGCAGCAGTTTTAAACTGTGGTATATTTTGTCCAGTTCAGCATGAAACATGCTTTTTAAGATAAAGCATCGTGTTTCATGCTGAACTGGACAAAATATACCGCGGTTTAAAACTGCGGCTCCTTTCCTTTCTTCGGTTTTCCCTTTCCCTTTGCCAATTCCTTTGAGCTGTAGTGTATGTATTCATCAGTATATTTACACAATATTCAGTGTATCTTTCACAGATCCTCATCTGCTGTCAACATATATAGCTTACTAGATCCACATATCAACTGAGGTAGTTATTCATCTTATGAACTTGAACCCTTATACTAAAACATGAAACAATCCATAGAGATCTAGCCAATTCCTCCTTCGACACCTGCCAAAAAGTCAGAAAAACATGTGCAACAATATCGGCGCTGTTTGATATAATCCCGTCATCGGAGAGAGCTCACACGGTTACGTAACCCTGACTACAGGGAGTCTCTATGGGGTGATATTGACCCACGGATACAACTCTCTTCAAATTTCATTGATTTTACCTCGTATCAAGCTAGAATTATCATTCTGCAGACCCTGATTTCATCTTTTATCAGGCACTGTGCATATTATTGACCATGTTGAACTTGAAGAATTTGACAATGTTTTCATCAATATTGTCATCACATATTCTGACTTACAATCAATGAATCAATTTGGGAGTTGAACTTACAGGTGCTCAATGCTCACTTTAAATGACTGCTGTTACCACTGACTGCTTGCCATCATAATTAATGCCTAAAAAGCGCGGTACGGCACCAAAGAAGTTTTCATAGGATTTTGAAACAAAATTTGCATTTTATTAAATTGTGCTGCAAATAGAATGAAAGGGGGGGGGGGCGTAATGAAAAATAAATAAAAACCTTAAACAATTTACCAGATTGATAGGCACTGGCAATGACAAAAATCATCCAGAAAATGTTTCTTCTTCATATCAGAACTGCTCAAGAAAGACCATGCATGATGCTTCTCTGTCAAATAGACTCACAGCTTGAATACGAAGGGAAGGAAATGATTCCAAAGCATAGTACTCAATGACCAAAAAGTCACAAGGCCCTAAGCCAGGGCCTCAAATCCTTGACCACATAATTATCACCCATTAATTTAGCTTCACATAATACAAACACGATGGACATGATCTGCAATCCATTGAAAGACCTCCTTGCTTATTCAACAAAATACCCATTAGATACATTTGGATCAACCACATCAGCAAATCTATCCATTTATTTTCCTTTAACAAGAGAAAGACGAATGCAATCACACCTCCAACATCCACTGCTGAACCACATCTCCAAAGAAAATTCAGAAAAAAGCGCTCATCACACGAAAGGGCATAGAAGTCACCATGGCAATGTTACATGAATTTTTCACCTGAATTAAATTGAAACTTTTTCCTCTGATGATGTTCCACTTTACGCATTTCCATTAGGCAAGACAACTGATATCCATCTCTGTGTAGACTATGCAAAGCGATCCGTTGACATTAGCGGAGCAACCGCACACCTCCAACTGACAAAGAGGCTATTCCTCTAGCCTGCTTGAAGTATCGCTTGGCTCGGCTTGGTTTGGCTGGGAGGATGGGAGAGATTGTAACGCAATTACCCGGGCAGGCTGCACAGGCCGTGGAGAGTTAATGCTGCTCACTGCACTGCTACCCACATCAGTGTCTACTGCTGCTGCTGCTGCTGCCGCCGAGCTGAGCCGAGTGCTGTGTGATACTTAGCCTTGCTCCCAGCCTCTTGGGCATGTTTAATCCAACTAGTAAATAAACAGGTCTGCCAACAGTAGACTAATTATTCTGAATTTCTACTCCATTCGTCCAACTGATGGATGGACTGAGAAAATAGGAGTAAGTAATTGTGAATATTTTTTTTTTATCTATTTTTTATCTATTTTTTCAATTTGGATAAAAAATGTTCAAGAGCCTGGATGGGAAGCTATGTGAGGTTTTGCTCTGAGCACTGGGTAGAAAAGGCTGTGTCCTGCCAACTGAGGCAGGGAGAGCGGATCTAGCATGAGGCTGGTGGGGGAAAGGGGGGGTGTCAAGCAGTAAATATAAGACTAACGTGTCAATGGATGGGTGTGGGGGGGGGGGGGTAAGGTACCTTTTTGTTTTATTACAGACATGTATTTTCATTATGCTAGCACAACTTCATCACATTTAGGTAATTACATCACTGCTGCAGTATCTGTGATAGGTGGAGAATGGAAGGGTGAGGAAAAGGTAATGAGGTGATGGGGGAAGAGGGGGGGGGGGGTACTACTATCATGGTCTCAACACGGCCTGATAAATATGACAGCTTCATTATAACATTCAGAAACACTAAGCCTATGGATGAAAAGTGATGTCACGTACATGTAATTAGTTTACGCTGAAGTAGCTTGCTCCAAGTCATGCATCTACATGCTAGATGGCGAAGTACAATGTATGCATGTGTGTTTGAAAAAGAAATTAAGATTGTACGAGTGTTGCATGAGGCTCTGGTAATTAACCACCCTACGTGACATTAATTGAGAGTGAGATGGAAGAGACATCCGTCCAGACATATTGGCTCATACTGCTTAGGCTTTACATGTTATACATCTTAAATCCTCAATCTCTACATTAGTTACAATATTAAAGTGGGTGTATTCCTTCTGCAAACCACAATTAGAAAGCTGTGTAAATACAATGTTAAATAGATGAAAATAGCCTTAAAAACTTCCCTCAAAATACAGGAACTTACTTTAAGTGGAATCATAATGGCTGTAACATTTCAAAATTATCAATTGGAAATATAGTGTAGTATCTGTAGTCCCTTGTAGCGACAAGTTCATTTTCAAAATCATAATCTTAGTGATTCAATCAGAGGAATGGTGTTCAAAGAGATATTGCTTTTAAGCTGTTTGATAAGATATCATTACTTCTATAGACTAAGTGGAAGATCATAATGAATTTGGCTTTAATTTGGAATTAAAGTAGTCTGTTTTTCATGCTTTTTTTTGTCGTATTATTTTTTAGTCATATTTTACTAAGAGATAAAATTTGATTTTCTTATGGTCATGCAATGTTTTACAGAATTTGACAAGATTTCCATCAGATTCATAATTGTGCATTTCATCATTATGAGCCATGAACATTTATACAGTTTGGCACTGACTATCATCTATTTATGGAAATGAATTCATCTTATAAAGCCCTATTAGGTGGAGATTAAGAAAACACAAATGAAAGCTGTAAGATTTGACAGCAATATAAACTCTGCTGACTCTTAATTTAGTTAAAATGAGCTTTACACGTGGCAAAATTGCCTTCAAATATAGCTTTCCTGGTGCGTACTTTAAGCACTTTCTATTCTTGGACGTATTTGTAACTGACCCACTACCTGATCTAATTAGTAAGCGTTTCGATTGATCTCTGAGAGAGAATTCATTCACGTAGGTCAAATCCATTAACTTCCCTTTCAGATTAGTTTAGAGGATGCGGCATGAGATTGGTTAGGATAGGAAATCTGCGTACCGTCTCTGTGTACCTACGATGTCATGCTACAATGCTGAATTGGGTAATGAAGGAATACTACTCATTAATTACATGTATGAGTTGTCTAGGATCCTTACGTCATGAGGGCCAAAGGAGGTATGAGTATTGAGGGGGGGGGGGGGGGGGGTATATTGTGGTGAAAGGTACACTACTCTATTATGCAGCTATATATTGCAGCATGGGATGTTACCATTGTGATGATAAACCCCAGTTTATAATTGTCATATATAATATATATATATATATTTTTATTTTTATATATAATTTGTCATATATGCAATGTGTGCACCATCTCTACTTTCTGAGAAGCATAAGTTCCCTTCTTATCTTTAAATCAATTGACATTGCTCTTCACAATTTGACTGTTTCTCTGACCTTTTTAGTTTTATTGAATCCATCTTACATGTATTCGCCTTTCTGTGCGTATCTGCGTATTTGTGACTGTCCATATATGTGTGTATGATAGGTAGTTGTGTGTATATGTGCATGTGTGAGTGAGTGTGACTCGTGATGAGGGATAAAATATGAAGAGAAAATATATTTGGCACAGAAATTCCCTGATGCCGTGAGCAGAATGTCAAGTTCAATATGAGAGCAGGTGGTTTTGTTGTGGCTTCAATCAATGCAAGAGACAGAGGCAGTTACAAGGATGCACGGGCAGGAAAGCTCTGCTCAGTAAACCATACCAAATGAATAAAAAATGACTCTATAGGCTGTCTCCAATAGCCTCAAGTTTCAAAATAACTTGGCCATTTTCTATCGATCAGAAAATAAAGCGCTTTTTGCATTTTTATTAGCCCAAAGTCGCAAAATAGCGTGCTATTTGGTATTGAAATCTTCCCCAAATTCTTTGGCTGGATGGAAAAATAGCATGCTAATTTGAGCTATTTAGGAGTTCATCTTCATTAGAATGGAATCTATCCAACAGTTATGTAGTAAGGTATTCACTGCACATATTAGCTAGAGGCTTATTAGCTCCGACATGCAATATAGCATGCTATTGCTGAATTTGATCTCGTGAAGACATAATGTGAGCTTCAGGATCATTTCCTAGATTAAAAATAATGTTTATTTTGTCTTCTTCGGGTAAATACAGTCCCATCTGAAGACTTTTGTGTTGCCTTCTCTCCCTCTCTTTCTCCCCATTCCCCTTTCCACCTCTTCCTGCCTGTATATTTGTGTACTTTCCCATGATTCATATTTTCTTTCCACCCCAACGCTGTTTTTATTTCCACCCACGCACCCCTTTCTCTAGAGCCCCTTCCCCGTTCATTCTCCTCCTCCATTGTTTCGTCTGAATCATACCTCCTTCCAGCCATTTTTCCTCTGAGTAATGCTAACTGAATTATAATATTCAACAGCAACACACTTTTCATTAAAATAGACAGGAATTGTTTACTTCCTACTCTTAGCGAATTAGAGCAAAACATACGGAGGAACACTACTTTACATGAGGCTAAATTTAAGATGAGGAGAGTTTGACGAAATTACTCACCAAGCTAGGAAAAAACAATAGTCAGTTTGTCAGGCAGTTGCCCCTGGCAACCGAGACTTAACACTGACAATCTGCTTGACAATATAATGTTTGCCATCAAACTTGTGTCAGTTGTTCTTCTAAGAACTTGACAGGAGATATTCTCCCAATCCGCCGATCAATATTGCTCATACTTGAGATTGGGAAATATGAGACATGCACACATGCAGGGAAATCAGATAAACAGAGAAATCACTTTTATACTTGTTTTGTTGTTGACCATCAAGATGCAGATTTTTTTTTTAACTTAACAGAAATTCTGGGTGCACCTTACATAATGCTAACTTTACTAACTTTCACTTTACTTTTTATCACATTTACATATGTAATAAAAAAATCACAATAAACTGCTACCCGTACCACTCAATATAAGGTTGACCCATAAGCGAGAGAGAGCGAGAGAGAGCGAGAGAGTGAGTGAGAGAGTGTTGGTATAGCAATGAAGGTGAATGATATGAAATGGTGTAATCTGCAGTACATCAATAAATACACAATATAGGTGCGTCTTCATTAGCCCGGTGTGGCGAAATAGCTAGCTAGTTCTGATCGGGATAGCTGAGCCAGATCACGAAATAGCTAGCTATTTGTGTCTTCATTAACCAGATCAGGCGAAATAGCTAGCTATTTGGTCGAGAAAATTTCCCAAGAAATCTTGAGCTAGATGTAGCTAGCTCAAAAAATTTTTCGATCCTAGCAAGCATGAGGCATTGTTTGCATTAGATTTTTATACGTGCATGAATGCGAGCTCACAACCGAATCCATGTGGTCATGGCCTATTTCAGACGCACACTGCGCATGAGCAGACATCGGGATAATTTAAGTTTCAAGCAAATGAAGACACGATTGGAACTTCAGACTTGTTCCCCGGATCAGCAAACTAGCTAGCTATTTCGTCTGATCGGGCTAATGAAGACGCACCTTATGTGGTCACTACAGTGACGAGTCCCTTTATCAATCTGCTCTTTTCTTAGGGGAGCTCGAAATGAAATCAAGAAGTAGTCTACAGCAGCCAGACCCCTTTATTGAAGAGTTTGATTTAGAAAAGCCCAACAGCCTGGAAGCCAGGCTAGTACATGTACACTCCAGCTCAAAGGAATTGGCATAGGGAAAGGGAAAGGGAAGAAAGGGAAGGACCCACAGTTTTGAACCGCTGCATATTTTGTCCAGTTCAGCATGAAACATGATGCTTTAGCCTTAAAAACATTATGTTTCATGCTGAACTGGACAAAATATACCATGGTTCAAAACTGCGGCTCCGTTCCTTTCTTCCCTTTTCCCGTGCCAATGCCGCTGAGCTGTAGTGTATGTTAAAGATTGCCCGTCCCTTTTACAAACATCTGCACACTTCATGAAAGTTTGCACATATTTAGCACATATCTTTGGGATACCAACTGTGAAATGTTAAGGTCAGAGGTACTAAAACTCCTGTAGAATAAATTAAAATCTCAATTTTATTTTGTGAAATTACGACTGTTTTTGTGGTACGAAGAAAGCTCGATGGATTATCGAAGATTATTTCCTCAAAACCGAATGTTACGCTTTGTCGATTCCAGGGAAAGGTTATATAGCCACTCTCTCTCAAATCGTGACAAAGTCAGGGAACTTGTAGAATTAGGTCTGCAAAACCTGGAAAGCTGAGGTGGTTCACCAGTTCACTGGTAAAAAAAATGTTGCAGTCAACAAACAGCCAACAAAAATGTGATAAGGGTAAAAAATATTGCTTTATTACTCTAATAAACCCTTAAAATGCCACTTGTGAATTATTTCACCATCAATACGCATTAAGAGGAGCATTTTTCTGACACATAAAAGGTTAATAAACAATAAATGACATATTTTTAGTAGCATTTTAACTGTCATTAACTTTTTCCCAACGCATTCCCTTTAAGTTGCAATTTGTTGGACAAAATGACGGTCATCACATCCAGGGTCCCTGTCCCAGAGACAATCCCTCCTGACTCACAGAAGTGATTCAATATTGGCCCTCAGCCGTCTAGCACCCCTATGGACTAACGCGCCCCGTGCCAAACCTGACACTTACAGACACTTGGCGAATCACCTCTAATTGGTTAAAGTCACCGCTCACAGTCACAGACTTTGAATACACCTGCTTCTTTAATGCAGATTGGAGTCCATATCTAACAGAATCAAAAGATTATTGGAAGTAATGTCAGAATGACAACAAAGTCAGGTAACTTTATGGATGATTTGTTTTTATTAGGATTTGCTTGATTCCATTTTCTTTTTCAATTTCTCAAAATACAGTCACACATTAATTAATTTGTTTATGATACCAATATCTGTTTGAATGGAATGCATGTTTACTGTTTTGTACACAATTACTCCTTGCAAGATTTATTTATTCACTATTGCAAAGGCTGAAAGTACATGCAAGATTTTCAAAAACATCAATAAATAATAAGAGCTAAATATTTTAAAATACCCTGTTACACTATTTTGCCTTTGATAAACTACATCTGTACTACATACTGTTGCATACAGGTATATTCCATTTGTGTGTGTATGTGTGTGTGCGTGTGTCTCTCTCTCTGTCTCTCTTACTCCTCTCTCTCTCTCTGTCTCTCTCTCTCTCCCTCTTTCTCTCCCTCTCTCTCTTTTTCCATCCCTCTTTCTTCCTAGGTTTTATAACCTCCCCCTCTCTCTCTCCCCTCTCTCTCTTTCTCCATCCCTCTTTCTCCCTAGGTTACATAACCCCCCCCCCCCTCTCTCTCTCTCTCTCTCTCTCTCTCTCTCTCTGTCCACCTAATCCTTTTCTCCATCAAAATCCCTTCCATACCCCATCACCCAATATCCCACAGATAAAATATCCACATGGCGCGGCCCAGGCCCTCTCACACCAGGCAGGGCACGTGCCCAAATTATCCATGACGGCTTTCAAATTAGGTAGCAGACAGAGAAATTCATAAATGTGTCATATTCCAATTTCCATGGAAATTTAATAATGCCATCAGGATCGTGTATCAAGTCAACAGAGAAGTGGGACAAATGGAATTTATCTCATTTGCTTCCACTGTGGATTCATGAGGAGATTTCATGAACCCAAACCATGGTACTTCAGAACAATTTTGTTGCTCCAATAAGTTCTCCTGATACAATTGTCCGTGCAGCGATGACTATACCCACTCATGCAATGCGATATCTCTCCATGTATCGTATTACTCATATTTCTATTCAAATTCCTCACTTTTCAGTAGTTCACTCAAATCATTTCAATGCAATATCTGCAATGTATGTATCTAGCTAAATATATATTGAAATTCCCTGCTTGTAGTAGTGGACTGAACTGATTGCAAATTTCCTACTGCTCTACTTATGCATATTTGTCAAATAATGATACATGTATAAACATTTTCTTTATATAAAGCATATTATCATGCAGTGTGTAAAAGAGTCCATTTCAATTACATGTATAAAGTGTTACATAAGCTTTGACAATTACATTAACATTTTGATCATCATAAATTTTCATAATATACTTTTCATTTCATCATCAAATCATGATCATATCATATGAAATTCAAATTATGTTGAATTCTAATGAATCTCTATATACCTGGTAAGTACTTCAAATATCTTAAATAAATATACTATTGTAAAACGTTAAATACTCAATGAAAATATTCCTTGGAAAGGTTAGCAGCTGGCTTACCTATTGAACTTCTGGAAACAATACACTTGAAAACCTTGAACTTTAGGTAGATGTATGTTTGGTAACCCCCCCCCCCCCCCCCCCCATTCCAAATTGTATTTGAATGTGCAAATCATATCAGTCACTATCCTTTAATATAGACCCCGACCATGTGAAGGTGACATTGACGGGTGTCACTTCGCACATGGACAAAAGTTCACTCTTACCTGATTTAAACAGCATCAATCGTCTCAAATCATGAATGCCATCAGCTTTTTCACCACCGGGAATTGTTCAATTTGTGGCACACCTGGTTGCCATATAAAAAGACTTATATTCCCAGGTTCTCCACAATGTGTTCACCTAGACAGACATGCAATGGAAGTGTTCTGGAGGGAAATTTTGTATCCATGTACACTACAGCTCAAAGTAATTGGCATAGGGAAAGGGAAAGGGAAGAAAGGGAAGGAGCCACAGTTTTAAATTGCGGTATATTTTGTCCAGTTCAGCATGAAACATGATGCTTTTTAGGCTAAAGCATCGTGTTTCATGCTGAACTGGACAAAATATACCATGGTTTAAAACTACGGCTCCTTCCCTTTCTTCCCTTTCCCTTTCCCTATGCCAATTCCTTTGAGCTGTAGTGTACATGTAAGGACTTGTTATTATGAATCACTCTACACAGTACATGGAGTTTATTCTATTCCTCATTTTAAGAATCATGTTATCTAATAAGTTGAAAATATTGATTTTTTTTTAACCAACCATTTGTCAATAATACTTTTTCTCAAGTAAATTAGTGGGTATAACTGTGGGAATCCTATTGGTGTTCCATTTTATTTTAACTGAACAAAAAAAATTGATCAAATTTCCATACTTTTTCAAAGTTTAATATTTTACACGGAAAAAATATTTTGAAAGATGCAGCAAATCTGAGATAGAGCCATCTTTAGTTAGTTTGGCCACCTACCTTATGAGGTCTGACCTCCTCTTGACAAGCATTTCCCTGGTAATTATGTGGACTCTTTTAGTTTCCCTCCAGTGAACTTTTATCAATCAACAATTGTCAAGTTTAATTTGATTATCAAGCCATCATAATAGTGGTTTGAAAGTCTAATTATCAAATTCCTGTCTCACTCATAGGTCAAACATATATCTTTCTTTTGTTGAATAGCCTATGACTCCTTCTCACACATACAACTAAACTTGTGTTTATTTTTGAACGATACCAGTAAACAGACAATGATTCGCCAGGGATATCTAGTCTGATCATTTCTTTCCACACCCTGTATAGGCTCCTGGAGATCCCAGGGGGAGGAACATCCAGCCGGAATATTTCATCCTCATTACGGAAGGTTTACTCCTGCTCGTCCCTTACTGGAGTATCCTCCACATCTCCTCTCGCTCAACTTTCAGACACAGTTTTTAGATGGTATTAGCCAGTTTTTAGATGGTATTAGCCAGTTTTTAGATGGTATTAGTCAGTTTTTAGATGGTATTAGTCAGTTTTTAGATGGTATTAGTCAGTTTTTAGATGGTATTAGCCAGTTTTTAGATGGTTATTAGCTAGTTTTAAGATGGCATGAGCCATTGTTTTAAGATGGTATCAGCCATCGTTGCTTTATGATGGTATCAGCCATAGTTGTTTGAAGATGGTATCAGCCATAGTTGTTTTAAGATGGTATCAGCCATAGAGAAAGTTCTGAAAGGAAATATGATGGTACCCTGTCCGGCCTGTCGTCTGAACAGGGTCCGAGAGAGGTTTACAGACTGACAGTCATTAGACCAGGAGTGTGCTCAGAGCTACATGTAAGAGGGATGATGGTTCCATATAACGTCTGAACGGGGTCCTAGAGAGGTTTACAGACTGGCAGTCATTAGATCAGGAGTGTGCTCATAGCTACATGTAAGATGATGGTTCCATATAATGTCTGAACGGGGTCCTAGAGAGGTTTACAGACTGGTAGTCATTAGATCAGGAGTGTGCTCATAGCTACATGTAAGATCACGGTACCCTATGATGTCTGAACAGGGTCCTAGAGAGGTTTACAGACTGGCAGTCATTAGATGAGGCGAAATGAGATGCATGGATCAGAAGGGATCAGATGCTGAGCTGGTGATGAGATGGCAACAATTCTGACAACCCTCCCTCCATCCCCTAAACCACTCTGCATGAATATCTTGGTCTCATTTCCTCCCTCTTGATTTAATGATCTCTTTTCCCCTGAAATTTTACTCTCTGTGCTTTAGCTCTTAACAATAATTTTCTGAGAGCCCCATATATCATAAGCGATTTTACGAATCATCAAATGTGTGGATTCAATGGTTTGTAAAACCCTGGCGAATACTTAGCATTACTGCACAAGAAGTTAATCTTCACAAATAATCTCTTCCACTTTTATTGCGTGGAGTTCTCCAGTCCTGAAGTAGTAAGACCTCTCAGTTTTGTCACCGAGCCAAGCAAGTAGAGGAAAAGGGGGCATTTATTAATTTTACTAGCAGAACCACTGCAATATCATGGATAATAACCCATATCAAATAAACCCCAAACGCACTCTATGTTGGGCCTGGGAGACAGGGGGATTGGGAGTGCACTGGGGTTGGCAGATTTCCTGCCCAGGCCCACTCTAAAATACCCGGCTGGCGTCATGGAGGAAATGATGTTAGCGTGTTCGAACTCCTTAGGGGGGCGGGGCTACACATGCTCCCTATCAACCAGCTGCTCAGCATTTCTCTTAACCATTCCAGTACCAGGCAGGGTGCGGCTCTATGGTATCTATGTGTAATACCAGCGTAAGGATCCCTCCGTGGCACTAAAAGAGTTAAAAGTTTGACCCGAGTGCTTGAGGCGCGGCACTCACGGCTCTAGCCAAGAAACGGAGACAGCCACCAACTAGGTCTCATGGAACGCTCCGCCTGGTCAAGATTTCAAGGGTCTTGTCAGGGGAGAGGATACTTGTATTGCAAAGTCTTGTTTGTATCCCTACCTGTAGAGGATTGGGGTCTCCAGGGATTGCGGCTGTTTGACCTACATGTACAGGCAGGCAGACGGAAACAATGACGCGTCACCTGGGGTTAACCTTCAAGATCGTCTTAATGGGACTAATTATTATGGATGTGACCCACCTTTCCCAAGGAACCACAAAGTCATGGCTGAATATTGCACGGTGCTATTTCTGAACAATCAGAAAAACAATAGAACGTTCTTGAAGCACTAGTAGCAACAGGGAGAAAAGTAATAAAAGTTGCGGGGTTGCTTTTCATGCCTCATGTAATGAACGCCCTGAGCTCTAAATACCACAAATCATTTTTCATGTGGGCTTATTTTTGCGTATTGGGGATAAATTGCCCCAAGCCCCGGGGTATTATTTTTTTTAAAAAGAAGCACTATATAAGTCCAATCTTTTAGATTAACATTCATTGATGAAACACAATTTGATTTCATCATCTTAAAATGAGTTACAACTTCTGTGTAGCATGAGTTTACAAATAACAGTTGAGTTTTTATCAAAATATAACAACAGTACATACGCAATCCAAACTATTCAAAGCATTTTTATGAGATAGAAAAGCGGTTAGGATGTGATGTATGAAACATTGCCTGCAAGGAGAGGCCAGCGCTCCTCACATGAGGTTAAAGACTTCATGACTTATTAATGAAGGTCAATGTGAGTGATGAGCCTGATGTCTCTGTCATCTCACAGTCTTGTAACCACTTCCAAGGTTCTTCCACTCATGTGCCACCACCGCTTCCCTCTCCACTGATCAACCCACAAGGAGGGATTAAGACGGGAAGAGGGACGAGTCTGGGCACATTCTTCCAAGCGTTAAGACGTAAATCATCATGATAGGCTTCACCACAGGTAGACACCTGAGAATTAGGTTGGGTTTTGATTCTGATAAGGTCACTCTCTTAATTAAGCACTGAGGATCTAAAAAGAGCTTTAACATATTCATAAAATATAAAATCTATAAAGATTAAAAATTTCCTTTGACATTCAGACTCCAGAGACATGTTATAACATATTTTTGTTTTCAGCATAATTTTTATTTGGAGGAGAATTGTGTTACAGTTAAGTGTGAATATAAACTTGTGTCCATATAAAGAAAGATTGAGTTTTAAAAATTATTCACAAAACATGTCATAGCTATTTGTAGCAATGAGGGGAAAATGAAGAATGCTAGCAGTAATCATGACTGAATCATTACTTACGGTACATGACATGCTTACACATATCAAAATGTGCTTGTCATCAGCTTGACAAAACATTGGATAGATGCAGACTACACCATAGCCTCCAGTTAAGACAAAATAAAAACAAGCTCCTCCTGCTTGCTACTACTAGAAAGCAAGCAATTTCCCTCCGTTAACTGTCACATCACGACGGCTCACATCCTCTATGCATGGCCGAGTCTCGAGTGCTGGCGTATTTCTTACCCAAATGCGCCGGGGAATCGACTGAAACGCTGCCTACTCTAAGCAAATTGACATTTCTGGTCTCCAGTGAGCGGACCCGGAGTAAGCTGAAAAAGTCAACCATCAATCCGGGATAGTGCATTCACATTAGCACCAGTTGCAGAAGAAACAGAGGCGAGAGAGAGACGGATGCCTCCAGACCCCATGTATACATCATCCCCACACGTTCCTCTCTCTTCCCTCATCTAAGATTACAGGCAGGGGGGATGAGGAGGACTGATAGATTTCTGATCAAGCCAGTCATACAAATAAGAAAAACAAATACATGTGAACTGCAAGCATTTTTTTAACCCAATGTGTGGCAGAGAAATGATGTTCTATATGAGTTCTATGCACTTAATGTAAACAAATACACACGTGGCATACAATGAGTTAATGTTGAGGTATCTTCACATCTTATGCAGATATACACCTTATCAATGTCAAGGGCCATTTTTTTTTTTTTGATAAATAATGAAAATACTATCCATCAATTAAGGCACAGATATATAGAGAGGATTATGAAGCTATCAATGAAATAGTTTGGGTTACATATGTTTTCACCTAGGCTAACTAGGCTCGATGCAACACAAAACCTGTCTTCGATACTCTCTTGCCGGACTTTAATATTCTATATGGTGGCTTCTCCCTAGGATATCAGATTTCACTCATTAGCCCCATTCATATACCATAATCACAATAATACCGCTAATATTAATAATGCACGTCAGTAAGAAAAGTTCCATCGAGCGTCTAAAAACACCCGTTTATATACACTGAAAAAGCCATAATACTGCAGTGTTTTGGACAACTGGACTTTCTCCACACCCTTAGCTGAGGACATGTTCCACTAAGCCATACGAGCAGTGTGATTACCGAACCACATGCCAGAGCGCGATGCATGAGGCGCAACATTATGGCTATTTTGCAGACGCAGTTTCTAAGATTCGCTAGGTAATTGGTAAAAGGTAATTGGCAAAATTGGCGCAAATGTTTATTTTGCAGATAGGTAGTGTATATGAATGGGGTTATGCCGTAAAGTTCTAGTTACGACACCGATTTCATCCTAATCATATGTTTATCCTCACCACAGGTAATTCATCTTCCACCAAGCCAAATAAATTTGCCGGGACTTTACATTCCAATTTGTATGCACATCATACTCTCATGTTGCAAAACATGCAGAGACGTTCGCTTTAAGATGGCACAGACAATTTAAAGGGGAAGTTCACCCTGAAATTATTTTGGTTTCAATAAAAAGAGACAAATGAAAGAAACATATGAGTGAAGGTTTGACGAGAATCGGTCAAAGGAAAAGAAAGTTATATGATTTTAAAATTTTGGTTTTGTGACGTCACGTGCGAGTTGCTCTCCCATATGTTGTGTACAAAATAAGTCGATAAATTGCTTTTTTTCTGTTTTTGACAACGGAATGATTTTTTTTCGTACAGGTATGTGTGTAAAAACGTATTTCTGATAATATATCAAACGCACAAGTAAAATGATGCATATCTTTGTGAGAAAATGCACATTTTTGAAAAAATTGTACACAACATATGGGAGAGCACCTCGCATGTGACGTCACAAAATAAAAACTTTAGAATCAAATAACTTTCTTTTCCTTTGACCTAGTTTCGTCAAACCTTCACTCATATGCTTCTTTCATTTGTCTCTTTTTATTGAAACCAAAATTATTTCAGGGTGAACTTCCCCTTTAAGCAAAGAAAGCTTGCATGTCTACCTGCATACACAGATCTCAAGACGCAGTGTCCAATAGCTAGTCACATTTAATGTGGGCAGTTATCTTGATGTATGACCCAGCTAATGACAGATATTACTCATTGGAAATGTCAGGGGCAGGGAAGGTGACATAAGATTGATGTCGGGATGCCACGGAGGGGTTCCCTCTAGCAACAAATGTCCTTTCTCGTGAAGTAATGTCTTCACTCACTTGAAGTGAGACCCACTACTCTATGTCTTCATCGATTACTTTATTTTATGTGTCACCCACGCGCACACCCACGTGCACACATGACACATGTCCACAGCACATACCTCATTTACCCTTTATATCTATCTTATTATGTAATCCGATCTACCCCCTATCTCTCTCTAAATTGATTCTAGTTTTGATTCTCTCCCTGTTTCTCTATCTTCATTTCTTGGCCCGAGGTCTCTCTTCATTGCTCACATCTTACCTTCTGTTCTCTCTCTCTCTCTCTCTCTCACTCTCTCTCTTCTTGGCAAATAACCCATCTCATTCTCTCTATCTCTATCTGCCCCCCCCCCCTCTCTCTCTCTCTCTCTCCCTCTCTCTTCTTGGCAAATAACCCACCTCATTCTCTCTATCTCTATCTGCCCTCTCTCTCTCTCTCTTTCTCTATATTTGTCGGTCTGTCTGTCTGTCTGTCTGTCTGTCTCTCTCTCTCTCTCTTTGCATTGCTCATATCCCAAGCCCTTCTCTATCAATATATTTCTTATCAATATGTTTTCCTCCCTCCTCTCTCTTCCTCTCTCCTATCTTGCTCTGCATTCTTCCTCTCCCCCCCCCCCTCCTCCTCCTCCCCCCCCCCCTCTCTCTCTCTCTCTCTCTCTCTCTCTCTCTCTTTCTGTCTTGCTTCTTTCTCCCTCTCTCACCCTGTCTTTCTCTTCCTTACTCACTCACATACTATCGATCCCTTTCATTTTGTTCACTCTCTCCCAAAATTCCATGACAGACCCTTCACGCATCTCTTCATCCAATGACCACAACATCCTTCTCTAAGGCCGTTGTTTCCCCCTGATAGCTCACAATTAGATTAGCTAATTTGAAATTATCCTCGCCACAGTTTAGTGTCATGCTTCTCCCGTCATTCAACCAAATATAGTTAGAGGTTTTTAATGACTCAGGTAGCCCGCTAAGCACAAACTGCAAGTAAGTTGTGGACAAAGTCATTGCTTAATTGCTTCTTTAAAGCCAAGTACTGTATTATGTTTCACTCCAGCGTCAAAAATACAATTTCTTCAAGTATATACACATTACAGGTCAAAGGAATTGGCATAGGGACAAGGAAAAGGAAGAAAGAGAAGTAGCTGTAGTTTTAAACCGTGGTATATTTTTTCCAGTTCAGCATGATTCATGATGCTTTTTAGGCTAAAGCATCATGTTTCATGCTGAACTGGACAAAATATAATGCTTCCTTTCTTTCCTTTCCCTATGCCAATTCCTTTGAGCTGGAGTGTACTTCTCAGACAACCACAGAATCCTTTAATTAGAAGGACTTTTATTTATGCAGCATTCACAAAGTGACTTCTGATTTGCTGACAGGTTGAAGCTGTACACAAGTCTATTTTATCCCATTGGATGAGTGCCATCTGTTGAGCTGGGGTCTTGAGCTGAGGTTCTGAGTGGATTCAAGGAGCCCAGTGTTTGAAGGGGGAAGAGGAACTCTCAAGATTATCTCATCAAACTTATACTGATGTCTTCATCTTGAGCTAAGGTTCTAAGTTGGCCATAGGAGACAAGTGATTGAGGGGGGTAGAGAGCTCGCAAGATTATCTCATCAAAAGTATTGACTGTAGTCTTGAACTTGCGCTTGGTTCTGAGCTGATCCAAGGAGCACAGAGTTTGAGGGGGGGAGGAGCTCTCAAGCTGATCTCATCCAAACTAATGACTGCTGTCTTGGTCTCAAGCTGAGGTTCTGCGTGACCCATAGGAGGCAGAAGCTATGTTTCGGGAGGGGGCGGACGTTCTCTAGATGATCTCATCAAAGCTATTAACTGTTGTCTTGGACTTGGGCTGAGGCAGCCTAGGGAATAGGCTGTGAGGTTCATGGACACAACCCAGTCTGTTAACAACTATGTCTGGTAAAACAGACTACATGTTCGCCCTAATTATATCATGGCTCATCTGCGGAGGAATGGGATTAGGACATAGTCTGTGTTACCAGACATAGACTGGGTTATGTATGCCTAGTACCTAGGCTAGGGTTGAGGTTCTGACTAGACCCTGGGAGCACAGTGTTTCAGGAGTGGGGGCTCTCAAGATTACATCATGCACTGACCTGGGCTAAATATTGTGCTCTTTTAAAATCTGGATATGATCACCAAATAGGTCTTCATCACACCAAAGTGGGACAGTTCCATGCTATTTGGTCAGCAATCCCCCCCCCCCCCAAAAAAAAAAAAAAAAAAAAAAAATTAATAAATAAAAAATAAAAACATAAAAATAATAATGATAAATTAATTAATTCTAATTTTTTTTTAAAAAATCTTGGGCTTGATGGCAAAAACCATGCTTATTTGCTATCTTGTGTTGTGCATGTTCATAGGCTCAAAATGAACTTGTGTGTCATGTTCACAAGCTTGACATCACACTGCACTACATCATAGCCACAGCTGGAGAATTATCAGCCATGATGTGGCCGGGAAAAGAAACACACTATTTACTTGTTATAGTTGAACTTCAGGATAATTTCACAGATCAGAAAACAGCGCCTATTTTGTAAGCTTCAGGAAGATGAAGACGCTCTATTGACGACGACAAACACTTCCCAACAATCTACAATTTCATCTTGATCAGGAGAGCTGTCCAAAGAGCGGGCAGAAATACGATCTACGCAACATAAATGTCATGTTCTGACACCCACTTCCTCGCCCTAATCGTGTTTGACAACTGACACAACTGCTTCAAGTTCCCATGATGGCAAACAGCAGAAAAACGCTAACTCATTACATGGCTTGAGCAAGTAATTGGATGTTGAAAGTATCTACTGCACAAGAAGTCTGTACGTGTAGGAAGTTCATCTTGCAAGAAGAATTTTGATTAATCCTCAATAACATTCAGTATGTTACTAATTCTTCTGAAAGTTCACTTGACCTACACATGTACTTTGCTATTTTAAATGAACTTCAGAAATCAGGCTTACCTCTTTGGCTGCCAGAGGTGCATTTTGTCACCATGAATGCACACAAATGTCATATAGACAAATTCATTCTGGTTTAACGTTAATAATCAAATACATTTTAATTCAAATCCCTCCTCCCCTCCACAAGTAAAAAAAGTGCAGAAACACAGTAAAATTCTCATGGAATCAACAAAATGTACATCAAACATAAATATAACATAGTGAGTAGATCCGCAGTGAGTCAGTCATAAAAAAATGCATGTCATTCTGATTCTAAAGTAGGTTTACCGACATATTTAATAGATATCCTAGAATATATCTCGTGGAATTCTGAGATTTTGTGACGGTGACCCCAATCCCTATGTACAGGAAGAAACCTGTCAATGCAGTACATCCCAGTGCTGAGAGACTTAAGGGATTGGCCTCTAGGTATTATGGGGGAATGTACATGAGGGCTCACAGAGATTTATGTAGCCCTTTATTCACAAAAAAGAAACCCTTTAGATTAAGTAACAAATCAAAAACTTTTATATAGAGTGTATAATTTAAAGCACAGCATGGTTCTACATGTTCATTTTACAACATCACATTTGAAAAGTAGCTCCAGTAAATACAGTTTTGCTCCCCCCCCCCCCCCTTATTGGGCTTCCACTGCCCCACTTTGATTTTGTTGTTCTTGTTCTAGTCTATTACACTTGGCTGCATCATAAAATAATTTGTAATGTACATTTAACACTAGTTTGCATACAGTTTGTTTGCACTGGTGCCTCTTCTCAATAACATCTTCACTAACAAATATGTTTCAAGTTTGAAGATATTTTGTACATTTTATAAGAGATCAACAAAATCATTTCTTCAAGATTAATATATCACATAAAGTTTGTACCATTTTGCCACAAGGCTCCTCGCCTATCTGTGGTAACTTCCTGTAACTTTAATATCTTAATTTGCTTGAAAAACACTCCGGCAGAGCCTAACACCTAGCAACAAGGCTTGCCACGTTTTCAGCGAGGTATTACAGACGGCGTGAGAGATATGGCAGATTTTCCGCAGAGTGCATCCTGGGTCTATCCGTCACACGCACACGCACACGCATGCTCGATCTTTCCCCAGGAATCAGGCGCAGACGGGCATTTCAACACTTGTTACATCACATTACGTCAGGGGAGTCACTAGAAGAAGGCCATGCGATTGGGGGGAAGGTGAGGTGGGGAGAGATGTGGGGAACCTGTAAGATGATACATCAGCCAGGGAGATAATGTTCTCATCTCAAAGCTGGTTGAAGGTCTCTCCAAGTCTTTTCTACAATGCTCAAAATCAATCCCAATGGGAGCCCTAAATGGAGAATACCGCATTGTATTCCTATCCACTCACCAAATTTGTTCCCCAGTTTTGCACAAACTTCTAAGGAAAATCCCATTCAATATCATGCCGTTTGATGTCATGTTCTGTTCACACTGGGAGAAATGAGGATGAAAATACCCTAAATCCATGGTCAGTGTGAATGATTCTACACAGGACAATGCATGATGTGCAAGAGGAATCCCTGGATCATTCTCAGGTTACACGTAATGTGAATTATTTGAGGACTAATAACTGTCAGCAAGTTTCTCAAATGAACAATACACGAATTTAAGACCGTTGGCAAGAAGATTGCTCACGATCACCCGTTTGAAGGCTATGTTTCTTCCCAGTACAGTATATTCCCTTTAAGGCATCAGTGAGAGTTATGATGTAGTAACAAGACAATATTATGATGGTTCCTGAACTTCCTGTAGCCTAAATGATAAGTGGCCCAAACTATAAGAGTGCTACCTCAACAATAATAATGATCCAATGAAATTAGTCAAGTCTGACATATCATATCTCTTCTTCTATTTCTATTGTCTTGTACATGTCAAGATCATTTATTTGAACAATATAGTTTGGGTGCTCTCTACTTACAACTGCTCAAGAAATATGAATGTTGACTTTTTAAGCCTTAAGTTTGAGAACCTGCCCAGAAGGATTAAGTCTCTGGATATCAGTCCTAAAATAGGGCTGTCAAACAATAAACAAAAATGAAGGAGCTCATTTGAATGTCAGCACTCTAGACATATTATTCTGCTATATAAATTAACTCAAATTGACGTCTTTGGATTAAGAAAGTGACCAGCTTATGTAAGCTGCACAGACCCAGAGGACATTTGTTATGCAGCATGTCATATAAGACAGATCATATTCACTGCAGAATGTAGAGAAGATTCATTGTTTCTCCACACACTGCCTTGATTTTGAGGCTTTGTGTCATCTGCCAAAACCCAACATGGCCTGATGCACATTGGGGAAAACAGAGGAAGAAGGGGGTCTTTCTTCACTGAATAGCTCAATATATAATCTATCCTTCACAAACTTCCTTTAGAAAGTCACTGCTTTGTCACTTCCATAATTGAGAAGATCTCATCTTCGAGGACAACACCATTCACCACCAGTCATTATAATATGTCTCAAACTATCTTATTTACCCCCCCCCCCGCAACTCTCTCTCTCTACTTCCTTTCGACCTTCTCTGCTTCCTCCTTCATGCCCATCTCCATTTTCTTGTCAGCCTTTCTCTGTTCTCTTCTTTCTACTCATCTTCCTATTCTTTTCTCTACCTGTCTCATTTTCCTTCATTCCCCTGATCTTCTTTCCATTTTTTCTGCCTAGCTCCCTTTCCAACCCCACAAGAGACAGAATCCACGTTCCCCTAGTATCTCTGCCTCCTGACTTCTCCCCTCCCCCCCCCCCCCCACCCGCAGTCCATGACAAGGGTCTCAGAAACCGCGGGTCATCTTTCTTCCTTCCCCTCTCCACCCACACAGCTCTAGGGACACTCCCAGGGTTCTCTCCTACCCCCCTTGCCAAGAGTTATAATTGGCCAAAACAAACTGTCATCACAGAGCCGCATTTTTTTTTTCTTTTCTCCTCTGCATCGTGAAGATTGATTGACCTTTGCACAGATTTTTCCCTCATGTCAATTGTTGTCTTATTTCTAACCCAAACAAGCCCAGCAGGCATCATAGAAACAATGAGGGGGCAGGTCTCAGCTTTCAGCACTGATGATACATGTGTTTGTACTTCAAGGTATCATGTCGTTTGTGGAGGGAGACATGATGAAGTAATCTCCGTGAAATAAGAATGACAATCTCTCTTCATAAGGTCTATTGCAAATACAAGAAACAGGTCTCATGTCACTTTCATTATGATTTGTTGATTAATTGTAAATTCTATCTATATTCAGAAAGGCTACTGAATATGAATTATAAATTGGTGTGTAAATTTGACATCTTTGGACAGAGTAAGGCTATCAAATTTGGATTAAAAGCATTGAGGAAGAAATCAATTATTCATACGAGTTGGTCGATCTGTTAACCGACATCAGGCATGATATTGTAAAAAAAAAATCCCTCTCAGGTATATCTTAAAACTGAGATGAGCACTGAATTACTGTCACTCCAATATGTTTGTTGATTTATTAAGAAAACTCTAGGTGATGAAGCACTTTTAAGAGTTTTCCTCTGACTAATCCTGTACATGTGCACGACATCCCAACAGAGATGCTAAGAAGGCTCTCTAGTAACAGATTCTTTGATTACATCGATAGCAGCCCAGATTAGATGCAAGTGGCTTGCAGGCAATATCAAGTTTTTGTAAGACAGAGCTATCACTTATCCAACATAAGACCCATGCTGACTATGTGTCAAACATGCACTCAGCATTCTTCCTGGGTATTTCATCTATTTTTATTCTGCAGTTTCTTTCGTATTGTCTTCTCACACCAACTTACGTCATGTTTTCAATTCTTCTGAGGATACCGTCTTTATCCGCTGTTTATCAGAACTTTGTATCTTCTCTTCCTCCAACCCACATTTTGTATCATCCTCCTAATCCTCTCACACTCCTGTCGCTTTCTTGTCTTCCTCCTACTTCGTTTCTTCGTCTTCCTCCTCCTTCGCTTCCTCGTCTTCCTCCTCCTTCATTTCCTTATCTTGATGTATTCTTCTTTTCCTCCTTCAACTCATACTCCACCTCCTCTTCTCAGTCTCATGTCCTCTTCCTGAATCATCCTCTTTCCTCCTTCTCTTTCTCTCCTCTCTCTTGGAGTCATTTCAATCCATCTCTCCTCTTCCTCCATCTCTATTCTGAATCCTGTCCAGCAGTCTCCACAGAAGCAATCAACTTCATCACCTACATACAATCTCCTCTTTCTTTTTAAATGCGGCTAATCATACACAGCTGCAACGCCCTTCACCCTTGGTAAGCGAGAAGCATTAAATGTTACACATACCTTTCACCTGCTCAGCTTCATCATTCATCAAAATAAATTATAGCCATCACAAAAGGCCCTAATCCATCAAAGGTTCAGATCTATGCGGGGCGATCTAATCATCATAAAACTTTTATGGTGTTGAACATTAAAACAAACTGGTAACCGGAAATTTGTGTGTTCAGATTATCAAATGCACATGAAATTAAGTTAGTACAAATCACTCATTTCATTTGGCAATGGGGCAATTCCAATCATTCACTGCTGATTTTTCTGCACACGTTGATGGATGTCAGCAGCTGCATATTTACTGAAGGCTATCAACGTGAACATGATTTGTGTTTATACAAACACATACCCCCTTGTCCACGCGCAAAAAAAGTTATTGTATAGCTATACCGAAACGGCAAATAATCATCATAAAGCAAACAGGGTGTCTACACACAAATAAATCCATACTGAAACCCTATAAAGAATCATCGTACAGCAAATAGGGTGTCCATACTCCACATGCAAAAAAAAAAATCTATATCGAAACTCGATAAAGAAACGTTGTAGAGCGAACAAGGTCCAGCCTGTCTTCGGTGAGCATGCATTACTTTGAGTTGATTGGTGCCGTTGCACTAAGTTATATGCCATTTATATGATGTATGACGCACACACGGTGCACCGTCATTCTTCATACCATTCTAATTCAGAACGGTGCCCAGACCCACATTTCTTTATACAATTTTACATTATCATTAGTCAGCATCCACATACAGATTTTTGTTATATAGCTACATCACTAAAAAAAATCTGGATTCTTCATTACTATAGAACATTAAGATATTATTGTATTCATTTTGAACATCGAAATCAAAGCAACTAAATCACAACAATATCTTCTATTACGGATGATACTCATCAGATTTGTGATAAGATATAATTATGACAAAAATGGAAGATAGCATGGATGATTCCAACTTCACTTTGTTTTTTTATCAGAAAGATGTTCCCGAGAGACATCACTACTGCCCTAATACAAAGCTGCAAACACACTCAGTGAGAATAAACCTTCAATCAGGATGCTTTGCCAAACTCAAATTTGAAACCTCATCCTTAAATGCTGGGGGAGTCTGAGGACAAACAGATATATTTGAGGTGAGAAGTCGTCTAGAAGCAATCAACGTCTCCTCCATTACTCAGACACACCGGTCTCGCCTCCATGAAAGAATTGACAACTCACATGGCTTGCGGTCATGAGTCCATGACCATACAGATTCACACATTTACCCAGTGTCTATCTGATGCATGCTTATAAATGGACGCACACATGTTGTTACTGTGCGCTGAAATTATCATGGCCTGTCAGTTTGTCTCTGTATCTTTCTCCCTCTACCTCTCTCTAAATTTTCTTCATTTTTGTCTGCTTTTCTGTCTTTATCTATAGCTCCAAAGATCTCTAAATTCTCCATCTTTTTCTCATTCTCCATCTCTCTTTCTCTCTATTTCTATGCCTATCTCTAACTCTTTGTTTGTAAATATATCTGTCAGTCAGTCAGTCTGTCTGTCTGCCTCTCTCTCCCTCTTCAGTGCACATTTCATTCATCCTAACAACCACAGGTATTCACAAAAGGGAAGATTACCGGTGGTAAACTGTCATCCAAACTATCCATTACTCTCTCCCATCCCAACTCGTCCTCTAAATTTGCCATAAAGCCCTCTTGATAAATAAGTGCTACTGACACTGAAGTCTTCCAAATGTCAAAAGGTGCGCGTACTTCCCTGGAAAGAGGAGGAGCCTGATTCACATCTCAAGCCTCCACCAATATTTATCAGAATTAGGACGGATAGATGGGGACAGACGTGACCACACGCAAATAGCAAAATGTCAATTGTCACAATTCATTTGAGTATAATGTATGTGGGCATGTAACAGAATGTTCATGTTATATGACGCTATGTTTCTCCCAGAAGGCTTACAATAACAAATAACAATCAGACACATCTACAAGTGATTGCAAAAGTACACATTTGAAAGAAGAACAATTGCACAATGTCTGACAAAAATGTACATGTTCACATTGCCATAAGTATTTACCATGAACTATTGGAAAATGTCCTGGGTTATATTTACTTGGAGTTTTGAAACACAATCCGGAGAAATATTTGTGGAAAGGAAAACTAAAATTCCACATTCTGTATGTACCTGTATACACCACAGATGTCATGAGGTCAGCATTTCTAGAAAGTTGACACCTCTAAAGCTATCATGCTCCATCTCTCCTCATCCCACGGTTGGAATGCAGTCAAAGCACACAGGAGGATCACTATCAAAGAGCATGCCGCTCCATACTTCAAATTGGCAACCCCATGGTCTTTCATGATTCAGCATTCTGTGAGATGTCATCTTAGCTCAAATGGATTAGCTATCCCAATATGTGGAGGAGAAAGGACACATTTGTATATCTGGGTGAGGGGATTAACCAGGGCACATGTCTATACCCCAGGCTTAAACTTGGAGCATTTACTGATCCCTATGTCATCAATGATGATATCAAATGGTAAAAATTTAAACGAACATCACACAGAGCTGATACTTAAATACAATCCATTCAAGGATAGCATGCATCAGACAGGCAATACAGTACACATAGACGAACATAGTGCAAGGTGCATAGCAAAATGACAGCATTGAAGCATCTTGAGTTTGAGAATGAACACAGCACAGGAAAATAGCCAAGTTGTGCATCTCCAAACCATAGATGGCAGTATTTAAACAAAAATGTCACTGCACCACACTGCTTGCAGGGTTGCAATACAGCTCAATATTTATATCACTCCATAAAAACTTACATTTTCTTGAGTGGATTTTAGCCAAGTTTAATTGATGCCAAATAGCTGGATATTCTGCAAGTACTTTGAATTAACTGTTTGCTAAAAATGTATCAAAGTACATGAATACCATGAAATCCACAGATTCCAAATATTATTACTTTCCATAACAAACATGATCACTCATCTATACACATCCATAAACATAATGTTGCACTTACCCCTAAAAACAGAATCTGAATCTATGATAAAATACACAGACAAATATATGTATACAGGCACAAACACTCAAACAAACACAAGCATTTGCACATCTGTTGCACACAATTTTCACATTTTAAATCTTGCCAAATAGTTATAATTTGTACAAGCACTGAGCATCACTTCACACACATATCTCTCGACAACTACACTGTTAAAATTTGCTTTGAAATGTTCTGAATACTCACAGTGTTGGCTAGCTCCAGAAAGTTGGCCCCTCCCCGGGCTGCGGTGGCGCTGTCCATCAGTTTCTGGAGGAACGTTCCTGGCTCAGGACTGAGGTCTCTCGCTCCAGAATCCCGCTCCCAACTATCCCTCGCTGTGGAGGAGTTCCCTGAAGCAACACAAGAAATATCTGAATTGCTGATGCCTTGATCATCAATGGCTTCTCTGTGGGTGCATATGCATCAGCCTGATGCAAAATTAAGTATCTTTCTTGGCCATTTAGCCATCTAGCTAAAGCTAATCTTCGAGATCAGGCTGATGAAGACACATAGACATTTTATGATCTTGCTAGCTTACCTGATCACAAAATAGCTACCGGTAGTTATTTTGCCACTTTGGTTCTTTATTTGATTGGTCCCCCAACAAACATTTCCTATTGACTTACATCACATGCTTAAAACCTGGCAGTAGTTAAAGATATTTTTAAATATTCTCATTTAAATCTCCTTTTTTTTATATGCTGGTTCTTAGTAATTTTGTTTGAAATGCACCTTCTAAATCAGCATTTTTAAAAATGTTGTTATGCATTAATATTCACCAAAATCTCACTAATCATAGAAATGGAGTTTATAGCTCAGACATATCCATCTGAGAAGACATGCTTGAAACCACATCACATGACAACGTATCCTCCTGCTGCCAATGTCAGAGCACCACATATCAGAAGCAATCCTGCTCTATTTCCACCACAAATACCGAGCAACTAGCAGCCAAACAGGACCCACAACCAAAATAATAAACCCAAAATAATACAGAGTAGGCATTCCTAAACACATTTAGCTGGGATTGATTTTGACATTTGACACCCCTCCGTGTCCACCTTTAATCCCGTTCCCCTGCTCCCGTTCCTCCTCCAATCCCATCTCATGTTTGCTCTCTCCACAGGGCCTCGCTAATACAGAGCCGTCTTCATTACACGGACTGGGAGGTTGAGTAAATGGGCCCATCATGGGGGTCTATTTGTTCACTTCTCAAATATTGGGGGGGGGGGGGGGGGGGGGCTGACAGCGAAAAAAGTTGCTTCCTGCATTCCTTAGATGATGTGATGACCTGGCATATTTCTCCCCAACTTTTATGAAAATAGTCATTGTGAGAGATATTACATTATCCGCATTACTTCAATGCATGTGTTTTCCTTGCGCAGAAATTGGGAAGAGCACCAAGTCAATGAAAAGGATGAAACATTTGTTAATCAGCTTTAATCCATCTAGGATTATCCATACATTGAGTTATGGGAGATAATCCCTAGGCAGTTATATCTCAGGTTTACAAGATTTTTTGTTCATGTTGACTAGTTTACGTCGTTAAACCGTGATGAATCCTTCACAGAGTTTCTACATAAAGAATTCAAGGTACCATAGAAAGCAATGTTTTGGATTAACAATTGGCAAAGATAATACTATGAAATATACATCACAAGCCTTGAGTAAACCTTTGTTTACAATAAAGAAACCTTCTGTGAAATACAATATGAAACCAAGAGTTCAGCAATTCATGTGCTGAGAAAAAACTTTTCCTTTCTTCATCAGCACTTCTACTGCACAGATACATCAACAATATAAACATTCCAACAACAGATGGCAGTGTTTTAGATGATAGTCAATATTGAGCCTAAAAAGGAAATAGCAGAGGTAGTAGTCCTAACATAGTAGTGAAATGTTATTCCAAGAAAGAGTATGGTCCATGTAAATTACTAATAGGGCTTTACAAAACTTTGGCTTCCAGTCATTCAGGTGCACGGACAACATTTCTATAATTTTTCACAAAATTACAATTGCCTGGAATGCTGCAATCCACGGAGCTCATTGGCAGTTTCCATGAAAGTTGCAATGGATTGGTAAAGGCTCTAGATGCAACATACATGTAGTCCACATTTTATCATACTGCAAGAAAAATTATTCGACAGCTGTCAGGGCTCTACAAAAAAAAATTTTACCGCTTGCCCTGTCGGGCAAGCGGTAAAAATATTTGCTTGCCCTGGAGGAAAAACTGCTTGCCCTTTTTTTTTTATTATAACCTTTGTTTTTCACAAATTTTTCTGCAGAAGCGGCGTACCTTATCCTGCCGAATTATAACATACTTTACAGGACAACTGAACATAACAATAGGTATTTACACAGAGTTTGACAAGTTACTAGTGTTTGTTTTTAATCATCGGAGTCCATCATGTTTAGCACTGACTCTCCTAACTATAGTACTCTTGCTTTCACTTGAAATGAAGCACACATACGCCTGACCTCCCTTAATAATTGGGCATGTTGGGAACAGACTCTGCTCACTACATGTAGGCAGGTATAGGACACTTTCACAAGACTAGAGGAATTTAAAAAACATATACATGTATTGATAACACTGACTACACCACATTGCATTGTAATTTGTAGGTGGCAAAGCTTGTCATAATACATGTAACTCATCTGTAAGCACGCTGACAGGATTATAAACAGTCACATTTCAAAAGTAAAATGTCTAACCCTAGACAACTTCTTTGCCGTTGAATCGTCCAAAAAAGTGATTTCTAGCGTCCATTTAGACCCTATAGCCCCGGGACGGCTAGGCGGCTAGCTACCTGTGACTAGCCGCATAGCCGTAGGCTGTCGTGGATACACTTAGTTATGAAGTAGATGAACTAGAGCCATGATCTCCCAGTTTCGAGCTTGTTAATACAGAAAACCTTAGAGTAATCAGCCCGATATTTCTGGGTAGGGTTCTTGGTAGATGTGCTCATTTTGCCGTTTCAAGTGTACTGGTAGCGATCAAAATCATGGGCAGATCAATTTAAACATTGCTGCTCCACGACAGGAACTCATACAACAATCACTTACACACGTTTTCACATTACAGTCCCATATGTAGTAATCCACGTAAATACGGTATGTGGACACACAAATAAACACAGCTGTTACGAAAAATTTCACATCGCGCAGTCTAGGCCTGAGTCGAATCGATTATTAAGCCGGTGTTCGATCGAAGAAGTCGAACTCCGATTTCATTTTGATGAATTCGATGCATCGACGAAATTACCAAATTGACTAGAAAACACAAAATCTTTTATTTGATAGTCCTGTTATACACAATTTATCTTCATATTTTCACAATTTTAATTTGCTTACTTGGTTCCTACTCTCTTTTGTGAGTTTTGCAGGTAACGCATCAAGAGAATGAACAGGTCGCTCGATGATCAAGCAGCTACTACATACTACTTGGATTTGATTCGTTCACTACTATATACAGCGCAACGCCACAACAAACAATTGTCCATAGACTTTGTACAACGGATAGCATCGTGTGTTGTGAAAACCCGGAAATACAGTGGCAATCGTGCGTATGGCTTATTTGCATACACGCTGCCGACGTACAGACTAATAGAGCGTCTCCGTACAGCGATTCGGAGACCACTGATTGGTGCATCGCGTAGATCACGTCATAACCATGTGGTCGCCAAAACAGTGATACAATATCCAGTCACGTTGTCTGAAACCCGGAAGCGATTTTTCGACGCATTAGGGTTACGGGAAAAAAAAATCGCAACCCGGAAGCTGATTGACTTTCTGCCCGTTGCAATAGACTCTACAGATTCCAACCTACATACATGTATATGATGCCATATTGACGCTAATTTGTAAGATTTTGACGGAAAAACAAGAAGTAATCGAAATTCGCTTACATGTGCAGTATCGGTGAGAAAATAGATTCTCCGAGGTTACCTATCATAATTCATATAAAATATAGGAAAGTGAAATTCTAGGTCGATTTTGGTACGAGGTGATAGAGAATTGCACGCTTGTTTTGGTGGAATACTATGTGGGGAAATGGAAGGATTGCACTGCGTATGCTTACTATATTTTCATTCATAAATTGGCTCTTGGCAGTGGCTGGGTGACGTCATGTATCGATGCAGCGATGTTCGATCGGCGCAAAGCCATCGAACACCGGTTTCTGAAAAAATCGATATGACTCAGGCTTAGCGCAGTCGCACATTCGCGATCGCAAGCCAGTGCTCTTATCTGGTTAAAATATCGGTAATGCGGATATTGCGCATGAGCAGAATTTATTTTTCTGTTCAAGATGGCAGTGTCCACGTAACGGAGTTTCAGACGAATTTTAATGACAAAATGTCAGTGATCTCACTCCAATTTCAGCTGTGTTTGCTTGGTTTGACATGATATGAGACACATTCACATTAATTTTCTCGCATATGCGTAAGAACAATGTTATTTCCATATTTTTGGGTGGAAAATTACCACTTGCCCGGACGGGCAAGTGCCTTTGAGAAATGCTTGCCCGGGCGTCATTTTCACTTGCCCCGGGCAATCGGGCAAGTGGGTTTGTAGAGCCCTGGCTGTCATACCATTTTCATACTTATGGCCCCTTATGATAATTAGTCAAGTCCTGAGAGAGCAACCTAGTTTCAAAAAGTTGGTTGAGGTACCCACTTGAGTCTGGTGTGGAAATGGGTTCACCAATATCCTAAATTTGTGTGCAAACTTTTGGAACCCATGTCTGATGCCGATATTCAAGTGGTACATGAACAGATATATGAAATGTGGCCAAGTCTGGGGCTTACTCACCTAAGCTATTGTCACTGCTTGCAGGCCAGGAGCCCAGCTGCCCACTTCGAGGGAGACTGGAGACACTCCCCACTCTGGACCCAGTCCCAGACTCTGGTCTCTCCAGCGAATCATGCCCCATCTCATCCGCACTGACACTTTCTCCCCTGCGGTGGCGCCCTGCCTGCCCCTGGGCGCCGCGTTCCACGGAGCTGATCTCGCCGCGAAGCTTGCGCTGGCAGTGGAGGAACTCGTCGAAGGAGACGCGGCCGTGGCGGTCGGCCCCTAGCTGGACCATGAGGTCAGGCACGCACTCCTCCATGCTCAGCTCACGGCACATCAGCATGATGTCCTGCCTGCAAAAAGAAAGAATGAGGATATGTAAGGTATCATTAAAGATAAAAAGAAAATTACATGGGGCTCAGAATGATGTATTCTTACAAGCAAAATAGATCCCCTGCAAAAATGTGATTTTCTCATGGGATAAAATGCACAATTTGATTCAATAGTTTTGTTTCATGACATCAGGCTTGAAAAGTAGCGCCCACGAAATACTTAAACGACAAAATGGGGTTTTCATCCCACAACGACTGCTCACATCAATTGTAGTTTGTTCACTTTTTGCAGAGGAATATTGTACCCAAGCAATTGTTACTACTTTAGGAACAAATGCTATCATGAAAGTTGCTGTTTTTGTTTATGAAGTAGGATCAATACACATTTTTATATCAGACATTCAAAATTTAGAGACATTCATGTTGTATATATGGATGTTTGACTAGTTATTAAATTTGACTTATTGTAATTTCTGTTGGTATACAGAACAGAGCTTGAGTACCAGTACTCAATTGATAGGCACTATATTTGTCACCGTATCATACACTCGTCATGACCTAATTATCATCATCTTGA
Organism: Arbacia lixula; assembly: GCA_963669155.1. NCBI lineage: Eukaryota > Metazoa > Echinodermata > Echinoidea > Arbacioida > Arbaciidae > Arbacia > Arbacia lixula. Next base: position 54,450,976 of record OZ022576.1, on the reverse strand, counting down.
TATGAGATAGTTGATGTGGACTCTGTGGTCCAACAGTCTGTAGTAGTGGGTACGCATGTCCTATGAGCAGCCAATGACCTATCCATCTGGATGGTCTTGTTTGTTATCCTATCTCCATCCATACCACAACTAGCCTAATTTCCAGATTGTGTCATCCATTTCTTTCTGATGCCCTGCTCCAACCACAACAATGTCTGTGCTTTCAGGCTAATACTTTCACATAAGTTTCCCTCACATCAGGAATCTACTTCCACACCCCTGCTTACATGAAACAAGAACCCAGTTCATATACCCTAATCGTGATAATACTGCTATTATTACCAAGACACGTCAGTAAGAATGTTTCCAGCAAGCCTCTAAAAGCACCATTCATATACACCGAACAGCCATAATGTTGCCATGTTTTGGACAGCTGGACTTTCTCTACACCCCTGACATATTCTGTTAATTAAATAGCCATATGATTCCTGTTGCAGCTATTGGTAATGCATCAGCAAAATTGCTGCTAATGTTGGGCTTATTTTGCAGAAAGGTGGCGTGTACATACTATGAAAAAGGTTGAGAATAAATTTTCTTAGTCTATATGTCCAGACCAAGTTGTATCTAGCCTCTTGGTCTAAGCACATATTAATGCACTCCACAGCCTTGAACCTATACTAGCAGCACACAAGGGATGCATCCCCTCTCTCCACTGTCTCATCTCAATGTCTCTCACAGCAACACATTCCTTAGAGATGCACAAACTCTACTCATCTATTTTTTAAGAGACTGCAGCCGAAATAAATCTTTAATGTTGTTTTTACTGCATAATGCTGGTATAGAGGGTGTACTGCACATAACCTCAGTCACAATACAGACACAGCTACCTAGACTGAACATGATACTGAATATTTTGACTTGACAGAAACAGAATAGTAAAAAAAATTGTCTGTAATAGATTGTGGTAAAGACTACAGGACCATATTTGTGACCATATGACACATTCTTAAATGGATGTTACACAATCCTCAGAAGATATTTATCAACAGGATGCTCTATACACCTTTAAATACATCAAATGCAACAAAAAGTATCTCTGCAGCTGGTTGTCAACATATCAAGTTAAAACTGTGCAATTGTCAGCAGTGCATGCTGAATGTATGCTAATTTTTACAATGGTTTGCGAAGTATAATGTTGAATGTATCTTTGTATCAATTATCATATCAATCATACATGTATGATAACTATTACTTGAAGATTGCATCAATTTAAAATGTCCATTTCACTAGAACCTAGAGTTTATTCAGAATGACTTTATGAAAAGGCACAAATACACAGTATACATACAAATGCAATATATCACTTAACTGTTCAGCTGCTATTTCCCACTCTCTTTCTGGAGAGTCAACTCTCCCTTTAAGATCTATTTTGTAACCAAGCAGACCCCCCTTTGTTGTGGCGTGCAGGCACAGGGGAAGAAAGCGGGTCAGGCACAGAAGCCAAAAGTCACATAGCTCCAGTGATCCCCAGTACGCCATGACAAAGCCACAGACAGCAATCATGATCAACCGAGACAGACAAACATACAGACAGACATACAGACAGATGTCCCAATAGACCAAGCTTCTTTTGAGGGATGGAAATTGAGATACAGAGCTTCTGTATCTCATATAACATGTATATGCTGCAGATGGAATCTTCTATCATGCTCTATTTTTATTACTTAAAAGTGATGATACATCATCTCACAACGCAATGCTGTGTGCATGTAGATAATGGTGTATACTTTTTGACATTTATGCACTCAATACATCTGCAGTGTACTACTAGTAGGGACATATATTATGAAGACCCAAATAAATGATGGATAACCAATGAAAATCAAGTTCAGAGCAAAGGATATAATCAAAATGCTTTGTTTTACAAAGTCACAGATAAACATATATCCACATTTGATTTTTTAGGCTGGTTCTTCGTCTTGAACTCCCAACCGAAGATGTTTCATTTGCTTAAACTGGTATAGGCAATCTACACTACAGCTCAAAGGAATTGGCATAGGGAAAGGGGAAGGGAAGAAAGGGAAGGACCCACAGTTTTAAACCGCGGTATATTTTGTCCAGTTCAGCATGAAACACGATGCTTTAGCCTAAAAAGATTCATGTTCCATGCTGAACTGGACAAAATATACCGCGGTTTAAAACTGTGGGTCCTTCCCTTTCTACCGGTAAAAAAATACACATAAGGCACAAGAGCTAAGAGCGAAGTCACACACATGGAACATTTTCCTACATGATGTCCAATCTGAGATCACAAAGAATGGGTGACCTTGTCCTCACAGCCTATCCTCCTTATCCCTCTTCCCTCATGGCCTAGTATCACCTCCACCAACACCCATCCTAATGACAGATGGAGGAACTCATCCGTATGTACATATTTGGTAGTTTAAATGCTCAGCGGGTTGCCGCGGCAACCCCTGACTTGGGTGTCGGTGTTAGACGGTATTAGTCATCTCTCATTACAGCCGGTTTGGTCCCATCAATTAAGACAGGGAGTAGCCCGGGGCTGCAAAGTGCAGAGCGACTGCTGAGGTGTGTTCAGCAGGGGATACCGGTATTATGATGTGAGAATTTATTAGTTTTTGGTTTTGCTACTGTACAGGGTAGGTATTATCATGCGGAGATGGTGGTACATTTTCTTAATCATCTTGCTCAGTATGAGTCAAGATCTGCTACACTGCATCAAAATGTTATGCTCAGTTCTTTGTACTACTGTATTTCTACTTCCTTTTCTCTCATTTTGATTTTACTTTGTATATATTACCCATAAAGATGGTTGATCATGCTGGGGTTTTTTCTGTTGGTCATAATAGATCATAAGTAATGTCAAAAATAATATCAATACTGACAAATAAGAAACAAAAATTAAGATACATGTGCATGTAGATGAAAAGACAAATTTCTCTATACATTTTTGTTATGATTTCTGTTGTTGTTGCTTTCACCATTGTCATCATCATTTCATCAATTCTGAGCCAACTCGATTGATGGTATTTAATTGAAAATTTGTTCATATATCGGAAGAACTTTCTTTGTTTTGAGCCTCTCTAATCTCTTTCATTCTAATTTCTATAAATTTCTGAGAAAAATACACAGAATGGGATGAAGAGGACAGAAAATAACATGGGCAATGATTATTTGTACAACAAGGCCTTCAACATAACAATGTAGATAGGAATGAGAACAGGGGGCTATGGAATAACAGTCTGCCGAAAGACTTCATTTTGCATGACAGATGTTTTGCGAAGAAGGAAGGCATTCAATGCTTGTTTAATCGCACATGATTTACTCCGAGAGTGCGATACTCTGCTGTATTACCCCACTCACGGTACCTCTTGACAATCTCATTACTCTCCATCACCACGGCGATGGCCGACTCCTCTGTCTGTCTGTCTCTCTCTCTCTCTCTCTCTCTCTCTCTCTCTCTCTCTCTCTCTCTCTCTGTCCACCCCAATGTCCACAATGAGGGTGCAGCTAATCAATAATGACCCGTTTAGTTTCCACTTAGCTGCATCCTGGTCACTGAGGTTCTATGATGCTGTTTACATTGACCAGACACTGGATGCTGGCTTCTAATACAAGGGCAAATATTAAACCTTTGTTTTGATACCCAGTGAAGCAATACAGCAGATTTAATAGATAATGGCTGTGAAGAAGAGGGGGTTAATCTCTCTCTATGTCTCTTGGTTCTTCCTTTCAGCATGATCCCTCATCATATTTCTACTCAACAAAATGCAAAGGTAATACAGTCAAACCTGTCCATAGCAGCCGCTCAAGGGAAACGGCAAAAGTGACCACTATAGACAGGTCGGCGGCCATTTTGATTTTGTGCATGTACAGTGTATTAGTATAAATTAAATTAATTCTTCAAAAGTACATGTACAACATGCTGTCAAATTTTTCATTGTATGGCAGAACATAACCCATTCATATTTTGACATTTCATGTAAAATAAACATGAACCTGTCCAAAGTATTACCATGGTCCCAAATATACTTTGTTCACATTCTATAAATCCAATATGACCCACAACAAGAAGATATGATTTAAGTAATACCATTCAATAATGGAATGCTTTCGAGAAGTAAAATCATTCTTCAATAGAATATTTTTGTTATGTATGCAAATCTTATTCACGTCGTTCAAACAATACGTTACTTCTGGCAACCCAAAGCTTGTCCGAGGTTTGTCCGAGTAGCAACAACTAATAGATTCAGAGTGCGTTCCATCCACTGAAACTTTATCACGGCATATAGGTGAATGTAATAACGCGTCACCAAGTGGTAAGGGGGAGAGTTGTGAATACATTACGAAAATGGCACATTACGAAAGGTCACTTTCTTCAAAGAATGTTCAGCTTTCAGCATAAATAAATAAGGTTCATCTCTATACTGTACATGTGCAACTAGCTAAAAAATGTGTTGGCCGAAACAAATATCTGGTGTACATATTTCTGTGCACCTTCTGAACAGCTGCATACTGTCAAGATCAAGAAAGGTTACTGCTTTATTTTCAGATGTCTGGACTGTGGACCAACATATTCATCTCCAGTCCCTGTCACCCCTGTTCATCTTGCTGTGACAAATGCAATCACAATGATGTTTTAAATCCATGTAAGAAGAATCTAATGTTTCAGGTATTTTTTAGAAAATGTTGTACTACATGTAAATGCATTTCTACTTCTTATTGCATGCAATATGTTTGTGGGAAAGCATTACAAAGTAAAACATTATTGCGATTGGAAAAGGCAGCCCTGCTTTTTTGCCAGCCAGAGAGAAAAAGAAGCAGTTTTCGGCTCAAAGTAAAAACACAAAGATGGGGTCTAGAAGTTTTCATATTTTGCTTTAGAGTGAAACATGGCAATGAGATTTCTTGTCAATTTTGTGATAAGATACATGTATTTCTGATCATGAAGACAAATTGGGAGTCAACTGTATTTATCCTAACTCCAAGGTTGATTTGCATTTGGAAAAGGAGCTGAGCCTGAATAAAAATTGTTTGCTTTTGATCTACACTTTATTACATCATTTGAATCCAACAAAATGGGCCTCTTAGTTCTCATGGTTCATGCAAAATCTATGCACTACATTATACAGTATACTAGGCTACTAGCATGGTAGATTTACAGTGTAGGGTGTACTTCTGCTACCTAAGGAAGACCATTCCAGAATGATTTCCATTATGAACAAATGACATGCCCCATTAACATCACTGCAGACAAAATACCATCAACACAAATGACAAAATCCTATGTACATTACAGAACGTACATGAAGAAGAAAACAAGAAAGTTAAAAATATAGGTATTATTGCACCAGAAGATTCCAAATAATTTCAATAATTCATATTTCTATTCATTGACAGCCACATTCAACAACACTGATTGAGCATTTGGTTATCTACTGTAAGTCCCTCAAAGTAAGATAATAAAAGTAACAAAACAATTACCAAGTTATATATCATGCACAATTCAGCTGCAAATGGTCCAAAAAGTACATGCACGCTATAACAATATCCACCATCTCTCTCTCTCTCTCTCTCTCTCTCTCTCTCTCTCTCTCTCTCTCTCTCTCTCTCTCTCTCTCTCTTTCCAACTCACTCTCTCATCCTCATTAGCCACCACTGGCAAATATTTGCAATTTCAATCAACAGCAATTTCCTCTCTCTCATTATGGAGTTTAATGGCTCTAGCTATTTTACCAGTACTTATCATGCATGAAATTTGTATGATTCATAAAAATGACACATTTGCTGACACCAAGAAGCAAGATGTTTTATTGCGCCCATTTCACATGGCGGGGGAAAAATTTCACAAATTGCAATATGCCCAATAAAGGCAATAAGTGGGGTTTTTTTTAAACTCACTAAAAGTGTCATTGATCATAATCAATATCTCATTAAATACTAAGCTTTTGGATTTGCACACACAAGAAAGATATAACCTAAAGAAAGATGTTTGAATCTCATTGATTGTTGAGTGTAAATGCCCCTATAGTACGTCTTTGACATTATAATATGTACCATCTAAAACCTGGTTGAAATACTTTTAAATGCTTCGATGCCACAAATCGAAACACGTGCCATTCAGCCAAATAACATTTGTGGAAAATGTTTCATTTGTTCCATGCCAATTGATTTCATTTTGATTCTTGATGATAAACGGGTACAGTGTACGAAGTACAGGTACAAATGTACTACTTCACATGTCCAATACACATTTTGTTGCATTAATGACTGGGAGTGTGGACAAAGAAAAACAAAATTCAAATTGTATCTACACCACAGCTCAAAGGAATTGGCATAGGGAAAGGGAAAGGGAAGAAAGGGAGTAAGTGGCAGTTTTAAAAGGCGGTATATTTTTTCCAGTTCAGCATGAAACATGATGCTTTTTAGGCTAAAGCATCGTGTTTCATGAACTGGACAAAATATACCGCGGTTTAAAACTGTGGGTCCTTCCCTTTCTTCCCTTTCCCTTTCCCTATGCCAATTCCTTTGAGCTGTAGTGTAGATATCTGGCCCCTGCATCTCCCCTGCAGTGGAAAGAGGTTGAATCTCTGGGCCAATCTGATGGAAAACAGATCAAGAACATGTAACACGACTGAAGAGATGTAGAACACGCATGCACACTCATAACTTAACCATCAAGTACATGGGCACAATCACGGCACTGTGTATGTATGGAAGCTGGTCTGCATATTTCATCAGAGTAATGACATTCATAGGAAGTCCTTGTTCCCTTTCTGACACGTTTCGCTTCAGACCGACAATAGGCTTGTGATCAGGGGGCGACATGCCTTCAGTATTTCTCTGATTGAAGATTCACCAACGGCTGAAGAACTTTTTTGTGGTTAGTTTTAAAACAAAGTTAAAAATTTGTAAATACAAGTGAAACAGCAAAAATGTTCAAGAAGGTCCTCTTTTTTATCTCCTCCTATTTGCTCAAAAATATAATCTTATAAGCTACATGTATTTTGTAAACTTTTGCATTTGATTGCCCAACTTGCCATTCTGCACTTCTTAAAAATAGAGTGTACTTTCATATTCACTGTATTAATCATAATTTCAACCAAACTGAAGTGACATATATAGAAAGTGTTAGGGCCAACGTTTTGAATCAGTTTATAGAATCATCTCACATCACTCTGAAGTTATGAATATATATGTATATAGTATGGCTACGAGCATAAAGAGTTGCTTATAAAATGTAAAACTGACCTACGAAAATGCATTTCACCCAACACCAACACAATCGCTTTGAGTGACAAGCAAACCTTCCAAGTTCAAATAAGCAGCCTGACTACTACTAAGAAGTCTTGATGACCGAGTCTACGATTTACAAAAGGCACATCTCACCTCGCAAAGAAAACAAGGTGTGGTCAAATACTGCAGGATTCCGAGCCATGCTGCTTTACCCAAAGCTGTGAAACATTGTTGATAGAAAGTGCACTTCCCATTCGGGTGTGTTTGCCTCTGGTTCAATATTGACTGTTGTCATTGTGGTACAGCCGGATGGGTACGTTAGACAGACACACAGCCCACATTGGGATGAATGGATCACAGATAAGATGATGGTGACCTCAAGCTATGGCAATATTATATGCAAATATCATTTTTTCCCAAAAAAAACCTTCATATTTTTGACAAATCAAAAATAAAAACTTGACAAAAACTTTCATATGTGCTAGTTACTTCTCAACACAAACATTTTAGATTACACTTTTTGTTCAGTGGTGACATATCATGATAGAAAATGTAATGTAAATCACAGATTTCACATATATATTTCTATGAAACGATGTTTGAAAATATAACAACAATAGAATACATTTGACATGAATATTACTTTGCTTTCTTCAAAGAAAATTCCACCTGAAATATGATTTAATCCCAACAGCATCCCAATCATTTGACAGAGCATTATACGCCTTTTCATTTGTTCACAAATTCGTCATGGTAGTATTTATATTTCTGAAGATATAGTAAATTTTATGATGGTTGGAAAGCGAACAAATTTCACTGAATTCCATGGGTGTATAATGCAAACTTTTGGCCTTAACTCTACCTCTCCTTAATAGCAGTATACTTGAAACGTAAAGCAATTCCTCCTCATCATTTCAGTATTTTTTGCAGACACATACCTTGAGGCAAAGGTATGGCAGGTTGCAAGAATGAATTCAGGAGCAGAGGTTAGGGAAATAATTTTGACAGGAATTATGTTGACAGCTTGAAAGGAATCCCAGTCTGATCTTTGTACTGAAGTGGACCAAATCTCATTACTGCACCAATGAACTCCTAATACATGTAAGACCCATAATAGGAATATTTCCTTTAGAAAGGCGTTCAAAGGATATGCTAATACAAACAGTAGTCTTTACAGAATGATTGATGGTCATATTTCTGTGGGTGAACAGTAGTATGCCTTCCACATGCATTTATTAAAATGCACACTACAGCAACGTAAATGTGGAACATTCAAATTTGCACATTTAATATAGAATGAATGGGATAACTTGTGTACATACACACACCATATATTACACATTAAAGTCAGAGTCACCTTGATTTTATAATCTCAAATCATTGTTCCACTCTAAAAGTTCAACATTAAGTGCCAATATCATGTTGCAGATGTTTTCTTTCCTGTGACTGTCAAAATCACATTAATGAGTTTCCTATTGCAGTGATCCATAGTACATAAATGTATTCTTTTCTTTCCATTTCTTCCCCTTCTTTGAACTTTCTCTTCACTTCCATCGTCAACACAGTGCAAGGAGAATCTTAAAATGGTAAGTTATGACTGATTAACATATGAAGAACATTGTAATACAATGGGAAATTGAATAACATATATAGACTACTCACACTCCTATTGATAGTGAGGTTCTTTCAGGTCATCCTCTTTTGTCTAGGGTTACCACGTCCAGAGATGAGACTGGAGGGAAGATGGTTATTACTTGTAGCCTTTCTTCCAGTCTACTCCTTGGTGACTCAGGGAATTACATGCCAGGGTAACCCCTACAGATACCTTGTCTGCAGATTTCACGGTTTTAGGAGTTAATTAAATTTGTTGCACATACCACTTGCGCGCCGTGTGCACGGAACGCACAGTTAGCATTGCCGTAATCTGCTTGTGAATATGTGTACTGAAGGCTTTGATTGGTTTTATCATATCACAAGAAGCAAGAAATACTACATTACATAATTTGCTTAAAAACAGTTCTAATTCTTTCTCTTTTTTATGTTATGCGCACACACATTTTCATCAGACATATATACTAAAATATTGCAGACTTGATTGTATTATTTTTAGAAGATTACATTCAAAGGGGTAGAAAAGAACGATCTGTATGTAACTAGAGTCTATGCGGTCCCTGTAGATTAGCATAGGATACAAAATTATTTCTGTACCCCCTAAATTGAGTCAATGACCTTTTGAAATACAAGCCTCAAATCTCCTACATGTAGTAGGGTACTATTCATTGCTGAAACACCTCTCTGGTCCATAATGCTCTAAAAGCCACAGTGCACATTCAAACATGTGTTTGACTCCTTCTTGGTTACTTAACTTGTTAAGAAAGGTTTCTCTTATTTGTTCATGCCCAGCCCAGGTTGGAAAATCCTATTAGAGAACAATAGGGTACCCTAACCAGCCCAACATAATGTGAAAAAAGGAGTGATAGAAACCTGTCTTACCACTGCCTTTTGTGTGGTAATATAAAGCTATGCACCTATGTACTGTTGCAGGTGGGATTAAGTGATTATGGAGGTGAAAGGATAGATGGACATGTATTTCCGGATTTTAGACCTACCTCCTGTGCACAATGAATGCATCCTCAGGTAGAGGATTGTAGACATAAAGATATTTTATTGAGCCCATAACCATGTCAGAACCACACTAGCATTATCATGGTTTCCTGTATCATGCAATCTCAAATAGACTACCAATATATTATTTCAATAAGATGTGATTGCAAGGCTGATTGATGTCATTGATTGCTTCTGTGATCCAGAAATGTAGTCATGAAAGAAAAATGAGAAAACTTGCAAAATGTTTTATTGTAGCACATGATAAATGATGACCATGTACAATTATTTATAACCAAATAAGGCAACACTAATTTACAGCAAATGTGTATTTTTAGTTTTGTGACCACAATCAAATTAGGAGTAGTACAGTACCGGTAATAGCCTAAAACCCAGATGATTGGTTTCATTGACATAAACAAAGTAAAAAGGAACACCTTCTTGTCTTTAGATCTTCAAAATATGAGTCTGTGATTTTCTTGAAAGATGATAGATCATTAGAAATCAGTAGTAATGAACATGAACAACAGTAGTACATTCTGACTTCATACATTCTGACTATCCCACTTTCAGTATGAGCTCAATATTGTCCCATACATTATTTGACAGTCCAGTTAATTTGGTACATATTTTCCCACTATGCTTGTAAAAGAAAAAGCTGCTTGTACCTTTTGTAAGGTGATGCTCTGTGTGTATCACAAATAAAAAAAAAATATAAAAAGGGCACGTAGAGCACAGAAAGAGTTCACTTCACAAGTTTGTGCTGAAGCCCCCATCACAAGTGACATCTTCCCTCCGCACCCTACATCATCCCCAGACATGACACTGGGATGGCACACAACGCTCACATTATCTCTGCCAGATAATGCATGGTATGTGACTTCTGGTAACATTCAGAGCTATTTATATCACCATCCCTGTCTCGTCTCCTGCGGAAACCGTCGACCAGACAAAGGGTAGCCACGCTCCACTGGCAGCCATTGTGTGAGGGGGAAGCAGGAGGAATGTGCTCTATTTTCATGTTGTGGTACTTCTCATAAATATTTCCCTCATTGTTTGTGTTGTAATAATTCACTTGCATTATATAGGCAGAGCAGAATACATGTACACATTACAATGTACATTTATACTGCATCAAACTTACAACTGTACTGTTTTCTATGAGAAGGGCTTTGGGGAATTGATCATGAAACAACATTTTAGGATTTGAAAATATCTCCATGCATCATGTAATCTCTATTTGGGCAGATTTTGATTTCGAATTTATAGACTTTATACTTGTAACTTGGTGTGCTTACACTTGAACTCAGGGAGATACAGATAAACATATCTGCATGATTCACAGACACAGCAACTTTCCTTTTGAAATCAAATCAATACATCATGGAGGATAAACTGGTACAGTGCTTTTGTGCATCATGCTTCTTATGGTGAAGATTCTCAAATGTACAGTATGTACTCGGATTCAACTTTGATTCAAGGAATATTTACTGAGAACAAACAAGCAGAGATGCATTCGGAGCCGAGGATTGTTCTTTGTCATTCGTTTGTCTGCTGTGTAAATACTCTGGCATACTGTATATGAAGCATAGACAAGGAATGTCTTTGAAAAGTCATGATAGATTGTGGAAAGCATCAATACGTACTGTCACTGGTACATGAAATGTATCATTAACTCACTCATTTCATGCAAGTCCAACAACTTTCAACTTGATCAAGGTTTACATACACAACTTTCTGCTGCATTACAAGACCCACACATTTATGTGTACACATGTTCATGGATAGCCATAATATACCCAATCAAACTCTTTTCCCTAATCTGTTTTGCTTCAGTCAATGATTACATAAACTGAATGAGTGCCCAGTCAACTCTGCCTGCTACATGAAGTCACACATCCTTTTTGAGGAGTTAATGCAGCAACACACCAGAACTAAAATGCAACTATTTCATCTCAATATTGGTTGACAAATCATTGAATTTGAATCAACAATGAAAAAAACCATATTTGTAGTAGTTGCTATAATAAGTAATGAATTATACACTATGAAGAAGTCTTTTTCTTTTTTTCATGCTGTATTTGAATTATGTGTCACTGGTAAGTTTCATATGTTGTACCTTTAGTAATGCAATGTTTTTCATAAATTATTTTGATTTGTCTGCAAAAGGGATACACTTTCTATTCATTGTACCTTTCAGTCAATATATCAAATGTTTCATAAAGATATAATATTCACACAAGAGTCTTTATTCAATACACAATGCTCAATACAATCATAATTTAAGATAAAGTAACTCACAACATCTAACAATAATTTGTCTTATAACAGACATATAACATACATAACCTACATTGTATAAAGTCTCCCAATTCAGACCATCACATTAATACACATGATCACAAACCCAATGTTACAGATTCTAACATGATTGATATAGAAAAGTATATGAGGCAGGGAAATATTTTGCAGAGGCTTTAAAAGTTTTCAAGTCTCATTTCACGAAATTAACACCTTTGAATGTGTTTTCCCCCTTTTTTACCCAGGCCAAAGAAGAAAAAATGTTATACATGGGTTTCTTTTGAATTTGTGTGAGACTTTTGTGTGTAATTACAGCAAACATGGGCTAAATTATATAAATCACTTTTGAGCCCCCATGCCATGGCTGCATAATTAATTCCTGAACAAATAATATGGTGCCCTGCTTTACAATGTTTCACTAAATATATAACAAATGCTCTAGGATGAACAAAGCTGGTAGTGAGTGTTCTCATATTTTATCCAATCACTCCGACAGTATATGCTTTCTTTTGGCTGTGCTAAACGACTCGAGCAAATAAACCTGCAGTCTGCACTACAGAGAGCCAGTCAGGCATGCAGTGTACATACCCATCGATGAAGCCGTCCCCGTCGCTGTCGCACGTCTGAAACAGCCGGCGAAGCTTCTCTTGGCTCCCCTCGCTGTCCCCGCAAGAGGAGCTGCTGCTGCCGCTGCTGCTCGTCCGCACCCTGCTGCGATTGGGCTCGATGAATTTCGCCCCTTGCGGCCTCCCTTTTCGATTCATAGTTGTATATTTCCGTAAAGCACTTCCACTAATATCACACTGAATCCGTCGGTCGTAACCTTATTCCACATTACATGATTGTAATTTGTCCCAATAACACTGACGGTACCATAACACACTACAACTCCAGGTCCAGTTTTTTGTGTACTCTTTGAAAACAGGAGTAATCTCATCACGTCTCAAACACGTTTTATTTCGGCTTCATAATTTGTAGGGAGAAGGAAACAAAACAAAACATTTTATCTTTTTAGTTACACTTCCCTAAGTATGTCGACTTTAATTTCAACCATCAAATATATTTTTCACAAATGTATGTTCTAAGTTTAAAGTCAGTTGCAATAATTAAGAATTTAAAAGTGAAATAATTATTTCTGATTAAATGTCTTACACCCCTAAAATTATGGACGGTTCCAAATCAGGCAGCATGCTTGGTGAAGCAGACAGAGCACGAGTCAGAGTGCATGCAGTGGGGGAAATCATAAAATGGTGTGTCGTGGGTATGATAACAAATATGATGAATATTCGTATCCTTGGAAGTAGTTTTGGTGGGTGGTGGTAGTGGTAGCAGTAGTAGTGATGGTGGTGGTCGTAGATTTGGTTATGCAGTGGTATGTGGTGGTGATATTACGTGGTGTTGTTATGTGATGGTTGTGGTAGTGGTGGAGGTATATGGGTTGTGGTGATGGTGGTGATGGTGGCGGTGGCGGCGGTGGTGAAATGTGGTTGTTGTTGAGGTGGTGATGGAGAAGGTGACATAGTAGTGGTGATGGAAATGGTAGTGGTGACATGTGGTGGTGATGTAGTTGTTGTTGTTGTTGTTGTTGTTGTTGTTGTTGTTGTTGTTGTTGTTGTTGTTGTTGTTGGTAGTGGTATGTGGTGGCGGTAGATGTGATCGTGGAGGTGATATTAATGGTGATAAAAGTGGTGGTGGTGGAGGCGCAGTGGTGGTGGTGGTGGTGGTGGTGGTGGTGGTAGTATGTGGTGGTGGGGAAAGTGGAAGTGGTGGTGGTGGTGGTGGTGGTGGTATGGGTGGTGGTGGTGGTGGTGGTGGTGGTAGTGGTGTTGATGGTGGTGGTGATTAAGAGCTGATCATAAAAGAGCATTTGATGGCCGCTCTAACAATATATCTTTTTTAAAGTGACATGGTTATAAAATACTAATAGTTATGATGCCGTATGTGATGTGTTGCAGTTTTGTCCCAGTGGATGGTTGTGATGATGGAGGTGAACACGCGTGGGGCGGGGAGGCCGGAGTATTGTATTACCAGTAACTAGTGGTGGAGAATAATTGTTGCAGTGGTGGTGGTGCTATGACTTTTAATGGCTTTTTTTTGTGTGTGTGTTTTTGCTTTGTTAGTGATGACGTTCTTGTGGTTGGATGTTGACTAACATTGGTGCTACTTTATATGTTTAAAGGTGGCGATGGAAGAAGTGTTATTCTTGATGATCAGTGGAGGAGGGAAACTGAAGAAGTGAAAAAGATTGGCGTTGCATCTACTAGCAGTGATCTGACTGAGAATTTGATGTCATTTCTTATTACATGTACTTAGGGTTAAGACAGTGGTAGATTTCACGAGATGAATATTTGAAGTAGAAAAACGTTGTAATAGTCAGTGGAAGCATACCAGTAATACATTATGAAGTGGAATGGTGGTGGCGTCATAATGGAATTCTTTGTCGTTGGTGGCGATTTTTAAGCGATGTTACAGATCGAATGATTTGAAAACATTCTCCTGTAAACAAAATTGAAGCATAGACCTACATTTTGTTCAGTTCTGAACACTGAAATCACATTTTTTTTTTACATATTTTCTTTAAAAATATGGGATGTAAATCATTATGATGTATTAATGTACGAAGGGAGACGATAAATGATGGTTGTTGTGGTTATGTATTTTTGTTATTTTTGGTTTTATCATGAAGCAATAAATCCACTGATGCTATGGGAGCCTATGGATGCATTGGTGGGATAGAGTAGAGGAACGGGTCGAGGAGAAGAAGTCGGAACTGAAGACATGACATAAGAATGGAGATACACTGTACAAGTTTCACTTATAGGTTTTACTCTAGTTGCTATGGAAACACATTTCACACTTCAATCAATAATAAGTAAATAAGTAATGGATTACACCAGGGGAATGTCCCATCTCCCTGCCTAAGTTTGGACCTAGGTTGAGACATTTCAAATGCACGTTTGTGATATTTCATTAATTGATTTTCTTTGGATTACATAAGCTTTTGACAGTCAAGATTAAAAACATTGTCAAATTTTGGTATTATACATGTTAAAGTTTGAATAGCGTGCGATAGCAGATAATCAGCCTCATCCAGAACATGCCCTTAAAATTGTGCACCACACTTGTGTTAATCCGCCACACATTGGCCATGATCATAGAGCTATACATCAAGGCCAACTACATGTAGTATATAAAACTTATCATTGCAAGAATATAGATTTATGAAATCTCATAAGACGTGTTTCCCTACAATCTGACATTCTCCGCTTTAATAAGGCTAGGATAATGAGTTAATTTCAGCTTTTTCAATCGAGTTTTAACTTCTGGGGTCCAAAACCTTTTTAGTTAAGTCACTTGGTATTTTGAAAACTGCGCCACAATCACAGATCGTCGTTTTCAGAATAGCACCCGAACACCATAACAAAGACTTGTCAAATGCGACACGCGGATGCAGCTACCTTCCCAAGCGAGCTCGACTTTGCACGTGCGTGCATGCGATCCAAAGCGCTAGCGTGTACGACAATTAGCTTGCGATCGCGAACCTTTAAATGGCGCAGGACAACTTCGCCCCATACCGAGAACAGCCCAACTATAAAGGTCGGCCTATTTTAAAACAAGTTGTCAGGAATCATATTGAGGCACACAAGTTCAAATGCGCTAGGCCTAATTATCAGCCCATAGGATAAAAACGTTTGATAAATCATTTGAATTAGAAACTGAAAATTCACACTTTCCGTTTCAATGCACGTGTATGTAAACAACGACAAACTTTAGTACCTGTATACATGTAGATCTTACATTGAAGCTGATCTTCGCATTATACTCTGCTTTGTTATATCATTGATGCAAAATAAACACACATCGATGTAGGCCAATTATTATTATCATTATTATACAAGCATCTGATGTCACTCATTGGTTCGTCAATGAAATATTGTATTTAGGCAAACAAGTACCATTACTTTGTTGGGCCGAGTTGGGTACAGTGATCGGTCGGTTGATTGATACGGCAAATTGTACGAGGGAGAGTTTTCACATTCCGCGTTCACACTGATTGTAGCCATTTTGAGTTCGGGCAGAGTGGGAAGTTAACCAAATCTTCTTCAGTTTTGCAAAGTCACAGAGGTGAGTGATCTTCGATTACAGCTACGATGTTCTACTCTAACTACTCCAATTTATGTTATAACATATCAGAGGAACAATTTATGTTTTTACGTTGTGCCCGGGCTCAGCCGACACTCCTCTCACAAAAAGCGAATGCATTTGGCACAAATGGCGTGGTGCATGTGCATGCTTCGAGCTGGGCATGGGCCGATGCCAGTAAAATAAATTGTTATTTAATATTTGGCATTCATTCTAACGTTACACGTTAGTTGGAACAACTTCTTATAAATATTGATTAAGACGGGGTTATAGCAGTTGATGATGTGTTTGTGCAAAGCAAAGCCGCATCTGGGCCTGGGGTAAAGACAAGGTTTGGGCCAAGGCAATACGTGCCCCAATTACGGTTCTTGCATCGCAATGCATGATCGGACGGAATTCTAGTACGCGAGCGTTCAGCGATCGCTGCGGTCATTGTTTACAACGCTCACGATGCTAGCCGCGGCTAGCGCGAAGTTCAATATTGTTATTTTCGTGTTAGAGATTTGTTATGTGGATCGGTTCCGACGCAATAATTTTCAATAAATCTGAATCATATTTTAACGATAAGAACTTTGATTCATATTATTGTACTTTTTATTTATGTATTTAATTTCACACATCACATCACAACACACACATCGTTGCACATATGGGACTGCCACCCGAGTCTCGACGACGTCTCAGAGGTCTCTCTCTTTGCTTATTATTTTCTCAACAAACCCTTTATAAATAATTATTACAATGATACGAATCAACAGTTCTCATCGTAAAAATACAATTCAGATTTACTGAAAATTATCACGTCGGAACCGATCCACGTAACAAATCTGTAACATGAAAATGACATTGAATACAATACCCGCAGAGATCACTGAACGCTCGCGTACTAGAATTCCGTCCCATAATGCCTTGCGTTACAAGAACCATAAAGGTATTGGGCGAACTTGTGTCTGAAATTAAAAACCCAGCCGATGCCAGTTCATACCAAGCCTAACGTTGTTAGGTCATTTCTACCATCAACTCAATCTGAGTTATATATCAGACATAAGATTGATTAATACTCGCCCCAAAAGTGGGAACAAATCCATAATTTGTGTAAATTTTGATGCTATTTTCGCAATCCCCTCACTAGCATGTCAGCAAAGTCAGAAATGCACAATGTTGATTTTGATTCATTCGGAGGAAATTTTGATCAACAACACTGATTTTGGGTATAATTTCTGTACATTGATGATGTTCGCAACTGCTTTCCATTGTACTTGTGTGTCTTTATGATTCCTATGATATTTTAAGAACAGTGCAAGTGTTACTGAATCATGGACCGGACCGAACCTGGGAGATTACTCAGATCAAGGAGATGTTGTATATGTTACAAAGCAAGGATGAAGTTAGACGGGTGAACTTGGGTCTTAATTGGACCAAGGCAGTGATTGATATGTCAATAAGTGTACTATGTGTCATCATTAATGATTTTATTAATCCCTTGCAATATTTTGTGGTGTTTTTTTCCCCACTTATGCACATAGCTTCATTATGTATGGAAAGCATGGCAGTCATCGCGATAGCTTCCGTAGTGACCGAAATAGCGGCTATGCCAGTTCAGCTGGGGTCCTAGGAGACAGCCCCATGGACTCTGGGTCCTACAGGGGGGACAGGGACTACAACCAGTATCGGTCAGACAGCTCTGGACAAGGAGGCTACTCTGGAGACAGCTACTCTGGGGGGCAAGGCTACTCTGGTGGGGGTGGTAATGACCGTGACCAGTTCAAAAGTGACCGCTACAACCCCTCTGACTTCTCTTCATCCCGTGACAGGAGGGATGACTACTATCCAGACAGGAGTTCTCAGATTGGTAAGCTCCCAATCAAACCCTCATAACACCAATCCAGGAAAAGCCCAATCATCAACTACACATTGCATACACCTATTGCACTGATAAAGTTAAACTTGATGTGTGCCTGTTCCCCTTTTCTCTCAAAGAAGAGCTTTTAAGACAATTTATTTGAAATCTTAGAAGAGTATAACATCACAGAATCAAATTCATAACTTCCATTGTTCTTGCCAGATTTATTCAATCTGTGCCAATATGTGAACTACCAATTGACCATTTGGTCTCCCGATATGTCGTATTGCAGGAGGGGATAGTGGAAGGTCCTTCAACGATCCCATTTCCAGCTTCATCGGGACACGTGACCTGAATTTTGCCACCTCATCTGACTCTGGTCGCTACGGGTCGTCCAGACCTAGCCTCTCAGCTCCACTCTCTCACAACCTGGCCATGGACATGCCCAGCTACGAGGGCAGGTCGTCGTCCTCTGGCCTCATCACAGACAACCTGGCCGCCAAAATGCAGCTCCAAAATGCCTTCCTGGCAGAGCAGCTTATCAAATTGTGAGATATAAATCTTAGTCTCCTCTCCAATATTTT
Organism: Arbacia lixula; assembly: GCA_963669155.1. NCBI lineage: Eukaryota > Metazoa > Echinodermata > Echinoidea > Arbacioida > Arbaciidae > Arbacia > Arbacia lixula. The sequence continues at coordinate 54,432,265 of OZ022576.1, read as the reverse complement.
GCTGATATGTTTGATTTTGTGTAAAAAATTATGTTTGACATTCCAGTAGAAATTCCTAATTTAATCTTGGTGCAAAGGTAAAGCGATTTTATTTATGGTAAGATACATAAGAGTAAATCTCCAATAAGTGCCACTCCAAAGATGAAGTTCTAGGTTAAAAGTCGATGACAATTTACAATTCAACTCAAAATCAATTCAAGGTTTATTGAAAATCAATCTTTGCAGCCATACTGCTGCATCGTGACAATTTACAAAGTTCAAACGTGAAATATAAATGCAACATATGATATAGGCATAAGACAGAGGGACAATGGCAATATTTCAATGTTTGCTGGAGGGTGAGGCAAACTCTTGGACTGACAAATTTCTCTAGTTTGTGAATATGTATTTTCTGTGTTCCTTCTTCCATCCTCCTTCACAGGGAGCGCAAGAAGTTGATGAGTGCTGTGCAGCAATCCAGACAGCTTGAGGATTATGCTGCAGATAGGTCGAGGCGGGGCCATGGAAGGGACGATGACAGAGGTAGCCGCGACCGCTGGCAGTCACCACGCAGGCTGAGTGGTAGTGGTGGTGATGGAGGCAGGGATATGGGCGTGGGAAGAGGAGGCCGTGACCGGAGAGGAGGGAGAGGAGGACGTGACCGGAGAGGAGGGAGGGGAGGACGACGGGAGCTCGGAGGAAGCAGCAGGGAAGGAAGGGATATGGGAGCAAGCAGTGGAGGAAGGGATATTGGAGCGGGCAGAGGGGGGAGGGATAGTCGACCAAGCAGGGGAGGCAGGGATATCGGAGCAGGAAGGGGAGGTAGAGATACAGCATCGCGAGGCGGTAGGGATATGGCATCGCGAGGAGGCAGGGATATGGCATCGCGAGGAGGCAGGGATATGGCATCGCGAGGCGGTAGGGATTTGGCATCGCGAGGAGGCAGAGATATGGCATCGCGAGGCGGTAGGGATTTGGCATCGCGAGGAGGCAGAGATATGGCATCGCGAGGAGGCAGAGATTTAGGAGCAAGCAGGGGAGGCCGAGATATTGGGGTAGGTAGAGGAGGGAGAGATTTAGGAGCAGGAAGGGGAGGCAGAGATGGTGGAGCAGTGAGGGGAGGCCGAGATATCAGACCAGCGAGAGGAGGAAGGTTTATAGGAGCAATCCGAGGCGGTGACAGGGGCCGAGGCAGAGGTAGAATCCTGCGAGGAGCCGCTCACCTAAGTCCGAGAGGAAGGACGGGAACTCTCAAGCGCAAACTGGAGCATTCACCAGGTACACACACAAGGTCAAATCCTCTCAACCACATCCCTTCACGTACATACTTCCATGTCAAACATGAGGCATCCATGCAAACTCTCATTTACAATTCCTTTATTAGTCACATTAATGAAAACTTGGTGCATTAAAAATTCATCTCAGGATCTCATGAGATGTGTTAATATATGTTCATAGGGAAACTAATGCCAAGCTCATTGTTTTGTCATGAAATCATGCCCGAGTCAAAACAAAAATCTAAACCTGGGGTATAATGTCTTGTTTTCTATAACATCTCATTGACTATGCATAATCCTCTCTGAATCTAATGAAATGTTCTCCTTGCCTCCTCCTCCTCCTCCTCCTCCACCAGGTCGCCCGCATGATGCAGACCGCAGTGGGCGGTATGAGGGGCGTGGTCCTATTCCACACCTCGTATCAGGAGGCCCACCACCAGCCAAGCGCATGGCCCACAACCAGAGGGTAAGAACACATAGTATAGTTGAAAACATACATGGGATCCATCTCCTGGCCAATCTTGATACCTCCGCAGCAATGTGCCATTAACATTGCATTCTTGGGCTGTCCTAATGTTTGCACATCTCTCTGTAGGCTTATCACTACTGTATTTTCTGGGAGATAAGACGCAACCGCGAATAAGACGCACCCTGACTTTGAGCACGCAATTTGAAAAAAAAAAAAAAAAAAAATCGGGGCTCACTCATGCACATGTATGGGACTATGCTGTACAGTCAACAGCAAAATATATGGCTTTGATAGCCTGACAAAATTGACGTACTGGTAATATGATCTCAAACACATCACCAACATAATTACCAGTACTAAGAAAGCACCAGGACTACTATTTGTTTGAGACACCTCAAAGAAACCGCTCGCTAGAAAGCTAAGCACTGAGGATAGCCTCTGTTAGATTGGAGCTGCTGTTGTTGCTCTGATCCGGCTGCGAGATGGCGCTATACAGTTCTCGTACCGCAGAGATTTATTTTATTTTTTTTTTCTCCGAAACGAAACTGTGTTTAGCGCCACCTCGCGGCTGGATTAAAACAACAATAGCGGCTCCGATCTAACGGAGGTTATCCTGAGGGCTTAGCTTTCTAGCGAGCGGCTTCTTTGAGGTGTCGCGGACAAACACTAGTCCTGGTGCTTTCTTTGTACCGGTAATTATGCTGATGATGTGATTGAGATCGTATTACCAGTATTGTGTCAGGCTATCAAAGCCATCTATTTTGATTTTGAATGTTGATTGTTGTCACACAATGCATATTCCCATACATGTGTATACGTGTTGGTTCAAAAGACCTGACTTTTGCTAAAGCCACGTATAAGACGCACCCGGACTTTGGCGTGATTTTCAAGGGAAAAAATATGCGTCTTATATGCCAAAATATACGGTACTTGTATCTACCCATTTATAATACAATAATTTCAACCAAACACAAGCTGTACAATTGTTTGTTGAAAGGTCAGGGGTCCTATGAACCCTATGCAGAAACATGACTTCTAGTGTGGTGGTGTTAATAGGGGTTGAAATGAACAGGTGATGAAAGAGGAAGAAGAAGAGAATGAGAATGTGAAATATTCCCTCATATTTATCATGCACTTGATATTTGAAAACATTCATAATGCAGTTGTACCTTCAAAGTTATTAATGTAAACAACATACGGTATGTGAGTAGTGTTACTAAGAGGAACTATGCTTGCTTCATTATTATTCATTATTAGTTGGCCTGATATGCTTACTATTACTCGTTTTCTCTTTGTTAGATCTTCCCGAATCAGGACCATTTCTTCTGCCACATCTGCCAGTGGCAATGCAGAGACCTCAATGTAAGTTGGCATACATGTTTGTATTGTTACAAGTTTGCAAATATTAATTTAGTACATATTATTGCTAAACTGGTATTGATCATAATCAGCAGAATCATTGAAGAGTGGATTCTCTGATGTAAATTTCTGCATCTGGGACGATGGGGTTTGCGTCATAAAAGTTGGTTTGATATTAACCCCGATAACAAGAAAGGAACGATGATGATGAGTGAGAAAACACTGTATCTCACAAGTTATGCTGACATATTCTAGATTCATACCAGTGGTTAATATTTCAATTAATGTTGATCAATTTGTCACATGTAGGATTTATTATATTCTCAGCAAGCTGTTATAAACACAACAAAAAAGTAAGTCCCCCCCCCCCCCCTAAGCAAAAAAACGTAACTTTTTATTGAAGATGTTTTGAGCAACATAACTTGGCAGGATTGATTCTTCATGTATTGACTAATTTCCGTGTTAAAATCACATTAATCCACACTGTCATGCATGAGTGAGCACACATTAAAGGCAAAATTGTCACTTTTCAAAAGTCACAAGGGTAATTTTTTGATTGTGTCATATAAATTTTTAATGAATTCCATTTCTGGTGCATAATTTCCTTTCATAAATGTCCTTTCATTGTTATTCATCTCTCGACACACTAACACCTATCCCAACACTTAACCCATTGTTCTGGTTGAGTGAGCACCGTTTAAAAAGTACTCATCCCTCTTGAGTTTGAAACTTTTTAAAAACCTTTATTTTTGTGAAAAAATAAAACTGGATATTTTGACAAAGATGTAACACGACCTACCATATGAACATAAGTCATTTCGTGTCATGCTTGAGTGAATACACTTAAAAAATCGCACAAGAAATGCCAAAATGTACTGTTAAAAACAGCATAAATAATCACCCTTGTGACCTTTGAAAAGTCACATTTTTGCCTTTAGCGTTTGCTCACTCATGCATGACTGGACCAATCAATATCATTTTCACATGAAAGTTAGCCAATGAGTGTAGCAACACCCCTGCAAAATTATTTTGTCCATAACCTCCTGGTGAAAAAAATATGCGGTTGAGAAACGGGGGACTTACTTTTTTTGTTGTGTTTAATTAAATGATCAAGAAACTTATAAATATGGCATATACATACTGTGTTGAGCAGTGTGCAATTTCCAGTGACTGTATATTTTTGTCACAACAAATTTTCATGTGCCATGATCTCATCATGGAATAGGTAATTGTACATGTCATTAAATGTTGAGTGTGGAACATTCTACTGTTCTGTTTACTCTTTACTGTTTGATATGTAACTACATTTATTGAAGTATTTAACAAATCTTTGAATCGTTACAATTTTTAATTTTTGATGTTTACATAGTGTTTACTATTGCTCATGTCAATGTAAAATGTCATTACATATGTATGATTGAACTTGCCTTTGAATGTTTATTATTGAAAACATGTCATTGCACTTTATTATCATTGAGTGTTTACTATTAATGCATTATTCATTTCTGATTGGTGACAGGCGTTCAAGAACCACATGTTCAGCAACACGCATCTGCATTCGACTGTCAAGGACTTCAAGATGGTGCAGCGAGTGTCTGAATATAAGAAGAAAGAAGGTGAAGAAGGAGGGTAAGTTGGGTGCCTGCCATCCCTTTCTTTGTTTTGATTCCGGAGCAAGATGAGTTTGACAGTTTCTGGACGTTTAAAAGACTTACTCATCTCTCAAGTCTGTTCAGATGTACTTGTTGGTATCTGATATGAATGGGTTATACTTGTTCATAAGATATTACCATTATTAACCTGATCTTTACTAAGCCCTTGTATTTGCAGGTTGGCTTTTTCCATTCATATTAAGCAACGCAACTCCCTCTTACTATGCCGTACAGAAAATAAATAACGGGCTATGAATTAACTCCAAATTCTCTATACGGCACAATTATGCCACATTCCTTTGGTTATTGCAATTCCATGACTAATGTTAACATCCTAAGTGGCCAGGGCTCACTAAGCCAGAAAATCTACCTATGAACAAAGGAATAAGATAGGAGGAAGTCGATCTTTGTCATCCACCACCATCTACCATACCTACTCTTGTTGCTTCTCACAAACCCCGCCTCGCCCAATCTCCTAATCTTCACACATGGGCCCCGTTTTATAAAAAGTTGTGATTGATCTAAATCAATGGCAAGTCTAATCCCCCATCTCTACTGCGCAGATTTACAATTAATATCAATTACAACTCTTTATAAGAAATGGCACTGCTTAGTGTGTGTGATGTGGGACTATCTTTACAGGAGGCAGAGCTTGTAGCCCAGAACAGGATCTCTCATAGGAGAGTCAAGAGACACACGATCCTGTGCACCTAAGTCAGTCAGTCAGTCGGTCAGTATCTTATCACCACATGTTGTCTTCTTCTTGCACCCCTCCAGGGAAGAGGAACCCCCAAGGATGTATCAGGCCAAGTTCTGCACACTGTGCAAGGAGTTTGTCAAGAAGTCACTGGTTGCGCATTGCAAAACCGACAAGCACAAGGTAGGGATGGTCTCTTTCTTTAGTCTCCATCTGTTTTGAGAAGAAGTACATTTGTAGTACATCATACAAGATGGTTCATATTCTGATAACTGAATCATGTTTCATAACTAGCTATTATTTTTGTGCAAAGCAGATTCAAGTTTAACCCAAAGAAGGGAGGGGGGCACAGTGTCCCACTTGATTTTGAAAGCCACATTTTTGCAATACAGACAAATGGGAGCGTATGTAATTTTAATCATTAATCACAAGTCCTTCAAAATATACATTTTCTCCATGTGCTTGTGTATTTGCTAATGGCAAAATCACTGATTGTTTTAAAATCACATCTTGTAATGATTGAAAAAATGTACAGCCTTTTTTACTTAGGCAAATCTTGAGCTGATGTAAAAAAAAAACTAAATCCATCAATACATATGGTTGAATGCTAATTTGCAATTACCACTAATGACAATTAAAGCTTATCTTTCATCGACTTTTCTATGTAAAATTAATGGGGTGAAACAAAGGTTTAAAGTAGGATTAACATGAATGAATGTGCAACACACTATTCACCTTTAAGCTAAGATATGATTTTGGTATTTATTAGTTGTGTGACATTGGAGTTCCTTGTATGAGCAGGGTGCTCTCAAGGCTGTGGTATGTCTTTATTTTGCAGGAGATGAAGGGCAAGACCAACCCGCAGTGCAAACCCTGTGACCTAACCTTCCCGAGCATGGGCAGGATGATCCGCCACTGCAAGTCAGAGGAGCACAAGAAGGTATAATCACTTGGGGGTTCTTACGTGGCTGATGTCAAGTTAAGCACTGCTACATCTCCAAGATTACATGCTTTCCTCACATAACACCCCCTTTGTTTCTCTGTCATTGCTCACTCATGGAGTGAACAGTTGTGTGTCTCTGTGGCACAATTGGAAGTAAACTTGGTTAATATTGAAGTCTGATATAATCTTGGGATATATTTTATATTTGTCAGTATTATGGTACTTATTCTCAGTATGTTCTCCCTCTAGTGCATGTCTTCAAAGCCAAGCTCAGAAAAAGTGAACATAATCCCATACTACAACATAGCTTTAATTGTGTATAGTATTCATAGATATATGAAAGTGTCAATCAGATTTTACTTTTCATATGGGACTGACCTTTTTGCATCACTCCCAGATGATGCTTTATTTCCAAATCTATATTTGCCTATCTTAAACTTCCACGTCTGTTACAGTGATGCACACCACAATACTTAATGACTATCTGTGGGTAATTTGTTTGCAGGTATTGAAGGACAAGGGCTTGCCTGACATTGACCCAATGCAGAGCCTGATGCACGTAAGTCCTACACACTTGAAATGGAATATTCTTGTTTCTTTAAAGGTCAGGGGCAGTAGGAAGAAAGGCTGCTGGATCCATAATCGATGGCTGCAATTCTTCCATGATTGTTGGTTCCATTCTAGTTTGATCTCGAGATACCTGGAAGGAATAATCTTAAAATGACCAAATCGTTGAAATTAAACAAATTCCATACCCTTATGATGAGGGCTGAACAGTATTATAATGATTACTGCCAAGTATTACCACTTCTTCTACCCTCTTGCCTTTAAAGATGGTGTAACTCTTATGTAGGCTAAAATATAAGTTGTTGAAATACCACAGTAGGTAGAAGGGAAAATGTTTCAGAACCTCCCACAGAATATGGGAACTTCTTCATTCCATTCAGTATGGTTTTATTGATCTTTTCATTTGACATTGATGTTTTTGTTGCTGAGTGTAGGAAGTACCTGTAGACCTGCAAATATGTCTTGAACATCATAATCTGAGTGACTTCTGAGACTTTCGCTGTTATGGATATGCTATTATTATGTAGCAACATTGAATATTACATGTATAACTCCAATGTCACTTTGCATTTGAAAAGGAACCTAAGGCTGAGAAGCCAACTTCAAATCAGTATATTTGTTATGCCCTATTGGAATGTTCAGTCACTGTTCAATCTCACATTAAACAAAGTGGACCTATTGTACTTGTGGCTCATGCAATAATTTATAGATGTTAATTTTGTTTGCAAAAGGGATTCCCTACCTTTAAATATCATGAGTATTATTCTGAAAACGATTATATCTCTATTTTGCTGTATGAAGAGCCAATTTGTCATATACATGTACCAGAGATAGTTTATTTGCTATCGTAATGAGCTTTAGATCTTCATTTCTGCCCCTAGGAAAAATGCACATATCATGCAATTATTTATCTGGGTTATAAACAAATCCTGAGATGTGTGTTCCAGAGATTTAATGCTATAGGGACATGTTATTTTAGGGAGATGCATTTTGTATCGTTGGAAGATTTGTTAGAATGCCACCTGTATCTTACTAAAAAAGAAATGTGATGGTTTATCTTGATTTAAAGTAAATATGGAGTGAAACCGTTATTATTCTGGACTTATTTAGATTTTGTGTTGTCCTAAATGGGATTATAGTAAAGAAGATGGTTCTAATGATCTTATTAATGTACTGAATTGATTTGGCAGTTGTTGAAAATATGCCTGTATACTTGAGAGAAGGTATTCAGTTTATTTAAAAAAAACATGAAACAAAATTTAATTTAATATACTAGACGTCTTACTTCATTCTGTCTGTAAATTGTTGTTGCTATTTCATAATCTATTACAGTTTAATTTGAACCACCTTGTAAGATAAGACCTACATCAATTTCTTTTAAATGAAAAGTATTTTTTTGCTGCTCACATGTGACCATTTTATGACTATTCAAATGCAACTTTCCAGGAAGCTGAAGGCGGGGAGTTGGATGGATCAAGCGATAAAGGCAGCAAGGAGAGCGGTCAGACCTTGACCTCTCCTGATGACAAACAGCCAGGCAAGGCTTCGGCCTCTGTTTTGTCTGCAGCCGCCCGCCTCAGGGCCAAGGCCAATGACCAGGAGGACGATTTGTCCGTGTTCAATCCCAACGTCTCCGTGGGTAGGTTTGAAATGCTGGGCACAGAGTGTTGTTGGTCTGTTGCCGACTCCCTTCTCCCTTGCTTTTTTCATCCCACAATGCACCTTGCGGCGCAAGATTGGTCAAGTATCAGACCATGGCGTGTCCCTCATGCCATAGATCTTGAGAAGAAAGGGAAGGAGATGAAGGCAGTGAGAGAATAGCATATGATATGCAGTACAACGGATGAGTTACTCAAATTGTAGACTGGTCAGAAGTGGCTCATAGAGCTATTGTAGATGTTTACCCATTGGAGTAATCCTTTGTCTGGGAAGCTAAATGCAGGAAAAGTGCCAGTCGTCAACATAACCCCTCACAGTTTTACCTTGACTAAGACACCGGGTCTTGTCATTTTAATATCGATGTGAAACTACTGTTGACATCATTGAGTATCTTCTTGTTTGCAAGAAGATATCAATATGGGAACGAGTTCTGGACAAGTTCTTGCAATGCCCAGTACATTTCGCATTTAAGTGAGGTCATGAGATTGAAGAATCAACGGTCACGTATGTGACATGCTGAAATGCGTAGGTAATTTATAAGTCTTTGCCGTCCTGATATGTGATTTTACTTTCAGTGCAACAATTTTCCTTTGTCGGCCATTTACTTGCCAAACCTAGCAGGTAAAAGACAAAATTTGCAAAGTTGCAGTTCCTTGTTTCATTGTATAAGAGAAGAGATGAAATTGTTCCATCTATGAAGACGGTTATGAGATGAGTCCACTTGATAATGAGAGTATAGCAGATGCAGATATGATATCCCTGCCCATGCTGTGCTTCAGTTGATTGCTTCGGAGCTGCAGTCACTGTCGGCTAAGCACTACAGACGAAGTTGTTCAGTTGTACAGTGACATGGTTGCCTCCTTATCTTCTGTAAGTGTACAGCCGGGCCGGGCATGCTGATGGCTATAAACTATAAAGGGATTGTTCAAACAGCACTGCTTCAACTGCAAAGAGAGAAAAAAATAACCACAGAAAGACACAGATCTCACTCTTCTGCAGTGCAGTGATGTTGGAAAGAAGAAGGTAACTTCATCAGGTTTGCTTTGCTCAGATCAGTATTTAATCATGGCATTTGTAAATGCAGTGTGGGACTGCGCTAGCTAAGGTGGTTTGCTGGATTGGTAGATTGACGGTTACCTCGACCCATCATCTGATGGCCGCGCTGCCAGAGCAAGCATTGCTCTTATCCTAGCTCTAGCTAGGCCGCAAGCGCTAGCGCTGTTCTTGTATTATGTGGTGCAGCCAAGTTGAACCACAACGTTTAATGGACAGTACGGACTGTTCTTTGCTCTTATAACACATGATATGATGTGTGCAGCCGCTTAGCACTTGGACTAATGCTCGGCATAAATTACCAAGGGTTATCCATATCGATGCAACTCATTTGTTTGCTACAAATGATTTCCACCTGGAATATTACGACTACAGTCCTGCTGTCCTTGTGTCCTTGTGATACGTGCTAGTTGTGGGAAGAGATGGCAAATCAAGTATTGTGTATCTCTTGGGTCTGTGTTTAAGACCCAAGCTGATGAAGGAGAAATGGCACAAGCATTGCTACCGATAAATCTCTGCACAGACCTTCTACATGCTCAGGTTTTTGCTCAAGCAAATACCACCTACTTTATGAAATATGATTCATGACACAGTATATCTATGCATCTTCAAATAAACTGAATTCCAACGCTTAGCTACAGTCAACCTCGCTTCAAGTCAACATACCACTAGTCCAAGCATGGTAGTGGAAGCACTCGGTGTCCACATGCAAGTTGCTGCGTATGAATACACGTGGACATATGTCCTCTGTCATATTCATGATGCAATATGTTTTGAATGCACAAGTTCTGTATGACATTGTGCGTATAGGTATAGATTGGACATGTATGAACTCACAGACATGTGGACTCCACACTGTGATCTTGTGTGATGAAGTATCATTGCACTCATCATAAGCACACAACTCCCAGACTGACAAAGACAAGAGTTTAAGATTCAGCACTGATGTTCTCTTTTCTTGAAAACGTCACATCTTCAGCACTGGCCATCTGATCTTGAAGATATTACGGAACAATAAATATCGCATATGGAAAGAAAATACCTCCGCAGTTGTAAACTTTTATTTCAAAGAACTTTGTTCAGTCTCAATGGATGCAACTTGGGCGAGGTTGACTGTATTTACATGTTCCAGTTTAAGCAGCCAAAATAAGTCACTGAATGGAATCACAGTTTTGGAAATGGATTTTTTAAAACCCTTGTTACTTGTTTTCCTTTATCAGATATGATATTCTGCTGACAAGGTACACCCTTAATCAGCATATCATTACAAATCTTACAAGATTAAAGCGTGAGCTTTGCCATAGAGTATTAATTTCCCTTTGTCCCAAAATGATAGTCTTTCCCTTTGGTTTGTGAAGACGTTGCGATTCTTTCAGTGTGTTTAAGCGCTAAGATACAGAGTTTGGAATGATGTGGTCGCATACCTTCGCATCATATGCTGGGGACTAAAGACCACATGCTTACCGATATTTGTATGTTGAAGTCACTGCAGTTTGAATACTTACATGCCCGTGTGACTTAGTAGCGTTGTAATCACAGCTTCTATGGGTGCCTCAAAGAGGCCCTGCCAAAGCTGGACTACTATAATGCTGTGGACATGACATGAAATCACAATCAAATCTCTACATGCAACCCAAAGTTGCTGCAACTTCAGTTGGTCTGTTCATTAGTCTCATTGACAACTGTCCAAGCCATTTAAATTGATGTTTGGCTACCGGTAACCATCTTGAGCTCAATGTAGATTTGTTCATGCTTGGCTGCACAAATGGTACTTTAACATTTGTGTCAATGCTTTTACCCATTTTTTGAAGCACAAATGTATTTTGTGTGTATCAATATATCTCCGAGACATCTTCAATCCTCAGTGGTAGTAATCCTTATTTCAGGGGGCAAGGCCTTCAAAATAGACTTTGTCTACTGCCTGATGTAAATTCAACAGTGAATATTCTATTGAGTGAAGATCACAGCACTTGGGCGATACTTTCATTTTGCCATGGTCTGCTTGGGATCAAGTGAAGACATTAAAAAAAGGGGGATGTGTGCCAAGGAGGCAACTTCAGTGACAGATTAATGGACATCTTCGTGGAGGGGAAAAAAAAACATTATTTGTTTGGGTTTAAATATTGTTGATCTATGATTTGCTGTAAAAGCAATCTCAGGCGTGTTATATCTTGTCTCATCATCACATACACAGTGAGTTGTCTGGAGGAGTGTGTAAGTATGTGTCTTCTGTCATTCCACGCCCCCATTATAAAGTTCTCCCTCATTTTCCTTCTCTCCCTACCCCTCTCCTGGGATGGAATGGCCCTACCAGGTGTGCAGTCTGTGGTGCCAGTTACTGGCTTCTTCTGCAAGCTGTGTCGCCGCTTCTACACCAATGAGGCCAGCGCCTGGGTGACTCACTGCCGTACAGAAGCTCACTTCAAGGCTGTCAAGGTGAGAACCCGAGGCAGGGGACTGCTGTATACGCCTTGCATTTAGCAAGTCAAATTTTCTTGATAATTTCGCAAGTGGTCAAATTCGAAGTACTAGTACTAGTAGTACATGTGAGTGTGCAAGTCGTATTCATGCCGGGATCATAGTTAGTATTTTTGCGTGTTGCTCAAGTCGTGAAAATTAAAACCCGACAAAATATATGGTGTATACAGTAGGCTAGTACCAGTCATGTAAACAGTCTTGTCCAGCTTTAACAAGCTGCTTAGGATCATGTAAATTTCCTTGTAATCACAAAATCTTGTTATACTGAACATCAGAGACACAAAGATACATATGCACACATTTGACACTGGGACCAAGAGAATTGCCTAGTTGTATTGAAATCTGGTGTCTGTGCTGGTTATATGGGAGTAGTCTTGTACTTGGTACATGTCATAACTCATCTGGGCTTATCCATGGTAGCATGGTAGAAAAATGTGACATTGTCTCTTAAATGGTAAGGCTCCATTTGATATGAAGAATGACGGACATGGGAGGCAAAATGCTAGGGTTTCCGGTCCAGTTTGGTGTCCAATTGAAGGCAGACTAATGGACGTTCTAGTTAATGGTAGCTCTGGATCAGTTTGATGTAGATAAATGGGTGTTTTCTAAAGGAAGGGCAGAGGACCCAAAGTCAAAGAATAAGAGATCGTGGAGAAGACGAAGGATCCCATATTAAACAGGGAAGTGCTTCAATAGAAATCAATGTTCAATGTCCAAACAAGTTTAATTCAAGTAATGCTGTTACCGTACATTTGCTTTGCTGTGTGGTTGGTTGCAGCGGGCAAAGGCTGCTAGTGTAGCTGCCGCTGAGAAGAAGCGGCTAGCAGCGCTGGAGAAGGAGCAAGCCAAGAAGGATGCGTCTGCTGCCACCAACGGAGCAGACAAGGCCAAGGCTGTGGACCAGCAGAAGACCTCCACTGCCAGTAAGTCGTAATGGAGATGGGTTTGAGATATTAGTCCAGTAATCCTATGTGAAAAGACCACTCATAGGAAACAGATAAGGTCTTATTGAGCAGATAGCGGCTAGATTCTCTGGAAAAGAGTCCTACTGATGAGAGGTTGGGATATTAGTCCAGTAATCCTATGTGAAAAGACCACTCATAGGAAACAGATAAGGTCTTAATCAGCAGATAGCGGCTAGATTCTCTGGAAAAGAGTCCTACTGATGAGAGGTTGGGATATTAGTCCAGTAATCCTATGTGAAAAGACCACTCATAGGAAACAGATAAGGTCTTAATGAGCAGATAGCAGCTAGATTCTCTGGAAAGAGTCCTGCTGATGAGAGGTTGGGATGCTAGTACAGTGATCCTAAGTAGAAAGGCCACTCATAGGAAACAGATGAGGTCTTAATGAGCAGATAGCAGCTAGATTCTCTGGAAAAGAGTCCTGCTGATGAGAGGTTGGGATGCTAGTACAGTAATCCTATGTAGAAAGACCATTCATAGGAAACAAATGAGGTCTTTATGTACAGGTTATTAAATACAATTTTTAATGAGAGACATTGTCCATGGGAAGCGAACAAACCAGGTGGTCCTTCTGAATGGGTTATCACTTAGGCAATTGTCACTTTATTGTTAAAACAAAAACTCGTTCAGGCAGCCAAGGGCTAAAATGTTTTACTTATGTGATCCTTCTCTAGCATCTACATCAAATTAGGGGAAATTGTTGAAAAAAAAAAGGTTAAAAAAAAAAGGAAAATGCTGGTACATTTTATTTGTCAAGCAGATGGGTCCATTCAAAGAGATTGTCTGGCCCTACACAAGGGAATTGGCATCAATTGAAGCAATTGTAACCATAGCACACCATGTCTTCTGTGTCTCAGCTTGAACGCATTTCAACTTAACATCTTCCTCATTGACTTGAAATCGAGCACATCAAGATGAGTGAAGATGTGATTTAGGTTATTGACATTTTTTTATGTCTCCGCCACAAAGTGACTGGAGGCACTATTTTTAATTTCATAGAACTCATCAAGTAATTCTTCCCATTTGTGATCTACATGTTTTATTTTATAGGTCCTGAATGAATGTTGCTTTCCTCTTATTGTCTATATCTTGCATAAGAAATAGAAATGGAAATGAAAGCATTTGTTCTGAATGAAGGATTGAACCCAATTGTTAACCTTAGATATCCTTTGCTTTTTGATCAAGATGGAGAGGTGAGCGAACAGAAGCAGGAGCCTGCAGCAGATGGAGGTAAGAGCCAAGCCAAAGACATGAGTGACCCTCCTAGTAAGCCAAGCGAAGAGGAACAGAAGGAGCAGGTAGCAGAACAGCAGGCTGCTGAGAAGGAAGGAGAGGAGAAGGAGGAGGAGGAGGAAGGAGAGCAAGAGCAAGCGGTAGAGGAAGAAGAGGAAGAGGGGAACGATGAGGAACAGGTGGTGGACGAGGTGGGAGGGGATGATGACGAGAATACGGTGATTGACGAGGTCGGTGAGGATGATGAGGAGGAGGAGGGGCAGGAGCAGGTGGAGGAGGGGCAGGAGCAGGTGGAGGAGGGGCAGGAGCAGGTGGAGGAGGAGGGGGAAGAGGTGATGGAGGGGGAAGGGGAAGGGGAGCAGGAGGTGGAGAAGGAGGAGGAGGTAGAGGAGGTAGTGGTGGAAGAGGACGTACCCCCGGTCCAGACTAGTCCCAGGGTAGCGAGGGCAAGGAGGGGACGAGGAGGGCGTGGTGGGAGGGGTGGTCGTGGTAAGAAGCGCTAGATGGAACAACATCTCATGGAGTGTAGGACAGATAGACATACACAGACATACACACACAGAGGACAATCCAAATGAAGTTTTATTTTTATAATTGGTGCATGAGGAATTTCATTTTGAGAGAATCGATTCAAGCAAAGTAGTTCTTCCTAAAAAGACACAACATTACCAATATAGTGACATAGTACCACCATACCCAATTTTATATCTTGGCATATCTTAATAGGAGCCAAGGACCTGGCTATAAAGCCTTTCCTCTATTGCACAATCTACATTGAATGTACCTGGTTATGTATATACTGTATCTCCCAATTCCATTGCGTGTCCAGTCCTCATGCCAAGCCTTTCCCACACATGACACTGATCGAGCCAAAATGTGACATTTGTTTTCATATCATTGTAGTTGTGTGTATGTATACTGCAGTATCAATCTGACCCATTAATTCTAGAAGTATTTTCAGAGTCATATCTTTCTCTTCAAGTACATTTGATCTTGATTGATTTGATCACTTTACTACTTTTCATACTTAGAATAGATATGCACTTTGTATTTTCTACCCGTCCAGGAAGGAACATGTAATTAGAATGGTATTATGAATAGAATAACTTCAGTGTATTAGTCCAATGTAGAGAAATATGTATGTGATCATTGTAACTCCTCAATTAAACTGTATTATCACATACATATTCACTTGTGAAGTATTTGATAATTTCTTATCTTTGTGTGAACCACAATATTTACACCCTAAATCCCCATGCATCAGGATGATCATATGGGTCTGAATTAAGGCAGTATTTTTAGTGTTAGTATTTCAAATGTCTTTTGTGGAAGAACTTAGCAGATCAGAAATCTTTGACTTTTTAAACTTTCTTATCAATGTGCTTGTAAATATCTTTGCTATTTTTCAGCTTGTTGTATCCACACATGGCGCTTGGTAAACTGTGTCGTTGAGTTTTCTGTTTGTAGACACGTTTTGATAAGAGCCAAGTGCTGTTCCATAGAGTGTACATATGCTCTTTGATATTGTTCAGTGACCACACACCATTTAGGGTATTGCGTGATTGCTTTGGTGATCAATTACTTATTGCAGGAAGGCTCTGCCAGGATACGATCCCAACCTTTAACAATCAGTATTGGAGTATCTATTTAGTAAAATACATCAGATGAAGAAATAATTAGGACAATAAAAGAAGACAGCATGCTTGTTTTATGAGAGGCTAGTTGTGTTAAACTGTTGGATATATGCCCAACACTCTGTAAATACTATTGTACGATAGAGCCCAGATAGTCTAAATGAATTTGTTGAGTTTTGCACTTAGCTTGGAGATGAATGAATTCAAACATTAAAGTCTGTGCTGGTACTGTAAAACAATTGTTGGATTGAATTGAATTGATATTCACTGTCAGGTTGATAAACTAAAGGCTTGTATTTCTCTCATATTTCCATCTAAATTGCTGGAAAATATGTGAACACTTGTGAAGAATTTAAACGGACTACATGTGCTTTGTTCGAATGTAGTTATAGGAATGAGGAATAGCACATAATAATTTACATACAATACAATTCATATTGTTCTGCAATTATCGTAAAATAACTCTTTTAATTTCAGTTAAATATCAAAGCAAATAAAGGTTGGTGGAACATCAAAATCCTGAATTCATTTGTTTATGTGGTGTTTTTCTGTGGTCTACCTAAAAGTTTTATATTATTCTACACATTTTGACTTTTGGACGGTCTTGGAAAAGCTTGGGAAGTGTGTCATTCAATAAGGACACATAATATTCACATATCCACACATACTTGGTGTTAAAAAAAGCTTTGATACTTTTAAAAAATGGTTAAAAATTAGTTTCAACAAAAATAAAGCTGAAATTGACACATTTAGCCAAGGGATGTCAATTTCTTTAAGAGAGGTTTTGTAACATTTCATCCATTACTTTCCAGGTAATAATCCTTGGAATATTTTATGAGATTTTCACTCTTGGTCAAATTTTGACCTCAAAATTTGTGTGTATAAAATAATTAATTCAGGACACAATAACCATTGTGTATCACACCTGTCAATCATTCGTAACTTCCATCAAAGTGTCATTAATAATGCATGATGGTTCTGGCAGGAAAGAAGTTGTGGGTTGACATGTGTGATGCACAATGACCATTGTTGTGTTTTTAATTAAAGGGTTACTAAATTAAATAAGTTCCCACTAATCTATGTAAAATTATCCACTGAAAACGAATTTCACATTTGTTTGCCGCAATAAAGTCTCAGTTTGACGAAAATTGAAAAAACGCACACCTCAAGTGACATCAGAAAAGTCAAAATGCCATAAATGCCAACGGCGTGTAAGGAAGTCAACAATAGACAATTTTCGTAACGTATTCACAACTTTCCCCCGTAACTGAGTAGTAATGCATTATTACATTCA
This sequence comes from Arbacia lixula, assembly GCA_963669155.1. NCBI lineage: Eukaryota > Metazoa > Echinodermata > Echinoidea > Arbacioida > Arbaciidae > Arbacia > Arbacia lixula. Next base: position 54,415,006 of record OZ022576.1, on the reverse strand, counting down.
CCTGTATCTTGTCATTCACATTCAATGGATGGAATGCACTTTGAATCTATTAGTTGTTGCTACTCAGACAAACGCCGGACAAGCTTTGGGGTTCCCATTGGTAACGTATTGTTTGAACGGCGTGAATAAAGTATTTTATTCACGCTGTTGGCATTTATGGCATTTTGACTTTTCTGACGGAGGTGTGCGTTTTTTCAAAGTTTTGTCCAAATGAGACTTTATTGCGGCAAACGAATGTTAAATTCAGTTTTAGAGGATAATTTTACATTGATTAGTGGGAACTTATTTTTCTAATTTTGTAACCCTTTGATAATCTGATACCCACTAATTCTTCGATTCAAATTTGTCCAAAAGTGAAAATCTCATTAAACATTCAGTTTGTTACAAGAAAAGAAATGGATGAATTGGTACAGCCTAATTTGAGTTGAAACTTATTTTTGATTATTTGTAGTGTCAAAAAGTTGTTTTTAATACATGTACCTACTACATGTACTTGGACACTCGAACACACCTTCACACACACACATACACACACACACACACACACACACAAACAAACAAAAATACAAAAAAAAACACTCTTGCAAGGAACTTGCAAGGTAAAGACATTTTACAGTGTGCCCTGAACAACAATAGAAGCAGGTGCACATGGTGGAATGTTCTTTCTCTACCTTCGCATCGCTGAATAGCTGTTGCCCTATCTGCATGATAATAAGTTGAAATGTGGTTGACTATCTAATGAATTTCCATTTTAACTCTGCGAGTAGTGCCATTGACCCGAGGTCATTTTTTATCAACAATAATCTGTCGTGCGCAGATTGTAACTACGAACTGGCTTTATAGATGAGAGAGTATTCATACTTGCAATCGTACACGCACGCTCACACACATAGACATACACCCCAACCAACCAATATTATTGGTGCATGTTGACAAGAAATATTGGGCAGTCAAATGTCAAAGCTTCTTTAGAAGGTGGTTATCACATTTTTAATTGACTAAAAGGAGGTAAAATATTGGTACACAAGATGAACACAACATTGGTAGTCTGCAATACAATGTGAGTCCTGAATACAAAGACAGTATGATTTTGATAAATGAAATTACTATATAAATTGGATGACAATTTTAAATTTGGTATAAAATGTTAATTTAATTTGTTTAATGAAATACAGATATAATTTGTGATTTCAAACTGATAGATGATTACATTTATATTTCAGATTTTAAATGCACACAGTGACGCTCGAATCACTGTACATACTGCATGGAGCTACCTACAGGTGATTGCAGGCAATCACTGTACATACGCATGGAGCTAACTGCAGGTGATTGCATGCAATCACTGTACAAACCGCATGGAGCTAACTGCGGGTGATTGCAGGCAATCACTGTACAAACCGCATGGAGCTAACTGCAGGTGATTGCAGGCAATCACTGTACAAAGCGCATGGAGCTAACTGCAGGTGATTGCAGGCAATCACTGTACAAACCGCATGGAGCTAACTGCAGGTGATTGCAGGCAATCACTGTACAAACTGCATGGAGCTAACTGCAGGTGATTGCAATTTACTGCAGTCATATTGGGATGCCTTGCACTAGCTCCTCTGCATGGCAGTAAAATTCCTTACTGGGACCAATCTGGTGATTTTGATTTCTTGCATCATACTGAGCACTCAAGGAAGGGTACGTCTCAGACATGCTAGTGACACTTAAAAATAAGGAACAAAGGGAAATTCAAGTTCATGTAATATAATTCTTAGCCTTTGCATAACCCATTGCTTCTCCTATTCATGTTTTTGTCCAGAGCACGTAACTAAATTAACATGATATGGCTACGGAATAACAGCAGCTGAAATTGGGTTCATCTTGCTTCCCTGCAAGGTTGGACACGTTCATTTAGAGGAGTACCTTCAATTCATAGCATTAAAATGTCAAGAATTTCCCATTAAGTTTATAATATATTTCATTAAAAGAAGACTCATCCTCGACACAATATTTGTGTTAACACGATTATATACACAAGATACATACAAAATGACAAAAATAGTGCCTTCTTGAGATACACAAAAAGACATGTGTCATGTCTTCCAGTATCAACCTAGTACAAATATATTTGCAGTATCACAAGGCAACCTATACATTTCATTACAATATATAATACAATGATATAAATACGCTATATAATCGTCTGGTTTGTACAGTTTGCAATAGACGTAGTTTCCCCATCTCTAACGATAAGAAAGGGTGTAGAAATGATTTCCTCATTTCTATCAGTGGACGCTCCATCTAACCCTGTACATAGACTGAAACACAGTGGAAATAATACTTGGGGCAAAATACAGCAAGCAAAACACATTAGCATACTTAACAGCAAACTATAATCAAAACAAATGCTGCTTTACAATTCCAGCTGAACATGCTATGTATTTCTACACAGTTCCACATGTTGAAATATTGGATAAACATTCAAACGAGAAATCTGCAATGTATTATACAGAGTTCTACATAGCTTATTGCTGTGAAACAGGTTGAATATGAATTACCTTTGTGACTACTACATTCATAAATGACCTTTAACATGCAAAGCAAGAGTTGAAGAGTTGAATATAATGACTATTTGGGAAGACAAACAAATTGATCGAATTGATAGGGGGAGAAAATGAATTCATGAAGCAGTTTTAAGAACAAAATAAAGACACTTTTGCCCAAGAAATATCAATATATTGAAACAAAGAATTGTTATGGTTATAATACCCACATCCCTTTTCTCAGCCCCCAGCCCCTTTCCTCCCCCCCCCCTTCCCCCCCCCCCCTCCAGTAAGCTGCAGTATGTACGCACTGTGAGAGCACAGCTGTAATTTTCATGATCTACCAACTCGCCTAAATGAAACTAAAACAATCCCTTTTGTGTGATTACAGAGTCTTACTCTTTACATCAATTTAAGAAGAACATTCATGAGGATGTCTTACCTCAGTTATGAAGTGTCATCATGTTTCTTGAAATAGGCAAGTTCTGCCGACTTTGACACCCTTATTCAGGCAAAGCAATAATATGCAGAACTTTCCTTCACCCCTAACAGACTGCCTTTTTGAAGAGTATTACTTTGAAACGTATACAAAAATAATTTTGTAATTTCTCTTAAAATACATGATCAACTCATGAAGCAAACTTTGTTAATTGAGATAAAAATACAATTTTTTGGTAACATACATTACATGTAACATCAGCGCATAGATAATATTGCCTTTTATAAATAAGATTTATTTACAACATGTATAAATGCTAATACATACGTATGATAATGATTATCTCAAGAAGAAATTCATTAACCTCATAGGCAAAGAAAAAATTGTGGCTAATATAGAAAAGGTAACATTTCTAGAACTTTGTCATTAAGAAGGAAGTGAGGTGGAAATCGTTTGTCCAAACATATATATAGTTTACATTTTGGCCGCTGTAATCCCAAGAATCAGTAGTAAGCATGACATGCGCAAGTGAACTAAAGGGTGTCAGAGTCCAATTCTTTCTAAAGCAAACCACACGTATCTCTTCTCTGGCAATGAGCCTGGATGCCTAGCTTTGTAGCTTCCAGCTTTTGCCTCTCCATGATTTGATACGTATGATTCACAAGCTATTCACCTTATACATCCCAAGCAAAGCATACAAAGTCAACATCAATCTATTTCATACGGCAAAACAAGACTACAAGACGAGAAACCAAAATATGCATATGTGCAACAGTGCTTATTGCTAGATTATCATAGAATTTATGATTAAGAAGAACATTTTTTGCTGCATTTTGATACATTTCAACCATATAAGGCTGCAGACACCCGCCCCCACAAACATGTTGCCTATGAATGTAGATTAAGCCATTTTGAAGTTTGCTACATGCAACACCGGTACTCACAATCATACATTAAATAATCGCTTAGATTACATTGGCAAAATAGAAAAGATATTCTATTCCAAGGAAGATGATATGATTAGATCACTTGTTTTTTTTTCTGAATGTCTTCCTGCAGTAGATTTCATCACAATCGTCTCTTGTACTACATAATATCAGCTGAAAAGTTTCTTTCCTGTCCATTCTTGCTCTTATTCAGACTGTGATGAGCTTGTGCTGGCCGAGTCGGTTCCTATGGGGACAGGTCAGCACTCTCTCAAAGTCTCCTCACTTCTTCGCACTTCAATCAACGACAGCATAAATAAGTCTGTACACCACATGGTTAAAGCAAACATGACAAGGTAAAAAAACTTTACATATATAAATAAGGTGTGAGCCTTTCACACAGAAATTGTCCAGTCTGGCGAGTGTCGCGCCACATAACAAAATGAGTGTCTCTAAAACGCAGCAGTGGATTCCACACATTGACTGTCATTTTGGCTCGCGAGTGAATACATTTCCCTAGCTAGGTGCTGGGTTTGCGCACCTCCCGCGTTCATCTCTCGTTTATTTCCAGTTCTGTTGGATTGGATGTGATATGCGCGGGTGACGACGCCTCGCTGCCGTCGTAGGAGTACTCCGAGTCCGAGTACTGCCCCATCTCACCGAAGTCGTCCTCCTCCTCATCGTAGTCCAGCGGGTCAGCGGCGGAGCGTCGCTTGCTGTTCCTCTGCCAGGAGATGTAGACAGACAGCGACATAACGGAGCCCGCTACCGCAGCAACCAGCGCCACCACACAGAAGTAGAGCGGCTCCATGCTCTCCCCTCCCTGGGGGGTGCAGGCAGGGGGGGCGGCCTGTAATCTCTGCACTGCTGGAGCTTGGAAGGGTGAGGCTGGTGTGTCTTCTGTGATAGGGATAGAAGAAGGAGAAGGAGAGATGGTAACGAGGGGCAGGGAATGATAGGGCTCACAACCCTGATACACCTATTATCAAGAATGCTTACCATACTTGATCTTTAATCCACATACCACTATCTGTTATCCAGAAATTCCTCAAAACACCACAATTGCCTACACTTAATTTTTTTCCATATTTGTTTTTCAAAATGAAAAATATCATTATTCAGTGTTTTCCCCAGCAATTGTTAGTTCATATCAAGTATAAAAAATGGGATGCATTAGAAAAAGTGAAAATTAATTGAAGGCTCCCTGAAAGGGAAGATTATATATGTTTAAATATTTCAAAAACATTTTGATGCACAGTCTGCATTAGATATGTATATTTTGCATCTGCAATATCATTTTTTGAAATAAATAGAATGTAATTCGATTTGGAGGGATAAAGTATTTTGAAGTCGCTTCAATTCAATTTATATTAAGCAAAATGGAAAATTCACAAAAGGCGCTTACCACTTAAGCACCAGTCAATCTGCTTGACACACCCCATGCACTGTCCGTACATGGGCGTGGCACTCTCACACTTCCTGCTACGGTGCCGACGCCCCTTGTGACTGCAGGACGTCCACTTGCTCCACTCCTTCCAGCCCAGGTTGTTGACCTCCGTGGTGTCCAGAGCAGAAGAGGCTGCAGGGTTCAGCGGGTCACGCTGACCAGCACGCACTGAGATGCCTGGCCAGTCAGGCACTGGGGGAGGGGGGGGGGGGGGTGGGGCAGAGAGAGAGAGAGAGAGACAGTGTTTAGCATACAAGACTGATAATGTATATCAATCACTTTCGACACAATACAGTCCATTGTGGATCAAAAGCTCTCTTCACATCTCCCTCAAGACACACAGAGAGAGAGATGGTGTTTAGCAGACATGACTGATGATATATATCCAGCAATTTCGACACAATATAGTCCATCATGGATCAAAAGTTTGTTCACATCTCCCTAGAGACAGAGAGAGAGATAGAGATAGACAGAGATAAAGAAAAATTGAGAGAGATAAAGAGAGAGAGAGAGAGAGAGAGAGAGAGAGAGAGAGAGAGAGAGAGAGAGGGAGAGGAAGAGAGAGCAAGGGGGAGTTCAGCCAACAAGATTGATGTGAACTGGACTGTATCAATTTGAGACATAAAACGGTTGTGCACCAAAAAATTGTTTTCCCATCTCTCTAGAAATCTATTTCAGAGTGGTTGTATACTTGTAGTCGGCTGTGTGTGTAATAGAGATATCAGTCAAGAGCTGTATTTTTATTTGTGTGTCATCCTGGCAATTCATTGCGATATATGTATCTTCTCTATTCCCAATTATTGGCAGAACGTACAAACGATGCAAAAAAACACATCAAAAGACAATCATTTGATTTGTGCATTTCTGACATGTAAAATCATGGCCAGTTTGCAATGTATTCAGAGCTAAATCACATTTTAGAAATCGGTAGCTGTATGCGGTGATAATTCCCCACTCCTGGTCCATGTTGCATATACGTTTTTAATTATTGTAACTTACATCAATGGTAACTACCATGGTAACAACCAATGAGCTCTCATTATTGCACCTGTTGCCATGGTGGTTACCATCGATAAGTTACAATAATTGAAAAGCTATATGCAGCATGGCCGTGTACTCCAGACATACATGTCGTTAAACTCACGATTAAAGACAGTGTCCTTTTCACAGTTGGTGCCATCACAAGGAGCCTCCTCTGTGGCGTCTCCTTGGCAGTTGACTCCATCATTGAGCGGGGTGGGGTTGGTACAGGCTCTCTGCCTGGTCTTGACTCCCTTTCCACAGCTCACCGAACACTCACTCCAATCACTCCAGCAACTCCAACCTCCATGTACTGCAGGGAGGGCAGGGGGAAAGGGAGATACCGATAAGCGGAACCCACGTGTATGCTCAAACAACCCCGTCTTATAAAGAGCTGCGATTGATCCTAACCAATCCCCTGTCTCTAATGGACAGACAGAGTTACGATTGATATCAATCACAGGTCAAGTTGCAATCAATCGTAATTCTTTATAAGACAAGGCCCTGGGATATTGCCATGAACTATTTCAACCATGTTCAAATCAACACAATGATATCTAGATATTTCAATATTTCTGTAAGACTTTAAAGTGTTTTACGTTTTACAAGATACCAACTGAATATACATCAGTAATTAATACAAATATTGTTAGACACATTTAGGACTGTTCTGTCACAGCTTCTGGAGATAGCAGCATCGAGATAAGGAGGCACATAAGAATAAAGCCCAAATAGGAAAATTAGTGCACAGCTGAATAACTGGAAATAAGATAGACACAAGTAAAGATGAGCTGGTGCTATATGCAACATGCACGGATATTAGGAAGAAGGATAACGCAAAATGCACAAATCATGCTTGGACATGCAGTCAGGTTATGGAGCAAGTTGTATTTCTGCCCCGTTTTACTTGGATTTAGGGTTGTATATAGGGAGAGGGTAGGCCTTTACTCTATGGGTAGTGGGTGGGGGGGGGGGGGTCATGTAATATGGGGAGGGGAGGACCAGAAGGGATGAACCAGGAGAGGGAATGAAACAACCAACTAGCAAACCACAAGGACATGTTGGGGACCTCTGCCCTAATTTGACAAAAGGATCAAGGCAAGCATTTTCTTGTAAAATGAGCAAAATGTGTCATTTGCATTAATAGGCAACAATGCGACACCACATTATATTAGATTCAATACCTCAGAGCAAGATAAATACTTCTTTTCCAGATTTTGCCTGTACATAGGACATACTGCATACAATCTAAAACATTAATAGCTCATATTTTCAGTAATTGTCACTTAATTTTTTTTTCTTTTTATCAAAGTAGGGCACATTTCATGTAGGATATTTATCATCATTCTCATCATGTTCCGTTCAATAGTTGAACGGTTTGAAACATGATTGCCTATATGTGGGGAATGGTGGGCTGGACACAGGGACACGCAAAGTTGATTACAGCAAGGTTAGGGCAAAGCAGAGGGAAGATGCAGATTACATGCAAGGCACAGTCATGGGGGTTAGACCAAATATTACCTGGGCAGGGGACATAGGAAGGGCAGTCCCGCTTTTCGTAGTACTGTCCGTTACAGTCGGCATTATCTGGGAAGCAGCTCCGGTGCCTGACCTGCACACCCTGGCCACACGACGAGCTGCAGGGTAACCATGGCGACCACATGGTCCAGCCACCAAAGTTTTCTGGTTGAAGGAAGGATTAGAGACATGGTCCCAGTCATGGGATTAGCTCGAACCAATCAACACAAGGGATTGGCAGACCAGGCGAAAAGGGGGGGTCCTGGAGCCTGCCTGGTCATGGATCGATTGTAGACACTCAATCAAGTATGAGATCATGTTTCCTTGAGGTAATCCATGCTATCCCCATCTTATTTGTCTATTTCAAAAGTTCTAACAAATTTCTTTGTGATGTTTAACACATACAAGAGAAACTCACGAGGATATAATTCACATTTTTCTGAATGTTGCAATATTTTTTTTTCATTAGCATATGTTTTTAATCTCAATATGAAGTTATATTCAGTAAATATCTTCCTGTTACTTATTTTTTACTTTGAAAATCTGTATGAAAAGAACTTTTGATGATGGGGATACCATTTCCTACTTAAATCATATTTCATTCAAAACAAGGCAATAAAATCAAAATAAACTTATTAGTTAAATGTTAATTGAAAAAAGATTGTCATTGCAAAATGAAACGCAAGCATAACTATCCCTTGAATTTGGCCATTCCGTTAGGCATTCCTTGTGGTTAATATTTTAGTTTCTTTCAAATTTCCATCCAGCCAATTTGTACGTTTTTTTTTCCATTAGTGCAGCCATTAACCAAAACAAAAAAATACAGGCATTTCATGCATTTGAAAGAAGTAGCTTAGCTTTCTCCTCAGTCCAGTTGCTTTTAGATTTCATCCCATGAAGCCATGAAGCCATGATTCTATTACAAATTGATTACTCCTTTGTCTCAATAATTCTTCCTTTTTGTTTGATTTTGTTGGCCTCTCTCTATCGGATTGCTAGAGAGAAGGTGTAAATATTACAACCCCAATAGTGGTTTGTATTTATTACAACAAATTTGTAATCAAACTTTGAGATGTTTATCTGTTAATGTATTATATGCTACAGGGCTAGTCAATTATGTTGGCATGGAATCTAGTACAGCAGATTTGCACTATTTTCTTTACAATTAAAACATAATTAGATACAGACTTTCAGAATGGTTAAAACTGATGGTAACTAGCAGTCTTGAAGCCATTTATAATAAAGTCTACAAATAAATCACAATTAACCATTTTAATTATTCATTTTTTGTTTGCCAATGATGTAATTGTGTGCGACTTGACCACTATCTCTTTGCTAGCTAGCACATTAAGTCAGAACTGATTCTAGTGGAAAACATTCCAAAGAGCGGATACAAATTTTGTCTTCTCTGCAGCTAGTTAACAAGAGATGAGTAAGTTTCTGCCACATTGGCTCTCGACATTTACATCCTTCCTGATCTGCGACTGAAAACAGATTATTGATTTATCATCATTTTGACCCAGGATAACCGCTTTCAAGACTGTCTGGCGAAATGACATCTATCCCTCGTTACTCGACTGTGAGACCATACGCTGCTGTGATGGATTTGTGTGTAGTACCGGTGCACGAATGCAAGGGTTGCAGGTTGAGGATTCAACCTCTGTCTAGGACTCACCACTGTCTCCCCAACACCTCTTGCTGGTGCTGCTGAATGGGCAGAACTTGAACTGGCCCTTCATGCGGCCTACGGTCAGCATGGACCGGACGGGCACCTGGGCACGGCAGATGTACTTGAAGCGTTGCATGAGCAGGCCATCCTCAGACACGTTATGCACCAGCCAGGGCGTCCAGTCAGTGGAGCGACGTGTTTCTGAGAAGGCAACGACAATGGAATACCATTTACTTAACCTGTACCACTCAATGTACAGCTCTACGCAATTTGAACACATGACTTGTTTTAAAACTGTACAAATAGCACATTAAGACTTACAGGAATAAAAAAAAAAAGGAGTAGCACTTAAATTTTTACTGTCAGTTTATGTATACATCATTTGGTTTTCTTGAATATCTATTTTTGGAAACTGGAGCAATTGAAACAGAACATTATTCTTTCCATTTAAAATTATCAAAAACATTTAATACATAATTTGAAACATAAAAGAGACAAAGCAAAAGAGTCATTGAAAGACAGACAGAAGACTAACAATTCCTCTTCCTCAAGTCATGATTTACAGTGTTTTTCTTCTGCGTTTTTGGCCTTGCAGGTGGCGTTACTATGAGGATCTGGCATAATTGGTTAATCGCTCATTTCCATCTATTGTGCATGCTAATCTGGTGGGATAGTGGCAATGATCTGTCTCAGCCAGTATTCAACCCATGATCATCTTGGCAGCTCAAAGATATAGACAAATCATCATCATTTGATCACAGAGCTTAAGAAATGCAATGTATTATGCCATATCATAATCCTCTATTGGGTAAAATTAAAAATAGCCTTGAGGGTAAAAGACATCAAAAGTAGAGTTAGGAGACAAACAATGAAGGCAAGAAAGTTGCGAGGGACCTGGAATCAGATTAGAAAATCTGGGAAGAAATATAGGTATCTAGAATTGAGAATCTTTCTGCATGCTCATTTCCCTTTTTTTATTTGTTTTATGAATCTGGCCGTTATATTACATAACAATAACATCATATAAATAGCCCATTTGTATGTCTGTTGCCAAGGAAAGCTAGTAATCCCTCAATATGGAAATCCTGCTTCTTGCACCCCTATCCCAGAATGGAATCTCCCACAAAAGTCCATCTATTCATGTAGAGTATCCTTCTAGATTAGACTCCTCTATTACAAGGTGAGGAAGACAGTTCACAATGATTATCATTAAACTCAGTTGTGGTCCCTCACCTGGGCAGGATTGCTTATTGCACTCCCGTGTCTGAGTGGAATCTCCGATGCATGACTGTCCGTTGACACAGTCTCTGACTCTGGATTGGATTCCTCCATTGCAAGGAGAGGAGCATTCTGTCCACATACTCCATTCACCCCAGAAACCTGCCAAGGAGCAAAATGAGAGTCTCCTTTAATATGATGTGATATATTTTACGCTGAATAGTTTTCAGCATACACATCATATACTACCATTTGAATATATCTCCTTCTTTGATCTTTATAATCATGATAAAATAACCTTTTCTTTCAATATGAAATCAACCATTGTTAAAAGATAAGTTTATGCACTGAATTTTCAAGTTTGTTTTGTTGTCAAATCAATTTTATTCAAATATTCTTGAGATATGAACATATGCTCATATCTTGTTTGAATTTTTAAGTTGCTTGTATTGGCTAGCTGTTGTACTTGAATAAATACTAGCATATAATCTACAGACCATCTGCATGTGACTTTTATCTGGATTGTCCTTCAATAATCATGCACTACGTTTGTTTGTCCCATTGAATAGATTCTGTGCTTAGTACACAGAAATAAAGTGAAGATATCAACAGATCATGAATTCCCTTCAATGAAAACTTACTCTCTTAGTTTGATTTATGAAGTATTGCATCATGCAATTTGAGAAAACAAAAGTCCAGAATTTAGATATGCCTTAAAAGAACATGCCTTAATAGATAATGCCTTCATAGAACATTCCGTGATATGCAGAAGTCATAACAATATAGTCATGCTCCCATGCCTGATGGACAGTAATACCAATGTGATGATAATGCAATATTATTTGGACCCTCATTGGATAAAAGTTTTGAAATCCTTGGTCTACCAGTATTCACACAAGACTACAATGGCCAATCCCTTCACATCGACATGTGAATAAGACGTTAATGAAGTAAGACATCTTCGCGTCAATATTCAACAAAAGTTTTGATTTCAAGTGCAATAATTCTTTTCTGTACATACTGCAAAGAAAATTAAATGTGACATAGCTAAACTGTGACCAAGGATTCAAACATTTTAAGAGCTGATTCAATATTACAAGTATTTAATGATGCTCCCTGTACAGTCCAGAATGCATGCCAAATGCTAAAAGCTTTACATTGATAAAGTAACTGAATTTGTTTAATAATCGATTCTGATATCCCCATTCAGTTTGATGCAGATGCATATATATAGATATTCAATCATAGTCATGCATGCATGGCTTGTAAAATATTACCCAAAACCTCACGGTTTGCTTCACTGTATTTTTACGAAAATAAGATGAAAAGTCTTATAAATGAATGATAATGAGGCAAAGAGAATGACAATTTTTGGTTCTTTTAAAGTGCAGTTTAACAATGAATACAATTGCACAGTGCTGTTTTTTTTCTTTAAATGAATGATGGAAATGTATCACCAACTTTTTGAAATAATAATTATGAATGCATGAACAAAATGTTGGAATGAAAGGAATTTATAATGAAAACTAAGATCCAGAAAAGACACTGTGATGGAATCCTACCTCTGTTTTGCCTGCATTATCCACATGAATGGATAAAGATGAAAGCAGAACAAGATGAATTTTTTAAGCTCGGACCTCAAATGTTATTTCAATATTGCCAATCCATACCTCTGTCCACCAAATATAATTTGTTACTAGTCAGACAAACTGTCAAGAGCAACTTCTGGTTCAAGTGAATAGGCATTTAATCTGCCAATTACTGGAAACTTATCTGTATAGGGCTGATTTAATACATGAATAGAGAGATTTGTGTTTCTTGATAGCCAATTCATACATCTGAGAAACTCGAAAACATCAACAAAATAATGGGAAATAGACCAGTTCATTAAAATATTCTCATTTCTTCATATGTTACAAACATTTTTTTTTATTTTAAAAAAGGGCAAATTCATAGTCCATATGTCGACCAAATTTCAATTATATTTTAGACTTGTTTTGACTTTTCACCAAAAAAAATGAAATGTGAATATAATAGTGAACTGGTCTTTGTACATGGAAATGGGATGGAATGTCACAATGCACACACATGCACTCAAGTACCTGGCCTGTAATTATCAAGCGACGTGCCGGGCCCATCATGGCCGCTGGGTCTACCTGTACAGTTGATGACCTGCTGATACTCCCCGATGCAGACCGACCCACCGCACTTTGGGCGCGGTGAGTCGCAGTCACGGTAACGACACATGCAAGCCTCGAGACCAGCTGGGTCAGAGCACTGGGTCCAGTTTGACCAGTGACCGAAGGCCCCATCCACTGGACGATAGAGAGAAGAGGTACCAATTACATCATATTCACAGTAAGTATTAACAAGTCTTAATTACTTCATTCACACAAATATGCTATACACTATACACGAACTTATATCAATTAAAAAACTCCAACCTCCGGTATCATTCATTCTTAGCTGCTGTATTCAGTATGCTGGTAAAACCTGAGGTATAACAATGGTGCCATGCAGTACCTGTTTATTAATTCATAGGTAAACCACAAAGGTTTTCAGGAGCCCTTTTGCTCCACATGTAGAAAGACTGACACCATTTTCAGTAAGCATTCTTGAATATCATGTCCCATGCTTGTAGACGGCGAATTCATGATAGAGGATACCTCAACGTATCTGAACATTTACAATACTAGCTGGCAGTTCTTAAAGAATTTTGTAACTGATTTTTACTGAAACACACAATATATACACATTTCTTTAGATAGAAAGAAGTAAATGAAGGAGACTCCAACCTGAATTATCCATGATTGGGCAGCCACTCATGTCTTGCAACCAGAACTCCTCATTGTCAGGACTAGATAGCAAAGAAAGAAGAAAAAATGAGGGGGAAATAAGTAACCTTCTCTGGCCTCATCATGTCTATTGAAGACTTTCAAGAAATGATCTTTATCTTACGATGTACTGTGATAGACATGCTATTCTGTAATGTTTCTTGTACATTAGATTTGTAAGAAAACATATCACTCACAAATCAGTCAATATAAGTACATTTTTAAGCGAAAATGTAAATATATGACAAAGTTCAATGACCAAAAATTTGATATACATTTCTTCTCCGGCATCTTATTTGATTTGTTTGTGTTTACATGTACTTTTTCAGCACCATCGCAACCTCATATATTCTATATGCATATATGAAGTTAAATCCAGGAGACGGTAGCTGTTGTTGACATTAGACATTAGACCCATCTTAAAGAAGCCGCCTATAGACAGAGACAGCTCATCCCGTTCTTCTTAAGAAGAGAGGAAGATGACAGGAGATCTCCAGCTGATGTAGAGAGGAGCAAGGAAGCATGACACATGCCCACAGACGAGTACACAAACACGTCTTAAAGAAAACAAGACACAGAGACTCCACCCATTCCCCTTCCCAAGATAACTCTCTTGCAGTTCACCATGGTCTCACTCACTTGGCTCTTTTTATATCACTAGATGCAATGTTTTCTATTTTGTGTTTTGTTTTTTCTTAGAACTTAGTCACTAATTCATTAACTGCATTATTTTTTCCTGATTTGAATATATTTAAATACATTCCATCAGCTGTTATTTTGAACTAGTATGATTTCATTTAACATTTAAGCATGGTATGTGTAATAGATCAAAAAGAAGATTGTACAAGTAGACTTTTTCAAAATATCCATGAATTTCAGTCATATCACATAAGCAAACAAACCTATTTCAATCAATTCTTGATTATTCCACATATCTACCATATTTCCTTTCAAAGCATTATTGCTTATGAAATAACATTACCATTAAGAATAGCTAGAAAGGGTCTGGTTTTTAAGGCTAGGAGAGGTTTGGCCTCTGTCAGTAGGTCCATGTAACCCATGCCCTTCAGGCTCGGCCGCTACCCCTCTCTCCCTCTCTCAGGACCCCCCTTCATCCCAGACCTCAAGCTAAAGTTGACTTTTCAAACCATCCAAGTTTGCTGCCGAAAGTTCACTCCAAGTTCACTAGCCCAAGACTTGTTTAACATTCAAAGCTCATGTTTCTGTTTCATCTCTCTGCAATCCTTTGTGAATTCAGATCTGTTACTACAAAGCCAGTATTTTCTTTTCTTCTCCAATTTCCTCTGTCCCGTTTCCCAATCATGATAGATCTTTCATTCAAATACCATCTGTATGGATTCGGAGTATTGGTTTCCATAGTGCCTGATATCTATGTTTCAATGAAGAAAAGGGAGGGAAAATTGAGCACCCCTCCCCCCCCCTCCAAAAAAAATGGGAAAAAAGGAGGACAGAAAGAAATCAAAGACAGAACTTTAAAATGACATGTAAAGCATCCAATTTTGCTCCATTCAAACATATCAAGAAAAAAAGAATGAGAAAAGTAAGAGCAATAATTTTTTATTTCATTTTCTTCTCCCCCTCTCTCTTTACTTGTCTTTCCTTCTCTCTCCCTGCATTTGATTTTGTACTAGAGAGTAAGGTAGCAGTCACATATCAAAACTGCTCCTAGATTCCATCTCTGACATCTCCAACCGATCAAAACAAGATGTCAGTTTGTGTCTGCCTCCTGTCCCTGTATCTATTAGATTAGTCAAATCGTGTGGGCCGGAATCCAACTTGTGTCACTTTCATTCTCAGATTGCGCCAATACAGTCGTTTGCTTCAATTACATTTCTTGATTAGTTTCCCCCCACTCACTGTATAGAACATCTTCACACATAGCTGCGGCATGATGCACCGATCACAGATAGAAGACAGAGTTCTATCCTGTCTTCCATATCCAGATGTCGTTCTTTTCCTCCTGAGCCGATTGTTTGCCCACATCGCTAATCACAATGGACTTTTATGACGCTGAACACGGCTCTTCAAAATGTGTTTTTAATCTAAGAGTGTCTCAACTCCACTTGTTTTTCTTGCTACTTTCTTGCCTAAAGATGGCTTCCATGTCTGCTTATTTATAGAGCCTGTGCGAGTCATAAGGAAGGTAGAAACAATGTGCACATCCCTGGTGCACATGACACCATGACATTGCATAGATTCCTAATCTCACCAACTTCCCATCTCTTTCCTGCTCTTTTAAAAATACATTGTGCCAACATCTTCCTTACAAAAGTCCAGTTAATTTTGTACCACAAGCAAAAGCAAAACCCAAGTGCAATTAGAATACAAGAGTAACATAGTCACTCACACAATTCTTTTTCCTTAGCTTGCGTTCCCCCCCCCCCCCCCCCTCAAAGAAAATGGGGTAATAAAATTAATACACATCTTCAGAATTCCACTCTGGGTCCAAGCCACAGCTCTGTTGTATGCAAACATCTAGTGATGGATTTGATTAATGATGATATATACCATCATGCATACCCTATCAGGTGATATATGGCTTATTCTCCCCTGTGGCATATCATATATTCTACCTGATCTTGTGATGATATATATATTTTTGGATTCGTACATTGGCACTCAAACAATGTGCGGAGTTATATATCGTCTCAGTCGACCCAAGGCACGTCAGCTGCATACGAATCTTACTGTTTGTTCCGATTCGGTGAATTGACTTCTTAGCTGTAGACTGCTGAAACCTTAAACCACTGTGAACTAGGTCTTGGAAAGACCACATGCAAATCACTGAGGCCACCCATGGCCAGTATATGGTAAGTTAACCTAGATATATATACTTTATCCTGTCATATTCCTGTTTAGGTATTGGAAATGTATCTGAAGCGAGTTTTATCCTTTATTTTGAATATGTCTTTCATGCAGTAGTCAAATATTCCCATTAACATGCAAAATAAGCTGCATTTGGTTATTTTAGTACACATTGATACAATGATGATTTGCTATAAAGCTATTGCGTACCAAATTTAAACATATGAACATTGAAGTACCACTATAAGGCACTGTACATAGAAATATGTTTTCTGATTACCTTGATGTACAAATTTCTGAAAAGATGTGAAATACTTTGGGCACAGATTGGGACAGATTTGTGACAAGTTACTGGCATTACTTACTCTTCTGGATAAGTTGTGCAGGCAGATTCCAGTAAGTTCCAGCCACAGTATGGATCTCTGGCATTCAGGCATTCCCTGATGGAAGAGAGGAGGAAGAGAGAAAGAGAGGGGAGGAAGAGAGAAGGAGAGGGAGAGATAGAGGGAGAGAGCGTGGGGGAGGAGAGTAAGAGAAGGAGAGTGGAGTAAAAGAGGGAGAGGGGGAGAGGAGAGGAAAAAGAGAGAGAGAGAGAAAGAAAGAGAGGGGAGGAGGGAAAGAGGAGAGAGAGAGAGAGAGAGAGAGAGAGAGAGAGAGAGAGGGAAGGAGGGAGAGAGGGAGAGAATGGAGAAGGATTAATAAACCGTGAGAGCTTCAGCATAATGAACCGTGATCTTGTACAGTGCAACGAGCCAAGAAGGTGACACATAAGAAACTAGCATTCCAATATCACAATGGTAAGCATTGAGTACACTGCACTTTCCAAGAAACAAAATTGGCACTGCACTATCTGCTCTATAAGAGGAGCTTAGAGACTCATTGCAGATAGCTCAAATAAATGACATGAATCAAGAGGCACACTCCGCAAACATCTTCATTTTCTCATTTAGAATGGCTATACTTAGTACAAACTTGAGGCACACTTGATCAAGAGAAATGCATGACACATGCTATACTGGAACACCTAGAGGATGGTTTAGGATCCACATCAGTTTATCATCAGAAGATGTTAACATTATGGTATGTTTTACCTCTTTATTCTGTTGCCTGTCCAAA
The DNA here is from genome assembly GCA_963669155.1 of Arbacia lixula. NCBI lineage: Eukaryota > Metazoa > Echinodermata > Echinoidea > Arbacioida > Arbaciidae > Arbacia > Arbacia lixula. Next base: position 54,397,462 of record OZ022576.1, on the reverse strand, counting down.
TCAATCAAGTATATACTTTCAGCAAAAAATTTGAGATTAAACCTAAGCATTAAAACTTAAACTACTACTCCAGTTTTGTTTGTTTCCTTTTCGATCGTACTAAAAACTAGTGTGAGAAGTTGTGAATGAAAGTGGAATTGGATCACACTACATGTATTCAGGTTAAATGACCAGGCATGAAACGTGTTGACATGTAGGCCAGCTAATATAGAAGTTTCACAGATTCTAATCCTCTGCTTTGAATCTTTGTGAATGGATGTAAAATGAACCCAAACAACCACACAGGGCTCTTTCCGTAACACATCCATCAATTGACCTACTTCACTTTGTCTTCTTACAAAGTTCCATCAGCAGCTTTCTATTGCCCTGTGGGTGGAGAACTTTCCATTTTGGGGTTTAATATCTAAGAATGGACACACTCAAAAAATTTACAGAGAATTAAGACATTTTTTACTATGGGTATCTTTTTTGTTTCAATTCTTATTCCAGTTTTGTTTATGTTCCATATTTTCTCTTCATTAACAAGATAATTCAATTGCTAACATATTTAGCAAGATAATTCAACCTTTGAAAATTGGTGCTGAACCTCTCAAGTAAAAAGGAAATTGGAAGTGAATCAGAATTAATTATAGACAATCTAATTAACATGGTATTGAATTTCATGAACACAAATAGTAGGATGTCTTAAAGGTAATTTGATCACATTTAATGACTCAATTTCTCTCTTCATCATTGGCTTCTTACCTCTGAGTGACAAACTGATGACATCTCTCTACTGGTACCTTAACAACTGCATCCGGCAGGCCAATATACAGTGTATTCTGTAGAAACAAGAACACAGACACAAAATATGCGAGTTAGATTAAGTTTCCATGCTTGCAATAGCCGCTGTAATGACACACAGTGTGTGTGAAAAGTACACACGACTCTCACCAGAGTTACTTTAATATCACTTTTTTTTCTGGTCTGTTTACGCATTTGATCAGATGTTCCAAAATTAGCTCAGCCCCAATCCTCCGGGGACACTGGCTATCATGGCTAGAACTCATTAGACGACTCAGCCTAGGAGTCCAGCCGACAATGTTTTCAATTAAATGTCTGCAGAAAGTGTCATATCTTCTTCCGTGATGGAAAACAGCATGTGAATAACTCCCAAAATACGTCCACACTCATTATTATTTTCCCCCCTCTTTTGGCAAGAATGTTTGTTTTTTTCTCAGAATTTCTTGATCTCCTTTAATGTTTTTGAATGAATTTGTTATCCACATACACATTCATCTGATGATGCCAAAGTAATCTCAACATTTGATTTGAATAGGGAAACATTTGATCAATGGATTAAGTATTCAAGGTACAGAAATATAATTCAGTAATGCTCAAAGAAATTTCCAATGGTAAGGAATTGAATTACTGAACATTGATAAGGGACCCAGGAAAGACAGATATAAAAGTCAAACACAATAAAAGTTAAAATGGAATTATAGATCAATCATTCATTAAGTTTTATGACCAAACCTTTCACATAACATGTTTCCAATTATCACATTCATGTACAAAATATATACACCATTCACATGAAGTATGACACTACCCTTTGAAATATTTATGTGTAGAAATTGTCTAAAAGTTCAACACATAACTGAAGAAAAGATTATATTCAAGGATGTTCCTAATTAAGATGCCAAACTCACAAATTGAGTTCTTCTATAAGGACAATGCTTATTGAATCTTCTGTTAACCGATATGCTCTTTCAGCAAGACACATCTTTGTTCGCATATGGGTGCGTGATTGAGACTTGCAGTGAAGGGTGAAATTTTCATTTTGAGCGGAATTCTCCTGAGATGAGGCAATAAGTACACTATTAGGTGTGCATTGTGACCATAACACCCTGGTTTGTCTTGTTGCAGCGGTCGTGATGTAAGCATGAGGACTGTTGATAGAAGAACATTGGGATGCTCTTCTCTGCTTGGAGCGTGACTCTCCCAACTCTTCCTCTCCTCACATTCCTTCCCTTCTATGCCTTGTGTAGCCACAGTTAATGAGATAGCTTTTGCTCTCATCAATATTTCACATCAAATGCTTTGCCAGTCCTGTTAATTTCGCTTCCTTTCCTCACTATCTTGAAATACATTTTGATCACATGCAATATGATTAAAACCGTTAAGTCTATTACCGAAGTATACCAATATATACTGGAAATGAAATGCAACATTATTTACTAGTAGCTTATTTTTCACAAATTTTTTTAAGGGGAATAATGCTAACACAAGGAGTGAAATGCTTTGAAATGCACATTTTTTTTAAACCTTTTCATGGAATGCTTGTGCTCAACGGATATGGTAAAATGTTATCCAGGTTTTGACAAGGAAATGTTCAAAGGAAATACGTTGTTTGCTCTGTATTTTTGTATGGCTAAGCTGAGGAATTTTGAGACACAAACCACTTCCAATTAAACGAAGGTGTCACTATGTATCAAAACCAAACTGTTGGTCTATAAATCCGGGGCTAACAGGGGTGTGAAACAAAACCCTGCGCACACCTTGCTCATATTATGCGAGATGTTCTGTGATGTTTGTGATGTTGAGGAGTATCAGAGAAAGAGAATAAGAAAAACAGCAAGAAAGGGGGAGAGGAGAGGAGAGGAGAGGGGAGTAGAAGGATGAAGGGTAAAGGAGACAGAGGTAAGAGGACAGAGAGAGAAGAGGGAGAAGAGGGAGGAGAGGTGAGAGGTGAGAAGTAAGATAATGGACAGAGATGGACAGATGAGAGATAGAAAAAGAGAGAGCGAGGGAGAGATAGAAAGGAGAAAAGGAAGAGAGAGAGATAGAGAAAGAGAGAGAGAGATAGAGAAAGAGAGAGAAAGAGAGATAGATAGAGAGAGAGAGAGAGAGAGAGAGATAGAGAGAGAATGAGAGAAGGGGGAGACTGGTAAGAAAATATGTAAAATGGAAGAAAATGGAGGGGAACACGATGGAAGGAGAGAGGGATTGTGAGATTAAAGGGAGAAAAGGGAGATACGGCAAATTAGGGTTCGGAAAGGGAGAAGCGTGGAGTAGAGGAAGGAGGGAAGGAGGTTGGGTAGAGATCAGACTAAATGAAGTCAGAAGCCAAAGTAGACAGGATGATCCAATTTTCCTTGGAGAGAGAGAGAGAGAGAGAGAACTCTTGGCCTAGAATGTGGATCTGTGTGCACATATGCATGGGTGTCTCTGGTTCCCATTTAGGATGGATTCACCCCCTTCAAAGCCAGCTGGCCAGGAGGAAGTAGAGGAAGCCGCAATGGCAGTCAATGGTAAAACCATCATCGCTCATAACTACAAGAAAATGTTTTTGATTACGTGTTTATGTCATTCCAATGGACTCCAAAATGTCCATTTGGCACTTTTGTCAATCTCTGGCAAGCTTTGTTTTTCCCCCTAGGCTATATGATATGCCATGAACAAACAACTGTCCCTCAAATTCTGTTAGGACTATCAAATTTGTCTGAAGACATGAAAGCTGCCAGACTCTGGTTAAATGCTAAAATGTGTGCTCTTCTCCCTAACACACACTCCACATCATTTGGCAATCCTATTTCTCTTCCAATTACATCAAAGTCCCCATAGCCGGCCAGAAAATGACTCAGATTCGTCCCCACATTCAGCGCCCCTCTTTCTTCCCTCGGCGGACCCAACTTGACATTATTTCACGCACCATTACTCTCCTTCACTGGTATCACCTGGGCCTGGGGGAAGGGCTCCAGGGGGGATGGGCACGGCCAAGGGGGCTGGGGAGCAGGAGGGGATGGGATGAGGTATGGGAGCATCTCTGAATAGCTTCCTGCTAAACCATGAAACACTATTATACAGGCAGGTCTTCATCGACCACAAGTTGGCAAACATACCTCAGGTCACTATGTAGTTCTGGGGTACGGGGTACTCCAAGAACGATCTTAGAGGTTCAACTCTAGTCAAGAATATCAGCTTAATTGGAGAGTCATTCTATCTCGTATTGCAAAAACTTACTTACAATGTTGATACAACTTGTATGCAAATTATGTTGTGTGAGGGCTTAAATCAAGTAATAAAGAGATGAACATGCAAGTCATTAATGTCAATGAAAGAAACAATGTGCAGCACCTGTTTATTGATACATAGAGTGCAATTTTTGCTTGTTTTGAGCTGATAAAAATGTGCTTTTGTGACGTTTCTGAAAAGGTCTAGTCGCAGTGTGTCCTAACTTTGGGCTGATGGGGACTGGTGTATCCCATAGCTGTCCTGGTTCTCAGTAAAGGCACAATGATGGAGAACTCCTCAGATATCTCAATCATCAGTTATTTCTTTTCTACTCTTTTTTCTTTAATAGTCCTAGCAGGTCTGTAATAATAACCATGTTTAATGCAATACTGCAGAAAAGAGAAAAGAACAAGATTATTTGAAATATGGAGGAGGTTATCATATACGAATTATAAAGCAATTTGTCCATCCTGTGAAAGCAGTTCGGAAATGCCTTGACCCAAGATCCCCAGCACACAGCGGGGGAGATTTTCTTTCTTCTTACCTTTAATACTGTTTTTTTAAAAAAGGCACATGGCTACATAATGATATGTTGATCTTGAGTGAATGATAAAATAAGAGTAACAGTTTTTAATACTGTCTTGAGGTACTCTTGGGGCACTACCACTGAGCCAGATCCCGAAAATTAAGGAAAGTAATTCCACCATTCCCAGAGGGGGGAACTTAAATAGAAAGAGAGAGAGAAAGAAAAAAAAAGAACAGAGAAGAGAAATTACTAAGGATTACAAGGAAATATGACTGAAAGGTGGAGGTGCTATTAGTCGTTGGAAGCCATCGCCCGAATCTTAGACACATTCCAACGATCGTTCCCCCTCATCACCAAAGGGCCTTGTACCTATGATGATTACCCCGAGTTACGGGCAGGTAATTTCCTTCTATCACAGCTCGGTACCGGTACCCCTTTGATGAGGCCTGTCAGCCGGCAATTGGCTGTTTACCCCTCCACAAGAGCCTCTCTTTATCCCTCAGTCCCATACACTACAAACATTGTGAGAGGCCATTTCCATCTCTCACCTGTCCTGGTGGCCATCAACATCATATCAAAGAAGCACTGGGAGGGGAATGGGGGGGGGGGGGGGGGCTGCTCCTGCCTCCCCCCATTAGGGTCCTTATTTTTGGCATACTGGTAGAGAGTGTGTGTAAATCCATCCTCAACAAGGTGCGAATATGCTCATTAAATCTATAACCATAAATAGAAGACCCTCTCCCCCCTACACATTTAACCTTATTACATAGACAATTTGGTCTTTCAATCCCTCTGATTATTAGCCCCCCTGGCTACGCCCCTGCTGCTTTCGGCCACACGTATGTGCCTGCATGAAAGTGCAGATACAGTGATGTGCTTCACATTCACCTCAAAGTATCTCCCAGCTTTTCAGGTAATGAGGAGTAGACCCCAGTCAATCCCTTTACCAGGACCGGGATGAGCACAAACTATCACCCACAATGCCCACGTCTCATCGCCGCTGACATCAACAAACCTTTGTCAAAGTACGTTCTGAGATCGTGACATCAATAAAGAAGAGGAAATGACTTCTGTGGATGATACTCACCTCAGGAGTATGGAATGTCTATAAATAACTAACCAAGCTGAATCTTTCTATACCATTTCTTATAGGATGTTTGCAGTCAGTCTATTGATCACTATGTCACTCGTATTAACCCTTTACACATCCTCGTTGCTCGTCCCACTAGAAATACAGATAACTACTATATAGCTGCAATTATCTGGTACAGAATAGGTTCAGCTTCTGGCATAGCAGTGTCTCCACTGGCTTCTGACCCTCACACATTCAGCCCGTTAATGTTGCTGTGACCAGCGCAAAATCATTGTCATCATCACAGATTAGAATTAAAAGAAATACAAACTAGTATGATGGAATTAGAACTCCTGTCTAGTTGCTTTGTCCTGTTTTTGCAGTGTGAGGTCATACGTTACCATCTACAGAGTAGCAATGTGAACAGAGCTACACCTCTATATGAGGTGGAGAAATGGATAAAATCCAGGGAAACAAACAGGAATGAAATATTATATTTTTGACATTTCTTACCTTCTCTTTGCTGATCTTCAGTGTCCTTAAAGGGTCGCATTTATTCATCTGAAAAATACAAAAATGGAAAAAGCAAAATTAGTTTCTAAGTTGAGAAAAACATCTAAAAAGAGATGGAACAACTTGACAGATCTTTAAATTACTTCCACTCTTTCTTAATCTATATTTTTATCAATATTAAGCCTTGAACCATATTCAAATTTAGGAAACCTCACTCTCACCATTTCTCAAATCAGACAAACTTCATCCCTTATTCCATACGTGAACAATTCAGGCGACAACCCCCCCCCACCCATCCCCACCCCATGGCCCCCACCCCCCAAAAGGAGTCTACACATTCAAAGCAGCTGCCACTGAACCCAACCTCAACATTATGAAAGATGAATAATAAGAACCAGCAGATTCTGAATCATGTGACGTGTTGGTGCTCCTGTTACCACAAGTGCTATCGTTACCTACGCAGGAGAAACCCAAAAGATATTCTGAATACTGAGGTAGTTTCCAAAGTATTCTGAGGTGCCTTAGTGACTCATTCCTCTGACAACGAGGCCCAAGATCTCATGTTTGTCAAGACATCGCTCCATGTGTGTGTAAGAAACAGCAAGGCATCCCCCTGACTCGAGAACAGAAACTCGCTTCATCACATTCAGTGAATCATGCTTGGGCCCTCCCTTTCACTAACCCTCAAGAGTAGACTGTAACAGCACGATATGCAATTCAAGCTTATTTTTAACTTTGGCAGGAGACTCTGATTCAAAAGAACACATAGTTATGATACTATCAAGAGCAATGTGATGAATTAAGTAATTTTAGCAGTTTTGTCATGATAAAGAGCAATATGATAAATCAAGTAAATTTAGCAGTTATGTCATGATAAAGAGAAATATGATAAATCAAGTAATTTTAGCAGTTCCCAGTCCCCTAGTCACGAGCAGGGTTACAACATTTCATGATCAGATAAAAATTTAGCTGGCTCGATCTTGGCAGAAAGACCACTCAACTCTTATTTCATTTTACGCTTTTATGATAATGTATATCTTCACGTAAAATCAAAGGATAAAAACTCAATAAACATGTATGACAGCCTTCTAAGAAGGTAACCGATGCTGTGTGCCAACCGTAAGATCAATTCTTTTAATTCTCCAGGAAGTGTTCAAGAATTTCCCGCAAATGTTCGTGTCCTGATTCATCCCACGCATCCTACCCATCTTTAGTCAATACCTTGCGTAGTTGTGGTATCAAGTTATGGGGACAAACCATGGGAAACGATTCTCAATGTGTCAGGTTATTTTCTGAATTCCTTTACACAGCGATCACAGCAGTTTTGTGAGATTTGAGACCTTGGGATAATACACATCTTCAAGGAAAACAGGACCTCTCTCTCTCTCTCTCTCTCTCTCTCTCTCTCTCTCTCTCTCTCTCTCTCTCTCTCTCTCTCTCTCTCTTTCTCTCTCTCTCTCTTTCTCTCTCTCTCTCTCTCTCTCTTTCTCTTTCTCTCTCTCTCTTTCTCTCTCTCTCGTGATATAATGCCACAAACATGGTGGGTGTTTCTTTCTGAGAATTTAATTTTGGATAAGACATTTCCATTCTACTCTCACAGCATCTGTTTCCATGAATTATCATAGGCTTTATCAACTTATTCAACACAAATTCATACACGTACCTAAGCAGACACTATACGGAAGCTGTGACTTTAACATGCAACTCTTAGCACACTGCTAAAATATTCCCAAGCTGAAATGTACCTTTTCCCACACATCTCCTTATAAAGACATCTTAACCATACCTATCCTAGGAGTTTGCCACAAACAACATTTTCCCCCCAGAAATCACAGTATGTATCATGACACCCTTTGGGGACGTCTTTTCTCAATGAATTCCACTCGCCGTCCATCTATGGGGTAGTGATAAATATCAAAATTTATGCTGGGATTGGTTATATCATCAGTCTGCATGTTAAACTATTTTCTCTGATTTTCATGACGACATGTGGAAGTGATGAAGCTGATAGGAGGCAGGAGTTTTATCAAAGGGATGCGGGGGAGGGGGAGCGAGTGATGATAACAGAATCCATATCGTATTACTCACATTTCAATTTTAAGAAAGTACACACGATCACGGACTTCACTCCCTCTTTTACGATGCATGAGTCAAAACCACAGGCTAGATATGTTTGAAGGCGAGGCTAACATACAGGAAAAAATGCACTTTTTCCCCATAAAAAAGATATATGATTCAATTCACAATTTGTAGTGATATTTTGGAGAAAAATGCAGACACCCCTGTCACTCTTAATGGTAAAGACCCACTTAGTGCAACAGGGCCATAGATGGTATATTCCATTGTGTAAATGAGGGGGTTTTAACTCTATACTTACAGGTGTGACACAGAGCTCCTCCACGATGCAAGCATTGGTTATCCCATCTACTTTCACCATCTTCTTGATCTTGCCATCCTCTGAAAACAGAAGAGAAGATAATGATTATAGGAGACGTCTAGATTTGCATAATGTTTTAATATTAAAACAGCCACTCCCTCTCTTACAATTTCTCTGCATCTATATCAGAAAAACTTTTTTTTTAATGTACATACAAAAGTAAGATTTTTTTATAGAATATAAGAAAAACACATTACAAGTCAATAATAGATTATTTCCTATTGATTAAACCATGAAAGATCCAAATCCAGGAAAACAATTATATTACAAGATAAAATACTGATACAATCTCCAGATTCTTACCGGTTCCAACAAAGATGACATGGTAGAGTCTATCCTTGCCCTGAACTGTATCCACGACAATCTTTTCCAGTCTGAATAAAAGAAAAAAATTAAAGGAATGGATAGTAATTATAAATGGTGTAAACAATAGAAAGACGACATAATAGCATACAAAGTTCCCATCATGCCCCCCCCCCCTCTTCTTTCCACATTTCTCTCTCTCACTCTCCATTTCTCTTTCTTTCCTCTACCAAATTTCTAGATCAATATACCATGCCGAGGACATAAATGCATGGAATGATGGACACAACACACCTAATATATAATACTCTCTATATACTTCCACGAACATAATTGGGACACATATCCATATCCATCACAGAAAAGGAAAAGGAAACACAAGAGAGAAAAATCACTATTAAAAGTGAGCATCCAAGGACACTGCAGGAATAAATGTCTGCAATGATGAAATGTGGAGGTTTCCTATAATGCTCACTCACAGAAAAGTTTTGCAATTAAGGTGAAACTTTGAATATAAAAACTTTTGATATACCGCAGAGAGATCTAGATATATCGCACCATGAAAGACAGGAGGCCATATGTTGAAAGAATCAGGGTGTTCCTTTTAGAGAACAGCTGGAGGAAGGTTTGAAAGTATTACAGTTTGTGAAAGAACAACAAATGAGTTTTTCCTTTATGAGGAAAGATAATGGGATAATGTGTGAGAACGAGTAGAGAGTAGTAATCCATGGTGCCAGCTAAAAAAAACTTTTTGTCTCAGGCGGGTAGGATTGTTTCAGAGATTCCACAGAGTTGTGGAGGAAAACAAAGAGAGGAGAGAGGGAGACGGAGAAAGTGTGGATTCTTCCAGCTCAGGGACCTTTTCAAAAACACCAAGTGAAATTTGAGCCAGTTCAGTGAAAGGACAAGAAATGTTTTCTGGAAGCAAAAGAAAGTGTAAAGGGAGTGACGTGAAGTATGACAACAGGAAAAAAAAAGCACTCTTTTGACTTTGTGTCATGAAATGAAATGATATCCTTCAAATTTATTGTGCACTATTAAGAAACAACTTTTTGCAATGTTTACTACCAGAAGTATTAACTAGCATAAATACAAATACAAGTATTTTGTATGAATTAATAATGTAAATATCATTAAAGAACACTGCAACACACTGGTCCTCACAAATGGATAACAAAATGAGCTCACACAAAACACATTTGTGTTATTTGTTTTTCCATGATTCCCCAAGAGGCTAGATATTTCAACCTAGATTGTTCTAGATTGTCAGCATCACCCAAACAACGTGAGTCACATATCACTACAGGTTAGGGCACCACTCCACAGGAACGGTATACCTGGATCTGTAATTACACTGATATAATGTGTAAAGAGAGCAACAGGAAAACATCTTTTGGCACCACCTTATCCCTTGCTCGATCATCCTCTCCCTCCATCATTCTCCCTCTCTCCCTCCATCTCCACCCTTCCCACACCTCTACCCGACAACCTCTCTCTCTCTCTCTCTATCTCTCTCTCTCTCTCTCTCCTCCCTCTCTCTCCCTCTCTCTCCCAGTGCCTGACTTTTGATCCACAATCCACAAACTTGATCAATATAATATATTATCAGTCTTGTATGCTAAATCCTCTTTCTCTCTCTCTCTCTCTCTCTCTCTCTCTCTGCCTCTCCCTTTCTTCCTCTATCTCTACCCTTCCCATCCTTCCTTCCCTTCTACCCAACAACCTCACTCACTCTCTCTCTTTCTCTCTTTCTCTCTTTCCCCCAGTCACCTCCTTTTGCCTTTTCCTTTCTACTAATCTCTCTTTCTTCCTTCTCCTCTCTCCATCTTTATCTTTCTTTCCTAATCTGTATTTTGACTTTGTTACATTAACATGTAGCATTTACTGTACATAGAGAGAAAGATCCCCCTTCTCTCTCTCTCTCCCTCTTTTGCTTTCTCTCTCTCTCTCTCTCTCTCTCTCTCTCTCTCTGTCTGTCTGTCTCTGTCTATCTGTTTGTCTGTCTGTCTGTCTGTCTCTGTCTGTCTGTCTGTCTGTCTCCGTCTCTCTCTCTCTCTGCCTCTCTTGCTCTCTCTCTCTCTCTGTCTGTCTGTCTGTCTCCGTCTCTCTCTCTCTCTCTCTCTCTCACACACACACACACACACACACACACACATACTCTTTCTCTTAACCTTCTCTAGTCCTGAGGTCAATTATTCAGGTACTATCAGAGCCGAGCCTTCTGAACATATTGTGCAGGTTGTTGTAAATGTGCTTCATCATGCAGTGCAGGCTGTTTCATCTTCTAAGGAGCTGTATGTATGTAGACATTGACATGGAGAGAGACTGACTTCATGACCTACATACTAAGGTCAGGTTAAAGACATGCCATGTTGGGTGAAACTCAAGTTTAAAGGGGCAATAAAAACCCAAGTACCAAGTTCATTTTATTTAGCAGAATATTGTGATAATTATGCAGCATTTGGTAGGCATATTTGAATTCTATCACTGTGCTAGAAAGATGAAATTAAAATCAATACCCCATTTGTGCCACTTTAAGATCATATAGCAATCCCACTTCTTCAAACCCTGAGTAAGCTCTGAATAAGTAAGTGCTGTATAGAGTACAGTGAAACAATTGTGACAAGTCCAGCATTCATTAGCCTTTATTCAAGTCACCTGGGAAATCACTGCCAATTTTCTTTATTAATGAGAAACAATTGTTTGCTGGCTAGGTTGCAAAGAAAACCCCACACTACTGCAATGAATTTATAACACTGGTACTATTCCACAAGACGAAATATTTTGATAACGAATAGCTCAGAGAAAATTGGAGAGTTTAACAAAGCGTGAAACAATTTGCACAGGGTTGAAATGTGATAGGTCAAAAACCTGATTTTCGTCTGCTGTTTGGGATGGAGGGAGGGAGGGGTGGTGGATGTTGGAGGGAAAAGAGTGAAATATGAAAGCGATATATTTCTTAACTGCGACCAGCTGCAGCGCATGAGGTAGTGGCTGGGGAGGGTTTTGGGGAGCTGGTTTCGAGCCTCCTCATCTTCCTCCCAGCTCCCTCCAGGGGGAGCACGGGGTCGGCCGCAAGAAGAGAGGGTGCATGACTAGCTGGCTGGTAGAGAGAGAGAGAGGCCAAACCTGAAGTGAGCATAGTTTGGCTGGTTTCACTTGGCATAGCATTGATCCCATCGAACATCACAATTAGTCACAGGGATGTGTTGCATGCGGTTTGCTGGGAAGAACACCTCTCTGCAAGGTTTATGGTTAAGGGAAAACAGGTGCTCTTTCTGCGACTCTCAATCTTACTTTTCTCTTTTCTTGCAGCCTGAAGTTCACTTGTAAAAACATGCATTACGATTACCTGGAGATTTCAAATTTAACTTTCATCAGTCCAATTTGTGCTTGCTTGCGGAAGTATGTCAGAACTTAAAACATACATAGCTTTATCACTCCTAGATGGCTGAGAGGTCCTAAGGGAAGGCACACCGAGATCCGCTTTATGATAAAGGAAACCAGCACACATTGAACTGAAACGATCAAACTTAAAAAGAAAAAAAAAACACAAGCGATCATCTTTCATGATTTCCTGCAATAAACACATTGAGTTTGAGTCATACCTATAAATTGGAATATATGACTTTTATCATTTACTTATTTGAATATATATATAAAAGGCACTTCTCTTCATCACAAACTAGTCGCTAGAAACATTAACATGTTTCACAAGGAGCCCCAGACTGTCCCGAACATTCTTCAGCAAGTAAGCTATCATTCATGCGATATGCTGTGATTATTTTGGGCGGGGTATATCGGGATGATCTACCAGACTAGGATGAGCCAAGATTGATGATCTATAGCGTGGGCCTTGGCTGAGACACCAGAGAGGTGTGGTAGGGCTCCTCTGATGGGGAAGGTCAGGGGTGCAAGCTGAGGGGTGATAGGGGGTGAACCCACAGAGGAACCATTACACTGGTATAGCCAGATGGAGGATCATCAAGGGGAAGGGGGGTATTGCTCAAATCACTTCAAATAGAAAATAAAACACTTAGATGTTATAATAAGAAACAGAAAGTAAAGTGGTGTATGATGCACAGGAGGCAATGACACACATATGGGAAACATAAACCTTTGTCTGCTGAGAGTGAGTAGGAGTATGATAGAGCGTGAGACATGGTCGTGGATGTTTTATAGGGGAGTTGGCTGAATGTACCAGCTTGGTTCAGCAGGGTTCAACTCCTCCCACGATCGATACATCAAGAAGTATATGATGATGATATTCAAAATTCAAACATTCACAGCAGTTTTCCACAAATTATTATATATCACCTAATCCAAATATAGCAGCGTTACACTGTGCCAATGATTATCTATTGTAACTGAAATATATTTTCTCAGAATATTTCCTTGACAAAATCAGGTATGAGAAGGCGTATATGTTCCAAACAAGTTGTTAGCATTGCAATTCCTAATCTAAAAAAAAAATACAGAACAGAACTAGGACGCTGGTGTCAATCTCTTGGTATTATCCTAATTTTGGTGTTATTCTGGATATCAACAAAAAGAGAGGGTTATTTAATTGACATGTTGGGCGTTGCGGTGATTGCTCTTTCTCCTCTTTTACTACGAGGCGAGAGACCGCATCACGCTGCGTCTGGTGTACAATAGAAGGGGGTGCTTGTTGCCTGTCAAAACAGGCAGAGTGCGAAGACAAACATGGCTTCTTTATCTCACCCAGCGTGCACCCACCACACTGCTTGCACACAACAGGTAGCGGAAATATTTAAAGAACAAACATATCCCACAAGTCTCCTTAATAGGGTTACAGCGCCACCAATATGGTAAGGTGGTCATAGGGAGAAAACAAGGCTCGCATTTCAGGCGGTGTTTTCTTTAAATGGGATCAGGGGGGGGGGGGGGGTAACACGGAGCACGATTTCTGTGGAGTTATGGTTTGCGCTCATGGAAGCAGCCCATTCCAAAAATGTTCAACATAATATTTATTGCAAAATGAGAACAGTGAGATAACAAGTTTGATGAACAGTCAGTCAGTCAGTGCATCATGAAGAAACCCATGAGAGGACTTGTAATAAAACTTGCCCCTCTTACTTAGAAAAGGAATTGCAAATCAATGGTGCATATAAATCACAGGTAATTCTCGGAAACATGTCTTCAAAATGAAAGTCCATGACATTTTTTTGCAGATTTAAAAAGACAAAGTTTCTCTTCAAAATGGTTCATATTCAGAATGTGACGTGTATGGATATATGTCATCGCTCAAGAATCTAGCGAACACAAATGCAATTAGGGATCACAATGCGCTCCCAAAACATGAATAATTGTTCATTTTAAAATGTGACTGGTCGTCCAATCGAAGGTGAAGAGAGAGCGTTTGAACTTGAGCTGGTCTGATTGGGTTGAGTGGTGGATGTCGGGGGTGGTTTACATTTCATTACGGCTGGCAACACAGCCTGAAGGATGCTGGGAAGGGGAAAGATCAAAGAAGATTACTCGTCCTGCTAGAAACAAGGCCAGGCAGAGAAGTAGCGGAAGAGAGGGGAGGGAGGGCATGAGATTAAGATTTTTGAAGGGAGGAAGTCGGTGTTTGTTTTGGCGATGAAATCATATCAAATATGAAAAATACCACAAACAGCTCTGGGATATGGCTGTCTGGAGATAGGGGAGAACGGGCCAGAGAAGGTGAGAGGCAGAGATAGAGGTGGAACGAACGTATGCCAAAACAAGGGAATAGGTAAAGAACAGACCACGAAACATGCACAGAGGTGGGGGTCTGGGAGGGGGGCGTGACAGATTTACGTACCAGCAAGATTTAAGACAGCGCGGACAAAAAAGAAATAAAAACAATTATTACAAAAACAATGTGAGGAGGGTGAAAATAGGTGAAAATCATGGCATTAAAGCAGAAGCCCCAAGCCGGTGAGGGTTACAATATCAGAGACAGTTTGGGGCAAAATAATTTCCAAATTACCATCCTGTCACATCTCGTTTTAACCAAATTGAAGAGGGAATGTGCCTCAAAAAATGAAGACCTCCTGAAGACCCAAGCTGCCCGGTGTCGATCTTCTAGTGTTTTCATCATGGTGTTATTATTAGGTTAATTGGAGGAATACCCAAGCACTTCTCATAAGCCTGAAATGGAAATCATGCTAAGGGGTAAAGAAGGTTCGTGTGTGGCTTGTCATAATCAATTGCATACTTAATTCTAGAGTACTTGAATGGGGCTGAATGACCTACTGACCTATAAAATGAGATTTGATTGCAACGGAATGGTTACAGCATAATTGCGCAAACAAAACACTTTCCCTTATATATTTTGAATTCAAATTACAAAATGGCCATTAAAAAGCTTAGGTAAAGTCCTTTCATTTCTACATATCTCAAGATATAGAACCCTAAAATGCTCAAAGAACAAATATCACAGTCCGATTTATTCAAGCACATGCATTGAAGCTCAACCATATTTAGATATTTTTTTCTAGATTCAAAAATTGGTTAGAAGTTGGTTATCGTCTACAGATTTTGTGAAATTGGACATGAACTACAAACACCCTTGAGACAACAACGTACCCCCAGAAGAAGTGAATGGAGACGTTTGAGAAAGTCCCTCATGTGACACTGAGTATGCTCAACCACCTGAAGCAAAATAACTCCCGCATTAAAGCTTGTCAGCCCCAATCCAGAAGCTCTTTGTCAATAAAGTGAAATATGTAAAGCTCCATTATCATGGAATTATGCAGTTCTACTTTTCACAGCAAAGTATCCAATGACATTTGATATACTCGAGATTGTTTTCTTTTTCAATAGCCTGGGACATATCTAGTTTCATCCACCATCGCATAGATCTATGTATCCTAGTCAGCTTCAGACGGCACTTGAGACAACACAGCTGTTCTGTTTTATGGTGTTATAATGAAATTAGACAGAACAGAAGATGGAATAATCTAAGTTAGATATCAACTGCTTACATGGAAACAATCATACATAGAATTAAAGGTTGTTGATTAAACATGCACTGTGAGACTGTTGTGTTAACCCTATTTTATTTACATTTAGTTTAATAGTTTATTGGCATAAATGCTATCAATGAGCTAGAGTGTAAATTTTCCGTCTTCATCTGTTCGCATTCATTCACAATTAATCTAGAAATAAATCAAGTACTTAATACTTAAAAAGGGTCAGTATTTTGAGGGGAGGTCAACCACAACCAAGTTCATGATCATCAGATTTCAATGCCACAGAACAATATTGATAGAGCACCAAAATTAGATGATTTACCAATCCATCAAGAGCTTTCACCCCATCCCAAATTCTTCAACCCCTTTTTGTTATGATACCATAAATAATAAAATGGATTATTCATGTTGGCAGCTCTCGGAGAGAAGTAAGGAAAACTGTTGTCCACATCTAGCTGTCCCATCATGCATCATCATCTGACGAGACGTACCTTGCCTTTTATGGGCATAACTCACACCAGGTACATGACGAAGTACCACCCTCAGGCAAGGCATTTCAGAATCTATTGTCTCCTAACAATAATGAAGTGGTGGTCAGAACTTGTCTTATATGACTGATTAATACTATCACAGACCAGGTAAATAGGTATGAAAAGTGGATGAGGATGATAATTGAATAGATTTCTTCAGCAGGTTGAGGTATCCACACTCAAAACTGGTATGGGTAATAAATACAAAGCAGAGTGAAGCTCTCCATAGAAAAACAGTAGAGTAGAATCACAATATAGGTACGAACTGGACAGGGGTGCTAAATTTTCACCAGTCTCTTCTCTTTAGATCTGATTTGTGATCAATCAGCAGAAGATAGGGATCATTTTTCCTCTGGAAAGAGATAAGTTTCTGAATATGTAAGGTGAGAGAAAAAGGAGAGAAAAGACAGGAAAAAGCTGTCTTCCCTTTTGTGAAATTCTGTGACCTTGATGGAGCAGGTGGGCATAGTAGCTGCAGCTGTGCTATCAAGCCATCAAGCCATGAAGCCAGCACACCAACCAGCGCAGAGACACAACCAAGTTAACGCTAACTTAACTCAATCACAGGGAAACAAGTGCTGGCCTATTTCTAGCAGATGCCCCTCTCTCGATCTCCCCTTCTCTCCTCATCACATCGTGCAGTCACCATAGCAACAGCTGACAACACAGCCTCTCCAACCCCCACCCCTCCCAAGCTCTGCATCCCTCCTCCCGGTTGGTTGGGCGGTCGGGCGGCCCGTTCCAGACTTAGATCTGTTGATGGGGAGGAGAGGAGAGAGGAAGTCCAAGATTTGTAGCCCAAAGCCTCGCTGCTAGGGTCCAGCGTCGACCCGATGACAGAAGTTTCTGGTTGCGCTGCCAACAAGATGGGAGCTGTTTTCTCTGACTTTGCGCCCAATTCTTTCTCAGAACACCCCGATTCCAATGATCAACACCTCTATTAACTTGGACATGATGGATCAAGGCTACGCATACATCATCGGCAGACCAGATAAAGGGCAGGAGTTGATGTAGGCCTACATACTTGGCCCCCATTTGTTCCTTAATGATGACAAGCAAGATTAAGATATTTGTTGTAGAAATCTACAGCCAAAACATCAAAGTAAGAGTACTACGCACAGATGGTGCTCAGTAAATTTTCAGTGCCAATATCAACAGGTCAACTTCTACAAAATATTCCTCTTCCTAGATTATTTAATCTAAAACATCCACACTATTTAAGACAAACAATTAAACATTAAACTTTACAATATAAATACAAATTCAGACATTTTTTCTAAATTTCGAAAGGTACAAGTATGAAATGCCATGATAAAGAATATAGACACAGCTTGCTGAAGATGGCTTTTGGAAGGGGTAAGAGCAATTCAAAGTTTGGCTCATGTCAATCTTTTTAGAAGCCATCTTCCATTCTGTGGTTTGTTGTCTTAGACCACTAGAACCACAGCATTTCCTCTGCACTTTGGCTCTCTCTCAACCCATGTCTGCACCAGAATCTGATTCCATTCTGGGTTTGCCGTTTACAGAACACCAACAAGTGCACTCTCCTATATCTATATCCAGCCAAGATGTGAAATGAAATGGCATTTTGGTGGAGTAGACATACAATGAAGTGATATGAGATGATGTGACACTGGTTGGTATGATGACCCGATCATGTATCATTCCCAGCTCAGGGTGTGAGTACATCATCCCGAGTGTCTAGACGGGGTACCTAATCTCAAAGATGGGGCCCAATCAACATATTGGGCCCTTTGACAGATTCAAACTCAAAAGGTTTTAACCATACAAACCATAAAACAAATGAGAAGTCTGAGATGTATGACTACGACTACGTATGATGTAAGATTTTTGATATCTCACAGAATATATTGGGAGTCTCTGTGCGAAAGACAGAAGGGGGTGGGTTGAAAAGCTATGGGCTTAAACCTTTTGAGTTCCCCCCTCCCCCACCAAGCTATGAGTGGCATATTATTTTTCAAAGCAAGAAGCAGGTGATTCAAAGGAAGTCCAAGATTTATGTCTCAATCCTCTCCCCCATAGCTTTCTTCATTTTCTTCTTTGTTGGAATGTAGGAATCAAAGTTCTACCAAGACAATGAAGGCAGAGAAAGGTAGAAAGGGAAAGAAGAAATGGAAAAAGATGGACCAAGTGAAGAAAGTAAGAATTTCCATTTTTTTTTACCTCACATAACGTGTACTATGTTCAAGTATGCTTTTCCCACCCTGCCCTGCACACACCTCATATCTATGCATGTTATATCAATGCACATATGAATGCCATATAAATAATTCATCACTCTAATTTGACACTTTTCATAAAGGGATTTTCTTACTCAATTTCTAATAGGAGAAAAGATGAGGAGAAGACTACAAAATAGCCAAAGATGGCTTTCAATTAGTCAGTAGCAATCTAAGCACAGGTCGTCATCATCATTACTGTCTAGACTTTCTGACGCAAGTTCAAACTTACACCCCCGCCCCCTCCTCCCTCAGCATTCCATTAAGGCTCTCTGGTCATATCAGCAGGTACATAAATCCTGCATTCATGTGCGTCTCATCACCTGATCTGAATGCTATGTCTTTTTAATTACCCATGATCCCTCACGTAGCCATAACGCCGTGAGTCACCATGTCACACAATGTTCCTATGTAACCTCACAGTATCACTTGCCCCAGGGGCCTCATAGCAATGTGTGCTGATGACTTGCTTAATTATTTGTAGACATGGGGAGCAAATAATGACACACTAGATGTGGTATGTGATCTGGGTGTGATTAACTGGAAATTGCCTCAAATGTTGCATTCTACAACCTAATCTCATTCTCTTCTGTTACATTTTTTTTCATCCAAACTCATTTACAAAAAAAAGGATGATTATAATATGAACTGAATCTAATCAACTTAATCAACATAAATTGAGACTTTCAGATGGACAGTATCATATAATATGAATGCCACTGTAACATATATTGACCAAATGAATGCAGTATTTATTACACTTTATTTCTCTTCATATACACATTACATCTTACTATGAAATTGAACTATATATATCATAGGAAATGAGTAAACAGCTGGCATGAAGCTCCCCTTACACCATCACCTCCCCTAAATGTTATGTATTTTGTTGTAGAATTTTGTTCTGTTCCATTGTTTTGGTAGAGCAGCGAGCTGAACAATGCTGCACCTTGCAGCCATGTGGGTGTGGAGAGAGCAGCAGCAGTGGTCGGAAGGAGAGGCAAAGCACCCTGGGAAGGTAAATACGTAAAGGTGTGATGGAAAGACAAGCAGACAGGTGTAGCCCACCATATAGTGTCAGCCATACAGGGTCTGCCGACACACAGGCAATTAGTCACCTGACTCGCTGAGGGGCAGTGGCACCGCAGCAATATGACAAGGGAGAATATTAAGGAGAAGGAGAAAAAACTAGGATATCAGGAGTAAGAACAAGAATAAGAAAGTTGGCATATGTTCCCACGTAAAAAAACAAGAACAAGAGGTAGAAGAACAGAGGATGTGGTGGCATGTGTTCTGGAATGAACGAGAAGAACACAAACAAAAAGAAGAGTTAGTGGTATAGGAGGAAGGCAGGGCATGACTTGGCATGTGTGCTGTGGTAAAGGTGGGATTAATTATAATGCAGCCAGGATGGTAGAGAAAGTAGTCCTTCTCTGGAGACAAACATTAACCAAAAGATATCAACTATGACTACTCAGATGGAGGTACAGTTGGGGATGATGAAAGTAAGGAAAAAACATTAAAGTGAAGATTGGGAAATAAAGAAATTAAATGAAAGCTAAAAGAAGAATGGGAAGGAGCGATTACAAATGGTATCCAGCAAAAAACAAAGTAAATGAACAAACAGACATGATTTTTATTTTAGTCCAGGGAGATTGAATGTTAAGACTATCAAATAAATGTAAAAAAATATTATTTGAAACATGAACTTGGACAAGATGAAAGATAACCCAAATTAGAGTTTAATTTCAAATGAAATGTTGGCAGTATATTGCGATAAGACAATATTTGAGCCATAAGAAAGCTGACTCATCCTGGTCTTCTTCCCTCCAATGTTTTGCCAGCAGAAGCCAGGAAACTTTGATGAAGACTGACTGGGAGAAGCTAGGGAGGAGGAGGAGAATCTGGCTATGTGATGAGGTGGGGTGGAGGAGAACTTCTGGGGTAGGGGAGAGGGGAGAGGAGAGAGGGGAGAGGGGAGAGGGGAGAGGGGAGAGGGGAGAGGGGAGAGCCAGGGGGTTAACAGGTGCCGCACACAAACCTAGGCCCCACCTCAAGGGCTCTGAATCACACCCAATCACCCAGTCTTACCCCAAAGAGATGAGAGGTTGCACGTGACAGGGTATCAGAGGTACAAGCGGTAGGCCAGCATGGGGAATTGGCACAAAACGGGGCCAGCGGGACTGGGAGAATGGGGACCTAGTAAGAAGCTAAATAGAAAACTAGCACAACCAGAACAGAAGTCATGCTCAAACCGGAGTGGTGGTTAGCTAGAGTTGATCCCCATGAAAAAAAGTTTGTTGCCATTGAGGAAGGAGGTGACACGTGTAATTTGGGGGAGTAACGTGCTGCGAGAGACCCCAAGCGCAAGGTATGGTATAAACAGGAAGGGCTTGTCAGATGCAGCAACATCTTACAAGGAATGAGGAACAAAGAGGACGAGACAGGCCCAGGTGCGGAGGGGCGTTCTGATTTGGACAAGCAACGATGGAGGGATTGATGATCATGGAGATCTAGGCTGCACATTATTACATGCCGGCACTGATAAACTTAAAGAAACGTTTGTATGAATAGACAGAAAACAAAAATGGTTTGCATTACAAATTGCAAATTGCAAATTGAAGAAAATAAATAGCAAGGCTTATGACTTATGAGTCGTGGGATTTTTGCTTGATGCCCAAATTTGAGCAGAAAGAGTTCTTTGGGTTTATTCATGTCTCAAGCCAATACAATACATAGAATTCCAATGTAGTCAGGCAGCATGAGACAATGTGTAATTGTTGCTTGCTGTGTTAGGAGCGTAAAAACAGCCAATTTCCACGGAAATATGACATTTGAGTGGCATCTATGAGAGTGAATCAGTGTTGTGGGAGTACAATGTATAGTTTCCATAGAAATATGAGATATGTGACATCTATTCGATTGAATCATCATCTTTATGGGTAATGCGTTTCCCGTGGTGATTTAGCAACTGCTGAGAAGAAACGTGCTTGTGCCAAATATCAAGTGATTTCTGTTTGAGGACAAGATCAATGACAAATGGTGTGAGAAAGGAATGATGGGTGTGAAGGTCAGAGATGATTACAGGGGTCAGTCTAACTGGTCCAAGCTGCTTGTTTCAACCATAGCAGCCAATTAGCTGGCTGCTGTCCTCACTGCGATACACAGCTGGTGTGAAACAATCAAATGCGAATGACATGAGTCACTGCAGTAAAACAGAGCAATCTGAACACTGGGGGTGATTCACACCATGGCAACATCCACAATACAAAAGAACGCTCTCCACCTCTGCAAGATAGCAAAAGCTAAGTTTTCTAAAGATTTAGCCTACATGAGATGACTTTAACTTTCCCAGAAGTCTGTTCGTTTTGCTCATGCCTGGGGGTCTTCTGAGGAACCTCACCATCTGGTTTATTTCCCTTGCTAAACATTGTTTATTTCACTTGTACGTGACATCTCGTCATCCAACCTAGCATCTATCGCCAGGTGATTTACCAAATGCTCTGATTGGTGCGAGCAGTTCCTCTGTTTCAAAAGTAGGTTACCAGTCTGCTCTTGGCAATGTGCTGGTCTTGTGATGTAACACATATGACATGGCATTTCAGAGACACGCAGCCAGAAGAACTCCTATGCAAGACTCATATAATGAGACATTTCATATTGTCACATCAGCAAAGAAGCTTTATCATGTCATCACAAGCAATTGTATTTAAGTGAATTAAAAGATTTGCCAACAGAAGTAAATTTTTACTTTTAATTGAGTTTTGAAGTAGCTTTGAAGTTTTGAGTTTGGGGTAGGGTGTATAGCAACCACTTACTTTTCACAATGTTTGCTGATGCCAGTTCACACACATATCAGTCGAACCTTTCCCATCATTTCAAACAGTCCTTCTTTCAACGTGAAGCAAGACATTCTGAAACATTCGTTTTTTACTGTTTTTCTGTCCCCCCTGACAATTCTTCTTTTAAAGGGAGGAATAACATCACCAAATATTGTAAGACATTACATTTTAGCATATTTCTGTCTTCACAAACAATTGTTCTATCAAAATCAAGCATATATGAGCAGCAAAATGTAACTTTTACCCAAGTTTCGAGCTCCGGTTTATGGGGTACAAGCAAGGTGTTGTCTCGAGTTTTCAAGCTGAGGGTTTTTTTGGGGGTATGGGGCGCAATTGAGGTGGTGTCCATGGTATGGGGTATAGACTGAGAGTGGTTTTGTTGTCCTACCTTTTGTCCTGGCCCTGGACGAAGATAGGGCTACTGCCCAGCGGCTCCACAGCTTGGTACATCAGCTGGTACTTCTGTGCATCCAGCAGGTACTGGGTCGGGCTATTTGGGCTGGCTTGATTGTTGCTGCAACCCTATACATCACACAGGAGGGAAACAGTTCAGTTAAATTTTCTTACAAACAGACAAATACAGAGCGCAAGAACATTGAATAAAATAAAAGACAATCTGGCCTGAAAGTTGCTGCAACCCAGTGCATCACAGGAAAAGAGCTCATCAGTTTAAATTGTCTTTGTTTTATGTCATTCATCATAAAAACAGACAAATACATAGTAAAAGAACATTGAATAAAAATAAAGTAATATGAACATCTATTAATCTTCTGTGCGTCAGATGAAATGCTGCCCTATGGGATTTGTGTACATTACTAACCAGTGGAAAAAACCCATACATGACACATTAAGAATTAGATAGGTATTGCAATACACAAAGGTGACAAATAAAAACACATTTATGGAAATGAGAAGTCATTGATAAGACTGCTTATGAGCATTGACCCAAGAAGATATTATTACCGTTATAATAAAAAGTGGATTTGTTTGAAAAGACAAGTGGAAATAGAGATGGGGAGAGAGAAAGAAGTAGATACAGAAACAGAAACTTTTTTTGCCCTGAGAACTAAATACAAATGATTTATATGAGACGTTATCATAAGGAGGCATGACAGTCGAAATTTGGTTCTTCACCTGCTTATTTACCTACAATAAATAGTCTTGTTGGAGCTCATGTTAGTAAAAAAAAATCCTTATAAATGCTCTTCTCAGCCATCATTGATCATGAACCTTGATTTTTTTCCAGATGGTAACACTTGGATATTATTTTAGATGTTCTATGTCGTCGGAGATATGAAGTCAAGTAAGGGAATACAAAACGATGACCGTATACCTCATGCTTTCACAGTCAAATTTATTGTAGACTCACAGTCCATCTCTGGAGAGAGTTTAAATAATCATTCTCATATATTCTAATTCACCTACATTCAAGGACAGCAGATGTGAACATTCTGGTACTACTCCATCAATTCAGATAAGTTCCGATTGCTTATGAATGCTGCATCTGTCTCTGATTCAGAGCTTACACAAATCAAACTAATTCAAAATCATAAATATTTCAAGATGGAAATTGCTTGAGCAGAGAAGACTATAAAACTGTCATCAAATTCATTATTTCAAGCAGACTTTTCAAACTGCTTTACAGAAAAATATAAAATAGATTATTTCACATTGGTATCAGGCCATGATATTAATACAGCAATTGTTCATATGGATGCATGAATAGGTTGCGGCGTGATATGAATTATGATGGTGGGAGAAAAGTCTGATGCTGTATCAAGGAGAACCATGGATGTTGTGGGGACATATATACCAGGATCGCTTGACTGAAGGAAACCAGACTGAGCGATAACACATGAGTGGAGTTCTAGAGAGCTTTACGAGCAGCTGGCAGGCTGCGTGCAGTCCCTAGCCCTCTATCACACACCCTGGTATAGTTCCCAGATGAGGGCAATGCATACCGCCCCCACTGTTTAGTTGGGTGGCCGAGGAAGGCTGGAGAAACCGAGGTACCTCAGACAAATTGGATGGGAATGTGAGATGGGATCGCCATGAGGGCATTGGAACATGGTATGTTCCTTTCCCCTAGAGGAATCAGCTATACCTATCAAAATAGGGCTGACATAAACACTAGCGCTCGCCCCCCCCTCCCCCTTCTCTATACATCTTATTCATCTTACCCCATGCTTTTAAGAAAACATCTTCCCACTCTCCAATTTAACTCCATCTGATGATCAACAACCTATATATTTCTTTGAATTTCTGGAGATTCCTCTGATGTTCTGCCTAAATAAAAATATGTTATTGATATCTATTACCCTCATAATCCCAAGCTTGTTTTGAAATTAGGCTGACATATAAGGAGACCGGTAAGTCACAAGGGGGATATGATTTTTCTTTCACTCTCTCTGGTCTAGAGCCATGAGCATGGAGATACTCTCACATAGCAACGTAATCCAGCATCTCTCACCAGCTCACACAGGTTCAACCCAGAGTTAAGGCCATCGTCGCATGATCCAAGAAAGGAATCAATTCTGCAAAAACACACTCATGGTATCGGTGACATATATACTATAGGGGAGTTGGACCCCCCCCCCCCCCCCCCCTCTTTCCCTCACAGTATCAATTACTGAAAACCATCCAGGTAAAGGTGTGATATATTGTCACCAGTGTGCCTTCATCATAATCCCCATTTTGGAAGGCATGGCTTCAGCACTGTAAGGTGAAGAAGCCAGATCATGACTCTCTTCACAACCCCATCTCTCTTCCACACTTGTACAGCTATCATTTTTTCCCTGTTTTGTGCTACTCTTAATTATTTCTCGCACTTCTCAATAGCTGGCTTTGAATGATTGATGTCCCTGTAAGCTGCACAGACTTCATCATCATAAACCAATTTAGGCATAATAATAAGAGAGCAAAAAAAACAGGGTTCAAGTTCAAACAAAGCTACAAGCATGCAAGCTAAGAAAGAAACTTAAACTCTGACTAGGCCAAAGTTTGTTCTTTTTATAATAGGATTTTTTTTCAGAAAAGGGTGTTTTGAAAACAGTTAAGTGTGACAGGTTAACGTGGGGCAGCAATTATTGTAGTGCTTCTATGATACTGCTCTGGGTATTCACTTGTCTTTTGTGATCAGAGTAGAAGATGAATCATTCCCCGGACTACAAGGAGCATGATTCAGTCACGGGTTCAATCCATCACGCACAATCCCAATATTCATTTATCGGAATCCCCCTCACTTCCGCTTCACATCGGGTTATATAGCTCTAGCTCGCAGGCTTGGATGGGAAGGCTGCGTGCTTGCAGCCGATGTTAGGGGGAGAGATGCGCTAAATGCTTATTAGGATTGGCGAATATGTGCGAGAGCTGAGAGGCAGAGATAATACTATGACAGATGGGGGTGAGATAGACCAAGGGTGAGAGAGAGGGCAACCGATTACCACCCTCCAATCCATGTGACATCACGTGGCTTGTACGAGGAAACTCGCTGCCTGTAGAGAGTCACACACGTTGATCAATTGCTGATCAACGTTTAGGCCTGACCTTGAAGATGTTACTCATCACATTTAAACTGCACTCTAGAAACATGTCCAATGTTTCACTTGACATGATCCGATAAGTGGCAGGCAGGTCGGGGGAGGAGCATGGTATCGCTGAAATATATCAGAATGGGGTAAGAGGGATGTGGTGATATCAACTAACAACATGCATATGTGCCCGCCACTCGGACGACGACAACTCATAGTGATTTTTCCATCAGGACGGAATGGGAGCTCTAGAACCCAAATTACATCAGCCTTACAGCTGAATTTGCCCCCTAATTGAGCTGGTGATTGACAGCACTACGCAGCCCGAGTCCAATGGGGTATATGCAGCGTGGCAACACGGCACCAATCTTAGCTCATTCCACCTCTCAGTCATCACTGGAATGGGCCCGAAACACGACAACATGTGTGGGGCACATTAGCACTCTGTTTGTGTGCGGGAGGCTCTGCCTAGACAAACGTGACAAAATCCATTAAATAACCATTTCTCCACCCTTATTTTCGCTTCTCTTACGAAGCCCACTCTCATTCGTGAGTCCGTAGCCGGGCGACGTTTGTGTTGTTGCATGCTGGTTTCGCTCCAGTCACTAGGGACAGGGGACCGGGTCTAAGATTTCTTGTGGACGCTTGACTTTTTAGCTCCTAATTTTTCAGCACCTCAACCGACTTCCAGCCTCTTTATGCTCTTTCTCTTCTTCTTTCTCTCCCGCTCTCTGTCTCTCTCTTTCTCTGTCCCTCTATCTTTTTTGCTTCTCCGTTTACCTCTCTCTTTCTCTGCTTTCTCTTTTTTTTTATATCTCAAAACTGGGTCATGATGAGAGGTAGGTGTTCTGAGGAAAGGCAGCAGGCCAGGCAAGGTCACATATCCTTGACTACATGTCTTCAGATGTATGGCACTGGTTCTCAGCGTAATACTCATCAAATCTCATTAAATCCTATTAAAAAGGAGTATACAACTCACCTTAATCCTCCAATATGATTTAAAGCAAATTTTTCTTTGACATTAATGAACAAGTTATAATAGTTTGAATCATTGAATATCTAGTTGTGAAAATCTATCTGCTCAGTTACACTAAAAAAAATCACTTCACTTTCAGTTGTGTTTGGGGGTAGTTGCTAAGCAACAATTTCTATTCATTGACAATTTTAGAAACTTCACCATTTTCTGCTTTAAGTGTCAATGGCCGTGATATGAACCATTCTGGATATTAACTGAGCATGTGAATAACTAATCCCACAGACAGTAACTATTACTAAAAACGCTTCTCAGACAGTCTATATATGTAACTCTTGATCAAACACAAGGACCTTATGTTGAGGAGGCCCCAATAGTAACTAATCCCTCGCCCCCGTACGAAATTGGACTCACTGTAGAGCGTCAGAAAGGAAAGGTAGGAGGTATTTTGCAGGCATTCCTGGCGACAAGTTTATTGCATGTGAGATAAGTGGGGCACGGTACTAACAAAATGTAACTCTAGCCACAGTCTGAGAATCTCAACTCTACCCTTTTTTTTTGTTTTACAAGCCAGGATTTTGTGTTTTGAGGACAACACTTCAAAGTTTGGGGCTATCAGTATGACTGGTGCTTGAGTTAGTGCGAGGCACTTGATGATGTAAGTAGACCAAGGTACTGACAACATGAAACCAAACTATGAGGTCCATAAACCTTAGCCTGAAAACAAATCTGACTGCACTTTCAGCCTTCAATAATATATGTGCAGCAAGCCACACATTAAAACATTAAAACAAGTGCATTATGGTGATGATTTAAGCCATATCTGCATATTTTTTAGTTGCACGAGCATATCTAAATATAATCATGAATTCTGTCAGACAATTTCTTTCACATCTTGTGGTGATACATTTCTTTGTCATGACAGTCAACTAAAGTACAGCATTTACATTGTATGATACGTCCTTTAAGCACATTGCTTACTTCACCGAGTATCATTTTCTCATGAAATAGAAGGTTGTGATGCCTGTCTCTGAACTCATAATGGAAGCGTTGTCTTTATACTCTATAATTTCTGGAAAAATTCCAAGTAACACATCACATGAAAATCATCAGGTGAAACTGCAAGAAAAACACGCCCAACAAAACCACGCATATCTCTTCCTAGCTACACCTCATCTTTTCATCAATTCCAGCCTGTCAGCTCTTTCACCATCCAGAATGGATGAACACGAGGAGAAAACATTTCTACGATAGATGACGGGCGAGCTAGGTTTGGAGTAATGGAAGGACATCAATGCATGCAAGTGGAACAAGCTAATGACAGGACGTAACCTTATCCAGAGAGTTTTTGATCTCATTTCTGGCTTCTGAGTAACGGCACGTGATTGTGGCGGTATCAGGAATGGCGGACATGCAGGCTTGATGCGGGAGATGGAAGAAGAGGAAGACATGAGTGACAAGTGGTGGTAGCTTGATCGCTTTTCTTAGGAAAGATTCAAAATATGGGTTGAGGGAAATGTCAGTCAGATTTGGCTTTTTCCAAGAGATATGGACAACATGACCCTATTTTCTTCAAAACTTATCATATCCAAAGAGAATCAAATTATTAACTAAATCACATTCATAACCTGGAAAATTGTAACTGCATAGCGCATTTGTACGAACAAAATCATTTGTAGGTAACGATATCAACAGCATAAAAATGTGAATAAAAGAATATTGTAAAATTTCACTAACTGAGCATGCATAGCTTCCCAATTACTAGGGTAGACTTGAACTGAATTTTGATATCGCAGACAATATATTTTATGGGAGTTCCATGCACGCTTCACAGAGGAATGAACTTAATGTGGAAGTGGCGTATATTACGTGGGTGTGCGACACTACGGGAGCATGGTAACAAAGGGAAGATACGCAGACAGAGAATAGAATGGGAATGTGTGTGATGATAGCCTCCCCACCTGCTATCTATTGTGGTACTGAACAAATCATACAAAGAGATTCTCTCATCTCCCGTAACAGCAGCACGAAAGAAAATGTTGCAATAAACCACAACTACATCTGTACTGTCTCTAATCATTCAACTGGATCTTATGGTTTGTCATCATTATTGTGAAGAAACAAATGTGGTTTATCTCATATATGATTTTTTTTTTAAAATACAAACGACCATTTCATAAAGTGATATCGCTTCTTTCATCAGGAGAGAAAGAAACATTTGCAGACTCTTATTCTATTTCCTTATCAAATTCCTTCATATTTTGTGGTTAGTATTTGAACTGAGGTTGGATTAAAGACAAATTGAATAGTGATGATGCATGGGAACACAGAAACAAGTGGAACCAATTGTATTCTGAATGGGAACAGAACCCACGACAGATGACAGGGCACCATTATTTGTAGTCTGAAAGGGGCCTAGATCTCAAGGCATAAAAAGGCCACAATCAATGAAGGTCTGAAAGGGGCCTAGGTCACAATGCAAAGGGAGGGCACCATCATCTCGTATAGTCTGAAAGGGGCGGAGATCTCAAGCCATACGGAGAGCACCATCATCTCTTATAGTCTGAAAGGGGCCAAGATCTCAAGCCATACGGAGAGCACCATCATCTCTTATAGTCTGAAAGGGGCCAAGATCTCAAAAGGAAAGGCACCATCAACTCTTATAGTCTGAAAGGGGCCAAGATCTCAAGCCATAGGGAGGGCACCATCATCTCTTATAGTCTGAAAGGGGCCAAGATCTCAAGCCATACGGAGGGCACCATCATCTCTTATAGTCTGAAAGGGGCCTATATCTCAAGCCATACGGAGGGCACCATCATCTCTTATAGTCTGAAAGGGGCCTAGATCTCAAGCCATACGGAGGGCACCATCATCTCTTATAGTCTGAAAGGGGCCTATATCTCAAGCCATACGGAGGGCACCATCATCTCTTATAGTCTGAAAGGGGCCTAGATCTCAAGCCATACGGAGGGCACCATCATCTCTTATAGTCTGAAAGGGGCCTAGATCTCAAGCCATACGGAGGGCACCGTGGTCACTGACCCAGGATAGTCAAGACCATCACCCCAACAACTTTCGATCTCCCTCCTCCTTATCGAGCACCTTAAGGGACATAGCAATAAACATGATCCAGGATTTATCTTAGGAGAGACACAATGACATGTGCTGTTAGATAATAAGCATTCTGCCCTTAGATGGAGAGAAGCCGACAATATGGATTGGCCTTATGTAAACAAAAATGCAAGTCTGGCGATATATTTTCATGATCTGTTTGCGTTAGGCCATTATCACAACATTTCATGAGAGGAAGAGTGGTGTAGGGCATTGGCTTTGTTGGTCAGACAGACAGACAGAATTCAATGTACTTTCCTGGAGAGGCGAGAGGATCTTGTGGGCATGACCATAAAGGGTAACGCAGTCATGCTGACAGAGAGAGGAAGAGGGAGAGAGAGGGAGTGAGGTCAGGAGAGAGGGATAAAGAGAGATGGAGATATATATATATATATAGAGAGAGAGAGATGGAGAGAGAGAGATGGAGAGAGAGAGATGGAGAGAGAGAGAGAGAGAGAGAGAGAGAGAGAGAGAGCTAATCAGAGGAGGTGGGGGAGGGAGAGGGGAGGAGGAAGAGGGAGGAGGTAAGAGGGAAAAAGAAGAATGGCAGAAGGGGAAGAAGAGCAAGATGTGACACAGAAAAGCCAAGGAAAGATGGAAAGGAGATGAAAAATTGAAAACACGTGGAAAATAGAGACAAAGAGAAATAGGGAAATAACATGAGCAAACCAGAAAGAGAACACATAAACATATGTCACAATGCCATACCACCAGCCTTCAAACATGACAGGTAGTCACATCATACAGCTCAAGCATAAACACAACTAGAAATGGAATGCGCTGACATATAGGCTGGGAAATGGATATGAAATCCTACTTGTAGGAAATGAAGATGCACTCAAACGAGCCTAACATGAGACGGATAGCCCAATCTCAGCAAATAGACAGATACATTCATAATAGGAATGCAAAAGAGGATAAAGAGTTGTATGTTGATGGAAAGATCAGATAAATAGACATTGAGAGATAAACAGAGAGGTATTTATACAGAGAGACGGACAGACAGACATACAGACATACATTTGCTCTGAGTCAGAAGGGAAAGAGTACACAAGTACCAGGTACCCCATATTTCTAAACCTCTCTTTTTGTAAGTGTTTAGCGACCGTTAACCACAAACTATCTGATTTCTTATGATTTCTCTCCAGTCAAAGTTGGCAGTATTACTGCATCATAAGGCCTTCCTGATGATCTTTACAGACAGGTCTCAGGTTAGCTGAGAGAGATTTAATTTCACAGATCCTCCTGAACTGATTAAGAAATTGAGGTCTCTCTACTGTGTGATAGACAGCAACATCACATTGTCCTTCGCATCTACTGTGTAGAACATGAGGCCTTGAATAAATGCCACTTGAATATTTATAGTTTAATAAAACATGACTGACAGATAAAGCCATTAAAATCTTACATCAAAAGAAATCATTTGGAAGAAAAGAAAAAGGGTCTGATTGACAGACCTGGAAAATACACAACAAAACTGATCAGTTTTTCAGTTGAATACAGAAGGTTGCATAAACCTCCCAAATCTCAGACCAGCCTCCCCCCTTTAAATGCATTCATACAAACAATCCAAAATATATGTCATGTGGAAGATAATCTTCTAGCATCCCTGCCTATCCCTCCCTTCTTTGACGAACTAACACCTTGCTGCAAAGGAAAGGTATGAGGAATTTGAGCAGCAGGGACTTGAACAGCGGACAAGATGGATGATAAAAAGAGGACCCCAGATCTGACGCAGCAAAAAGATGTCCCTAAAAATTCATCACTTTTTGAATCCTGTGACAAATTTCTTTACAGACGTCATGGCACATTAGGCTTCTGTCCCGCATATGTGGGGACAATGCGTGACAAACAATATGTGAGGCTTTCACACAAATCCCGTCAAAAGCAACAGCCCTGGGATGTTTTGACGATCCCTGCGCATCTTTTCACCGAGATGCAAGGACAAGTAGATAATGATTAAAAGCTAATACCATCGCCCCTTCATTTCAGCCCGTATTTCAGGAAGAAAGAATGACCTTTCAGAATGTATGAAAAACATTTCCATCATGCTCTTTACAAACTTTTCTCTCTCTTCATCTGATTTATTTCAAGCACGGCAAAAAGTGTGTCATTCGAGTTGTAGGCACTGCCCTTTTTCCCTCTGCACAAAATGTGAACTGTGGTTTCAAATTGCTGGAGAGTAGGTAAAGGGAGGCAGAGGCAGATACAAACAGCATACTGAATAAACCCCCAAAGAAGTATACTTGCAATCCTCTGTGATATTTTGTTCAAGCTTGAAAATGAGAATCCAGGGAGAAAACAAGGTAAAGAACATATTTTTTCAGTCTATGGTAAAACTCAAGCAATAACAGTTTGGGAAATTGAATTGACACAAATATAAAACCTTAAAACAAAATAACCTGAGGCATGTTAAAAGTAAGAATTCAATATCAAAGAACACAACTGAAATACTCAAATGTCCTAACAAGCTCACAGAGAGAAGCAAAGACATTATTAAAAACTTAGGATTCAAAGCTAACAAGAAAGCCATAAAAAGAACAAGAGTGAAAAATCTCCTTCTGAAAAGAAAGTTCGTGCCAATCTAATTTTTGCTTTCAAGGGGACCACAACTAAAACACATACATTAATACCTTGGGATCACTTCCATATTTCCTTTCTTCTTGCAAACAGGAAGCAAGTCATACGAGACCGCAAATGAAATTATTATGACGACTTTCTTCAGAAGCTTTTAAGTCCATCCAATATGGAATCCACAGAGAGTTTTCCCTTTCAACAACCAGAGTACAGAGGTAAAGCAAATATTCCTTGAATTATGGCTCCCTTTCTTAATTTCTGAGGCTGAGGGAAAATTGTCTCAAATGAAAATTAGGGCATTGACCGAACGGATAGGTGGAGTTGACATGAAACCATTCCTCTCTCTCTCTCTCTTGCGCTAAATTCATATTTCCTCCTTTCACTCCATCTCTCTCTCTCTTCCTCTTCCTTCTCTCTGTCTCTCCAATTCTCTCTCTCTCTCTTCATCTCTTTCTCGATTTCTCTCTCCCCCAACTAGCTCTCCAGCATGGATTTCATGCTCAATCTAAGCTCTTTTCACCCAAAGATCGCTACGTCTATCCGTTGTTTAAGTTGGAGGATACAAGTTCACAATTCTCATATTTTTGCTCGGTGGTCCCTTGCATTCTAAACACTCTTGTGACTATATGTCAGGCATCGAACAACCTTTGATGACAAGTATGAAGAAAACTAACAAAAAAATCCAACTAAAAGTGGTCCCAGATGTTTGGAGTGCCATACATACTTTGTCATCATTTTTTCTTTTGTTAAAGAGGAATATCACCTATATTCACATTTCTTTCTCAAACTTGTATTTATTGGTGTACTCCATTTCAAATTCAACTATTTGTGTAGTCTTGCAAAGTGACCAAACTACAAAACAATTATTAAATCAAATATAGAACAAAGATATATCCAACTTCATTCCACATTTTTGCATCGCACCACAATCACCCCACACTGCTAGTACACAATATGTTACCCTTACTATATGGTATATGTAAATATACTTCCTTCTTGAGCGCCTGAATGCTTGAATATATAGAGCATAAACTTGACCAACTTTCCACGACGAGGTCGTGCATTTCTAAGATAACGTCCGTTCCATATGAGTGAAAGCAGACAAGAAGTGCAGAAAAAAAGCAAGAGAAGTCTCCTGCCTGGCATGATGATGGTAATGCTACTCCGCTACTCAGAGGTAAAAGATCTATCATTCTATATGTATTATTGATGGCAAACACCCCACTACTGTCAACGGTCGCATCACTAGAGTCTGAGTAGTGACAGAGATAAAGTACAAACCCTAGGGTCCACTACTAAAGGACAGGATCAAGTGCACACACAGGGTAGCTAGATCCCTCCTTATTCTCCCTCCTACCCCCTTTTGCCTTGGAGTGCTTTCTTCTCTGTCTGCTTAATTTCTCTCTTTTTTTAATATCTTTATATCCTGCTTACATTATCTTCACCGTCCCTCCTTCTCCTCTTACTTTCATATTCTCCAGTTTCCTCCCTTTATGGCTTTGTCTCCTCCTTTACATGGTCAGCAGTTTCATATCATCTCATCCTGATTTCATAATGCATCCTTTATCCTTGTCTACAACACAAGAAGCTCTCTATCACAAAGTCTGGTATATAGTGGTTAATGGTAGGTTAGAGGAGGTGAGGGGGGGGGGGTTAATGGTGGTGATCTATCTGTGGAGTGGAGTTTCATCTGGTATTAAGTGATTGTGGTGGTAAAGACTTACCTGGGGAGTGGAGTTTGGTCTGGTGGTCCAAGCCGAAGCAGCATTGGGCTGGTAGGTGAAGGGTCCATTGAAGGCCTCGTCAATGGCCTCTAGGGAGTAGGCACAGACTGCAGATCCATGAATGCTGTTACTATAGCAACAAAGAAAACAAGATGTCCTCATTTTATCAATAGTGTTCTCTCATAATGACCATGGTGACCATAGTGCATAAGTGTAAGAATTACACAAGTGTTTTGTATGAGTGGTATTCATACCGTGTTGGCTGAAAGATATCTAGCATTATGTTTTGACAAAGATGGAGTAACATTAACAAACCAAACACTATCGCCGTATCCTCATCATTATTCTCATTCTTATCATTTTTATTAACATTAACATCACCATCAGCATCAAAGCTACTCGCTTCTCTTCTCCTGGTTATCAAAATTAACCTTCACCATAAGCCTTAACTTAGTGTGGTAACCAGTAACTGGCATTCCTTCATTAACATCATCAATATCATCATCGAAAGGAAAATGAGATGTTACATTATCATACAATACTTTCTATAATCACACCAGATTATATTCATTGCACAGGCTTCCCCCACAGCTATAAACAAGCATCTAGGGAGCTACTACAAACAACTGGATGCCAATGACCTTACCTTGGAGTAGAGAAGACAGTGAAGATGATGCCTGTCTCGTTCTCATAGTACGTGCTCTCTGTCAGGGAATAAGACAAGGAAAGGGATCAGTTACAGATGGAAGGCAACGTGACAGCAATCCTTAATACATGAGTGCCGTCCTGTGATTGAGCACGCTATCCCAGCATGCCAATACTTCATCTCCTACATGAAGGACATGCCCAGAATCACAGGCTTGGCTGGATATCTCATGCATATCACATCGTAAAAAGTGCTTTCTCTCATCGCATGAAATATTCATGGCAGTTGTTAGAAACTTTGACGTTCTAGAGCAGAAGATCAAGAGAGTTTGTTCTGAGAGTGCTTTTTAGATAGCTTCCTGTGTACATGTTCCCTTCCACCTTTAACCCTTTGGCTGCCAGGGGTGCATTTTGTCACCAATACTGTACATGAATCCCATTGAGCAGCACTTTATCTTGCAGACAAGTGGTTAATTAAGCAGCTATATTCTGCATCTACATGTGCACATTGCATGCAATTTGTTGATGATCTCATGTAAATTTTAAGCTGTGATTTTTCAACTAAATGTACTGTCAACCACATAGAATCAACTTGCAACATTACTCATCAAATGTTTGGACGGTCATCCAGTAATGATGCTGAGATTCTACCATGTATATGAGCAGTGCTAGGTTTGGAGTAAAGGCCAGTATGTCTTAAATGCCTGCAAAATGCTGATTGCCAGACAGATTTTGAAGTCTACGTAAACAAAGCTGGGAAGGCTACTAAATTTAGGCTGGACAACAGGACATTACGGTACACCTAATCTTGATATGAGCTGGCTTCAGTCTGACGAAGGAGGAAGGCGAGGGGCGGGGGAGGGGAGGGGGAGGGGATTGATGCTTCATCGCAGCCATGGAGAGAATCTCGGCCATGAATAATTCAGGATATCCAGACACGGGCTCTTTTAATAACCACAGGTCGTTGGTCAGCTCTATCTCCCTCTCTTCTCTCAGAGTCAAGATCGATACCTAAAAGGTGCAGATGCCAGGAGACAACTAGCTACATTGACTGACATCACGAGGGTCAATTGCATGGCTCGTTTGTGGGGTTTCCACGCCGACACGTCCAATCGTAGGCAATCATATGCATGACATATCCGCAACAGGAAATCATCGGGATAAACTGCCGGCGAGAGGCACGACATCTCACGGCAGCGAAAAGGGCGTTCAACCTTTCCTGACAGGATACCATTTCAGGCCTGTCTGCCACACTGCAGATGCGATTACTCCAATTGTGACCAGATATGGACGACATGAGCAACAAACATCCATTAGAGATACCAAATGCAATGCGTTACATTTTGATCATTAGGAACTCCTACACATCCAAACGAAGGGCACTTTTCGGGCTTATTGAAGATCTATAGCAATGGCTATTGTTTAATGTGGTGAGCAAATGTCACTGCATTATTTGCCCATGCAGACTGAACCTGGCTTGACTTTCGGCCTGATCCCACCTGACAAACTAGCCGCCATGAATATGTAATGAGTTACAGGGCGGCCGGCTGGGGCCCGTCATTCGATATCATATCCCATTTGCATTTCTCACTTCAGCGCCTGGGACTCACCGATTTCGTTGAAGGCGAAGGGAATCTGGCCGGGGATGGAGCAGTTGAGGCGCGCCTTGCGGAACGTTGTCCAATTCTCCTCCAGTAGGAAGTTACCTCCATTGTCACTCTGGGGAGAGAAGGGGGGGGGGGGAGATTGGAGGGAAGAAGGACAAGAAGTTATTCTAAAATGTATTCATGTAAATCACTAACCCTCTGAAGGTGCAATGCTCCATATTGAATTTAAAAAAAACTTCTGTTTGATGCAAACTGATTTATAC
Organism: Arbacia lixula; assembly: GCA_963669155.1. NCBI lineage: Eukaryota > Metazoa > Echinodermata > Echinoidea > Arbacioida > Arbaciidae > Arbacia > Arbacia lixula. The sequence goes on along the minus strand of OZ022576.1, from coordinate 54,360,611 downwards.
CATACTTCCATTTGTTGTTTATTATTTTATTTTCAAGATCACTCTATTAGTTATTCAGAAAAAATAAAGGAATTTAAACATACATAGCCCAAGTCACAGCTTGATTACTTCTAGATGCAGGGTGAGAAACACACCCATGTTCATGGTGCACATTGTGCTTTTTGAGATTAAGTCAACTGCAAGTGTAGCAAGTCTGGATTCTCCCTTTAAGGCAAAGTTGAGGGCATGTCTTGAGATGCACTGTCTGAGAGTTGAGGGATCACCCAAGCTTCTATCCTCCTTCAGGTGTAGATGTATATACTGTAAGCACAACTATTTCACAAGCAAACACGTCAGGCGACGCCATGTTTATTTTACTATCAGCTTCTTCACCCAAAATCAGATCCACCCAGCCATTCTCTTTCCTGAGCCAAGATGGGAGGCTGGACATTACCAGCCTTCCAGGTTGCGCTTGATGGTGATCCACAGCCAAACAGCTTTGGATATTAATTGCGTTTTGAAGCCGTACATCTGTCAGTCATAGACAGGTTTAATGTCTGGAATTTGGCTTTGCGTAAACACATGTCTCTGGATTGTTATTGTTACTACATGAATGTACTGTGTGGTGTTTGAGTGCTATGACAGACAGAAGCAAACAGAGAGATGGCTGGGGATTGGCAAAGGTGCCACTGTCGCAGCTGAACAGAGGAAGATGGAGATGCAGGATCAAGAGAGAGAGAGAGAGAGAGAGAGAGAGAGAGAGAGGGGGGGGGGGGAGGGAGTGGAAGGGTTTATAGAGACAGGGAGAGATATAAGAGAGAACATCTATGTCTGTGTCTGTCTGTCTGCCTGTGTCTGTATGTATCATTTATCTGAATATAGAAAGATCAAATATACCTTTACAGAAAACATACAAGTGCAAAGAGCATATAAGCTTATAATATGTACAAAATGCATTTGAAAGATACTTATATTATATATAATGCAATATGATATCTTTTCAGTGACCTACATATCATCTGTCCTCTCCTGTAAATATGTGAGCATGAAACTTGACATGAATTGCCTCCAAACTAGAACGATGGAGGAATAAATGAGCAGCATACCACAATGTACCCAGTGTTAACATTCCACCTATCCTCCAACACATTGTCATAAGTCCCAGCGAGACTATTACATGTTGGCCATTACCGCTAATCCCCTCGTAAAAAGAGGAGGTTTCCAAGACCATCAGATCTCAAGTGGGAACTTTGACGCTGACATTGAAAATGAGGTTTATTGTTTGTCCATCCTTGATTTGATTACCTCAGGGTGAGATATTGAGGTAGATGACACCGCTGACTGTTCTCAGCTCATGTTAGTTTATTTCTCCTCATTACTGTGTGCAGGGCGGCACCCTTGTCAGCGAGATGAGAATGTAGTTAGAAGTGACATGTTTTACCAGTCTTAAACTTGTTCTCGTCTGTTGAATGCCATATCAACAATAAAACAGTCAGTTAGACAGATAGACTATGAAAACAAAAGGTGATTTGAAGGTCTCTTGAATACTTTTCTATTTGAAGTGGACCTCTTAACTCTGCCCCTTGATGATGAAATTAAATATGTTATTAAAAATATGGAATAATGCAACCTGCACTTCCACCCCCTTCTCTCTCTCTCTCTCTCTCTCTCTCTCTCTCTCTCTCTCTCTCTCTCTCTCTCTCTCCCCCTCTCTCTCTACGAAAATACATCCCATATTCTCACTCTTCTTCCTCTCTCTTTCTCTTTAAATCAATGTCTTTTCTTGTTCTATTTGGTTTAATCAGGGCATGAATCATAGAATGTAATTAGTGATACTACTTTTCTTTTCTCTCTTCTCTCCTAATCATCCCATCTTCTCTCTCTTTCTCCCATACCATTTCTTCCTCTGTCAGTTCTCCATTACAGAGTATCTCATCTATCACCCTACACACGTCCTCAAGACACTGGAATCGTAATTCACTGTGGCAACTTAACATGTAACCACACGGCTAATGTTTCACAAGGAGAACAAGGCTCCTCCTCCACTTTCGCCTACTCTCACTACCATCTCTCACGGAGACACAATGCGAGGGTGAGCATTAACCACACAATCACAAGACACATTACAAGATGCAAGATGTTCTTTAAGAGGGATAATCTTGCAAGTTACATGGCTTCCTACAAGCCTGTGCCAAATGAAGTGAAAGATTGTGCATCTACTCGGTAAAGAGTTATCTTCTTGTTTAGCACGAGTTTTTGTGAGTCACTACTAATGGAATAGCATCACAGAACCAATCACTGATTCTCCTTGTCTGTGACTATTCTCTGTAAGCATTGTCAGAATCCTGTCATGAGCTGGCTTACATGAGGATGCTAGCCCAGCCAGAAGGAGATATTTGGACAATGGGGGATGGCTAATGGAGGATTACAGTCAAATGAATTTCTTCTCTCTTTTTCAATGGGTCTAAAACCACATTTTCTTTTTCAAGCGGACCCATGCACAAGATAATACTGATGAGGTTGGTATACAGCAGATAAGATTTGGTGGCTGGCTCAATACATTAAATCTTCTTACATAATGGAGTGTGGTGCATCTTTTTTTAAGAGAGAGAAACTAGTAAAGGATTTAAAGCTTCAATTGAGAAAAACAGAGAACATAAGAACCTAGAGCTGGGGAGTTGAAAAGAACAACAAACTGCTGTACTCACAGTATTCAAATCTAATTTACATGTGAATGATTCTCTCATGGATTTGACCTACAAGAGTTGCCCAAACTGACTTTTATATTTGGGGATGCTTTTTTCTTGCTCCCACTCTATAATTCCGCTCCCCCCCCCCCCCATTACCCCCCAAATAGGACAGTAAATTCTCACCAAACCCCCAACAGTCCAAATGCCTTTAGCTTATCCAGCTTGGCATCTGGCGAAGAGATTTCTCTGCATTTTTCTGGCTCTTTTTCCCCCTCTCATCCTTGTTTGTATTCCCACTATTTACACCAGCATAAATCTCTATGACTGGGACCCACGGTAATCAGTGACGAAAGAATGACAGTCCTCCCTCCCTTTTTCTTCCTCCCAAATCACACGATGAAATATGAGAGTTATTCATATTTTGATTGGTGTCTTTCCCTCCCCTCCCTACAGAAGGCAGTATATGCTCGATGCTATGGGTGCTGTAAAGTACATCAAATTGGTACAATTTCTGACTTGACCTTCACACTAAGCCCCACCCCTACCCTTTACCCCTTCCAATAGCTCACAGTTATTACTGGGGTATTTCTTTTTTATTTGAACTGTCACAATGCATTATGAACAATCGTCAAGTATGAGCAATTGAAAACTGGAATGAAAGAGTGCAAATTGAAAAATGTGATTCAAACTGACATGGTTCTCCTTGAAATGTTTTGAACAGGTTGGAATGTGCGTTTACACGGGTGGGTGGATAGGCCTATAGAGAGAGAGACAAGGAGGGAGGAGTGGGGTGGGAGTTATAAGTATTAGCTACTGTCGTCTACAGGAAATGATCTGCTCACACTATGTGCATTTGATATGGTGAACATGAATGTCAAATTGTTGAAGAATTGTTCCTTTTAATGTGGTGCATATGACTGTCCATTTTATTTTTTTTTTGGGGGGGGGGGCTTAGTATACCATGATATATCCTTTCACCTCCTCTATTACTAGGCTTAGAATGATATTAATGAGATATAAAAACAATTATAGGAAATATAGAAAAGATTTTGAAGTTACCTTGCAAACTCTGGCCACTCTTGAGTAGATAATCTGCAAAGACAGAAGAAAAAGAAATGAAAACATGGTTATTATCACAATTATAATAATCTTATTTTTTGCTGAAATGATATGATATATATCATAAATATATGATAAATGTCATAAATATATATCATAAATATATATATCATATATATCATAAATGCAATCTACCATAAAAAAAAACATGCTAACATTAATTCAATATCTCTCTCCCATATCAATACAATAAGACATCAAAAATCTAATCAATCTTCACAATGTACAAAAAACAGCATCAGATTTTGTATTTGAATAGAAAAAGTGGAAATCCAACATGAATGGCATTTTTTATCACTGTTATATCCTGTAATTGTTTTTGGCAGAAGTGCAGATAATCAATTTGTCATGCCAACATCCATGATATGTCACTTTTATCCAAGCTATTAAAGCCTGCCCTTCTAATAAGCCAGTGAGATAATGTGGCTGGAGAGTTTGGAAACAATGTCTCATGCTCATGTCAAGGTTATTCAATATTTGGAAGCTTTGAGTTCCGTTGCTACGCATTAATGAGCGCTTCAATGACATCATGACTTAATACTTCTATGAATAAATTAGAAAAAAAAAACACAAATCGGACGCGGTTTACCACTGCCATTGCCACTGACTTTGATTTGAAGCCAATTTGCATTTTTTTTTTGCGAGGGCAGAGCAAGGAAATGCCTACATTAGACATTAAAAACAAGCCAAGCTGTCCACTGGTACATTTCAGAATGGCTGAACTGTAAATGCACAATTATGTAGGAGTGTCATTATGGCAAGGGGTCATGAGAAACTTTTTCCCATGTGAATGCCCCATGTAGCTTGAAGCCAATTTGTGCTTTTTTCTAGCCAGGGCAGAGCAAGGAAATGTGTATATTTAACATTAAAACAAGCTGTCCATTGGTAAAAATGACTGAAAGATGTAAATGGCAAAATGATAGTGCCATTACGGCAAGCGTTCATTTTTCCATGTGAATGTCCCCAGCTCCCCAGCGCCTGCCCCTAGCTACCATCCCATGGTGTGATACCCTTTAACGCCTCCCCCCTACCACCCACCCCCATCTTCCTCTCATCTTTCCTCTGCTCCTTCCTCTGCTCCTTCCTCCTCTTCCTTCCCACCGTATCACATTCCCACTCCAAGCGTGTAATAAGGACCTAACCTCCTCCGCACACACACTGAAGGAGACAGGTTATAGTGCTCACTGCATCTCCATTAGCTCCTAGCATGTGATATGTTACACGCTGAAACACATTCTCTTTTTCCCCCTACTCACGAACAGAGGAGAAAAGGTGAAGTGATCATTGTGCTATTGTTAGTCATAGTAATGAGGTAGATGACCTTAGCAGATCACATTCATAAACGGTTTCCTACTTATCCTGCTATTCTTTTTTGATCTGAAAATGATGAAATGTACAATGCTGTTATGGTTGTTATTGGTTGCGTTTTTAAGAAAGATGTAGAAGAACTATGCAATTTTGATAATGCATCCTTCATTGCAGCATCTGAATACTTATTAGGCTAGATAACTCATCACAATTATCAAAGGACTCACGCGTACATATATAGCAAGCCTCCCAAAATGTTGTTTCACAAGTCATTTAAAAAGTGCTTCAAATGATATAGTGAGGAAAGCTATCATCTACTGAACAACATTTTCATCAGATAAAGAACATGCATTGTGTCTAAACCACCATGATTATACGTTTTGCAATATTACAGGTTTGTTTATTCCTGAGGTTTCAACACGAAGAGACTTCCCGTATAAGAAGGATTCTAGATGTGCCCCTTACCTTTGATTAAATCACTATAACAGGATATTTTCCATGAAATTAACATTAATTTCCACCCCAATCAGCTCTGTTGCCCCAATCCCTCCGAATCGTGTGAAGTTTGTAAGGCCTCTCGGTAATTGCATTCCTCGCACGTAGAATGCTCACTTGTAGGTGTGCGGCAGAATTGATTGAAAAGTAACGGAATAGAGGGATCGGTTCTAAGGAGCGCATTAAATAAACAGGGATGCAATCAGATATGGGGATAGCGGGAGGGGCATATTTTACATAGAGTGGTGGAGGAATGGAACAAAGACAAACTGAGATGCATTCAATGTGGAATTGTAAGTGAGGAAATGGAGTAATTCTTAAAGCAACAACCTGCAAATATGGTGTCATGTGGAGCTAGGGAGACAGCAGTGATAGAAAAGTGGTCAAGGAATTAAATTAAATTGCAGGTAACAACAGAGAAGGAATCAGTAAATAATCAAGGAAAATCTCAAGTGGTATCATTACATAAATTGTTATTCCACCTATACACAATTTCTTTCTGAATTGGCCCAAATTTACTATTCATGCTGACCATAATGTGTTGAGGCTGTGTAAATAAGAGACTGGCTATTGATCTCAAAAAGCCACAAGTAATCCATACACGCCGCAAAGAATAGGCCATTTTGGCAGCTTCTCATTCAAACACCCCCAACAAACACTTTTCTTTCTTTAATCTACGATCAATTTGCTATTTTTTTTATAAGAAAGTAATGCTATTCACTTAACCAGCAACAACTCCATTCAAAATGTAGGAGTGTTTTTTTCCAGAGGGAAGCAATGCCTAAGATTACAATTACTGATTGAGAATATTGAAAAAAAAAGAAATGTTCATTATTTTCCCCCTGCAATCTTCTACAAATGTACTGAAAGTAGAGCAAATGCATTGAATTGACTCTACTTTAATATGAGATTTGAATAAAAGAGTTTAATAACATGGAATCATGCCCTCCCCTAACCTCTTCCATGATGGTCCCTAAATAACATGGCTACTTTGAAATCCAGCCAATATTTTTGCCCCTTTTTCTTCCCTTCTCCACCATACCTAGCTTCAATCCATGCAGAGAGGGCTTGGCTTCTTATCTTATTCAACTTGATATCTTTTTGCTTTTGGAGTTGTCTGACCCCTCCTGACATTTATAAGCCCTCTTTATTCCCAGAGTCCCCATGATTTGGGATCCATGACCCAGTCTTGTGACTTCTGTCTGTCTGTGTGTGTCTGTGTGTCTGTCTGTGTGTCTGTCTGTGTGTCTGTCTGTGTGTCTGTCTGTCTATCTGTCCTTCTGTCTGTCTACCTGACCCAAGCCCATAGATATACCTATCCCTGTGCTGTCACTTTCTATCCGTCTTTTGAACCATGGTGTACCCCACCACCAAACCCTTCCCCAATTCATTTGAACAGTCGTTGAACAGGTCAAATTGAGCAAATATACTTTTTGCTTAAAGAATGGACATTCATAAATGCTGAATACCAAGGGTCCAAAAGGCAAACATTGCCATGGATTATTGTATATGCTGTCACTCTTTAGTTAGCAAAAATTATGAATGTAAAATGAATCACAATTATATCATAGGCCATGTGCCAAAATGCTGTCTATGTGAACGTGGAAGCAATGTGAATTCTTTGCCCTATTTCAGCTTCAGTTCTAGTAGACAGAAATACCTGCGTACAAACGTTTGTGTCATTCATTAGCAAGATTTGTGTCCATACTTTATCTTAATCCCCAAGAAGGAGCGAAGTAATTAACTTGTTTCTCACACCAGTAATTGATTCAATCCCCCGCCCCCTCCCTTGAGTAGGAATTAAATCATTAAAGCGTACAGGTCAAGTGGAGGAAATCTTAGAGTTCATTGCTGGACAAAACTACCCCCTCTATGTCAAAGCATTACAGCGGGGCTGCCTACCCCATCCCCACTTGACTATTAACAGACTAACCAGAATAAAATCTTTTACAACCTCCCAAGACATTATGCCTAGTTGTCCGGCTTGGACCATTCATATAACTGCATTGTTATTAACAGGTTTTATGTACGAGGGGTATCTCTGCATTCTGTATTGTACCCATGAACTTATTGCAATCAAGACTCCCATGGTTAAAGCGCTGAGATAGACCCGACCATCAGATAGCACGAGCTGGCTCTGAAAGAGAGATATGTCAGCACTTGCTCCAGCAACACAAAGCATGGCGGTCAAGCATTCCCCACAGGCTACCTGTGGTCAGCCACTTGGCCAGGTTTCCGTCCCTATGTCCTCCCTGCCTGCTCGAGGCTCCCAGCCGCCACAGTGTGCTGATGGAGGATCGACCAGCCGCTTCTACCAGCTTAGTTAATCTCCTCCTGCAACCTGTCCACCCACCCTCTCTCTACCCCAGCCTGGGCTCATCGGTCAAGACAACAGCTCCTGACCCATAAATTGTGGCCAGAAGGTGCTTGGATGTGTGTGGGGATATCTACACGGCACCAATGACTTTGTTTGCTTCTATCGTCCATCCGCTCTCTCCCTCTCTCTCTCTCTCTCCACGAGCCCTTTTTTAACACATGACATTAACCCCCGATAGCCCGAAGCTCCTGTACCTGCCTATCAAGTTGTCAGGGTAACTTTCATCAGCGGGACCTCTGGATCCTAGCACCTTGGGTACAGGCAATATGCCAATTAGTCTATTTGGCTAGCAGCTTTCGGTGTGGTTTGCTTTGATTTCATCACTCTCTCGCACAAATATTTGCCCTCTTGTACTGACCGGAACAGCATTGACCTTCACGCTGCCAATTCCCTCCTCTCCTTCTTCACTTTTCTCCTCTTTTTTCCATCTCTTTCTTTAATATATATTTGTTTTCCCTTGCTGATCAAAGAATAGATTAAAAGTATAAAAGCTCTCAAATCCATTCACATACTTCACTGTACAGATAACATCTCCGTTAGAAGTGCTACTTCTATTCATCAAAGTGAGTTATTACCTACTGCCTCATGAGATTATTGCCATATCTTAGCTCAATATGCATCCATTGAAATTGGTTCCCTTCACAAATCTTGAATTCACATTTCATTTCAAAGAACATGTGATTCTAGTTTAATGATTATCAGCAGCAACACTGTACAATTACATCATTGTTCAGTGAGTGTTAATGAAATCAGATGAAGATGTGAAATTTTGAGGAGGGTATTTTTTATATGATCACTGATATTGTTTCATTTTCACTCTTTTCCTAACTTTGATGCATTCTTGTGCAGGAAAATACACACACAATCCATAGAGCAGAAGTTTACCGCACACAAATGATTGATTACTTCATTTATCATAGTCTTACCAAATGTCACTTTCAATTTTCTAGTTTTATTAAAAGAAATCACTAGCCGTTTTATACTCTCTTGACATAAAATGTTGTGTATGGATACAACAAGATGCTGCCATTTCAAATATTAAAGTTCCCTAAATAAAAATGTCAGACTGCAGAAAGTGTTTGAACACGCTGTAATATAGATGACCCTGAACACTTGCAGGCATATATACACCCACAAGAAAAGGGGCAAAAACTAGAGAGACAGCTATCCAAACAGTTTAGAGCCTCGGACCGTTTAATGGACCCAAACAGACCAGAGGGCATGTTAATGGCGAGTCAAATTGTGGAGTTACAATAGGAAATAAATTGAATAGCGACGCTCTTCTGAGGGCTAGGAAGCAGGTGCAGGGCTGCGTCTTAGCCCAGGCAGAGTCCTGGTCTGACCACCGTTGGCATGCCTACCAGGGGGTCAGGAGAGAGTGTGACCAGCCCCCCTATGGTGGGTGCAGGGGTGGCAAGCAAGGAGGTATTGCATTCCATAACATTTTCACTCAGATATGTATTGTTATTATTACAGCTTTGTATGCCCTGTGCCTTTACATTTGTTGCTACATGGAATGATGTATTTTTGCTCTATCTTTGCACACACAATGTTACAAAGGTATACAAAAGTAACTTATAGACAAGCTTCTATTTAATTTTCCAGTATGTAATTTCGAAGTAGATATGATCATGATGACTGTGGAATACAAGATCTATCTCACAAAGACACAAATGTGTTGTTGTTTTTCAAATAAATTGTAGCTCATTCTTTTAATGAACAAGGTACAGGGAGAACTCATGCAAACTGCATAAGGTCATTGCTGTGCTAGAGTAGAAGAAGTAATTTTAGGATAAATCGTAGTACCGTATATTTGTAATGAGCTCCATTTCCTCAAATATCCATTGTGACTCTACTCTAGTAAAACTGCATCAGTATCACATTAAAGGGTTGAAGTGACAAACAACTTTGCGGGATGGTGTGTGGACGGATCGACGGACAGACCGACTGACCAACCAGCCGTGGTATGCTTGCTCTTGCTCCTGACTTGACTGTGTGGTCAGAGACGAGAAGGGTGGGGACAGATGCAGTCCCGTGAGGATGAAATCATATCTTGTGCAAATATCTGATGGTTCTAATAATAATCCAATTTTAGTCATAACAAGCATCGCCCCGGGGAGGCCCACGAGTGGAAACTGTTGCAAGTTCCATTAATCGGACACCGGCGTGCCGCACACTGCCACGGGACCACTGGTTATATCCCCTAGTCTTGCTCAAAGATTTATGGTATTATGTTTCTCCCCAGTTTATTACTTTAGGAATGTGAAGCTGGAGAACTTGATTGAAATAGGCAGGATAAAATAATGGTACAGGGTTGAATTTTGCTATTTTTATAAGCGTTTTGCGATCTACAGAAATTTAAACAAAACTTCTGGCTATTGTTTAGAAAGAAAATAGACAGAGACCGATGGAACTTGAGCTCTTTTGTTATTGCATTAAATTATTACTATGACTATATTATCTGAACACTCAAAAACTTAAAGCATATGTACAAAATGTGAACAAAAACCACAAAAAATTAGTGTCTAATTTGTCTAATGCAGCAAAACACACAGAATGATTGATCATTCCGACAAAATATCATCGCTACATGAAAGTTTCCACGAAAATGTAATTTGCGATAGCAGAACATTACACAAAGAAGTAATCTCGTTGGCCTGATATAGTGCATCGAGTCCACCATGTTTTCAATTAATCCATTACCGGATGAAATGACCGACAGCGAAGGGGGGCCCCAAGTTGAAATTGTTGCAATTTCTTCACCACATTGAGAGCTATAAAGTATGATGGCGTGTTGCAGGGGTGCAGCTAATTGCTTCATGCAAAGATCCCAGCAAGATGCTTGATAGTTCCCCTCCCATTCACATCAAGGGTGCAAAACTGTTTAAAACGATAAACAAAGCATCCTAGTCACGCAAACATGGCCCCGTGCGTTCACATTTACAACATATATATGGTAACATGAAAGTTTTACAATGCTAGCGAGCGATAAAAACCTGTCAGTCGGTGGGATTTCTTCGCAAAATGATTGTAGCGTTGGAAGAGTACTGATGCATTAGGAGATATGCAGTACAGCGCACTTAATGCACACCTCCACACATTTGAATTTGGACTCGCCAAGTATCAAAAGTGCAAGCTGGGGATGCATTACTCTCGATCCAGCGGATTCTTTTATTGAGTTTTTCTTGTCTTGCGCAGACAAGCAAATTATTTCACCAAATTATCATTTACCAAGTCGCTGGACACACTCTGCAAGCTGAATGGTTGTTACGGATCGTGTTAAGGACGTATTATGTCTCCTCCTTTCTCTCAAGTGAACGACTCTGAGGTAAGAATGTTTTCCATATGGCAGCTGTGTTTTTGTAACAAAATTGGGAGGTAGAACATACTGTGAACAGAATTGAGACTGTTGCAAGCACTCCACATTCATTGTATGTCACGCAGGGAGAGAAGTCTTGGAACTTCTCTGATAAGAAAAGTCATGACTTTAAAAAAAAAAAAAGGGGGGGGAAACATGGTATGACTAAAATGTTACAAAGATTCATGACAGCTGTAGTACATATAACTTAATTCCCTCTTTGTTTATTTAAGTCTATGTATTAGAAATGTTATCTGTTCAAAAAGAAGAAGGTACTGCAACATATCAAAGTATAAGAAATGTGGAAATATGTGTGGCTCAAGAAATGAAAAGAAAGTAATGCCACAAACCCAAACAAAATGAGTATTGAGAGAGATGCGCTAATCTAAAAGACATCTTGTAATTTCATCTCATCATGTATCTATCATGAGATCATACACCGGTCACAAGGGACCAATTGTTGGTAATTCTACGAGAGAGGAGAAACTCTTTGAAGACAGAGACTGAGCTTCTCCTCTGACAGATATCGACAGTGAATGACAAGCAAATGATCGATGGCCGATCTGACAGACACGCTCAGGTAACATCCCCGGGACGATGGGTAAAGAGGGAGCCTCCGCTCGCCAATTTTTGCGGACAATTTCTTGCTTGTTTGACATCATGTCTCATCTGTGGTGTTTGATAACATTTCCAGGAATGGCGTAGTACTATCACCACACTGTGGGCTCTCAGCACAACCAAGTCTTTTGATGACAGAGAGTGATCCCTAACTTGCCATTAACAGGAAAGTTCAGAAAACTCTTTCTCTACCGTGTGAGAGAGACATCGATCACTAAAATGCCGAGAGGTATATCATCATGTCACCACCTTCATGAAACAACATAAAGATTGTTTCACACCTCATGCATCTGATTTGCGTTGAGTCTTCAGAACATTCAGCAACATTTGATGCATTTTGTGCATTGCTTACAAAATACAACACCAATCAGGAACAAACAAATATATCGCTCAACTTTCTGAAGACAGGGTGAATAACTCTTTGCTGACTGTGAAGTCATTTTGTCTTTGACTTAAAAAAATACAGAGCAACAAAAACGATTTATCACAAATGATGGAAATGGAAGCACTCCCAAATGTCTTTGAGCCTGAAGCAAAAAAACACATACAATAGCATCCAGCTTATGTAATTTGATTGTTTTCACAGATTAGATTAAAAGGCTCAAACAAACGTTCAATCAGGTTGTCAAAGATTTTCCCACAGTTGCTCTAAACACAGGGCTTAATTTGATAATCTGATTTCTTCATTGACAAAGTAATTCCTAAACGTGGTATGGCTGAACCCCCAAACCATTAGAAAATCAATGAAATTAGAGTTACATGTATTCTAAAATCCAACTTTCTTAAGAACGCAGGCTCAAGACCAGAGGGATCACACTTTCTTTGAGAACGTTGGAGCAAAATTGCATTATTCCAGTCCAATCAAGTGAGAGAACTTTTGACACTTTGCCTGCAGCAGTCAACATATGATATGGTCTGCTAGAAGTGTTATTCACAGCCCAGGGAGATTGTGCTACCAATAATTAAATTTGGCCATCATTTCATAAACTCCCACAGTGGGACTATTTTAGGTGAAAACTAATCTGCAAGCACATGTCTTTGCCACAGCATGTGCTTAATATTGTAGTCCATCATTGGGAATCTAAAGTTTAGTATTCTATTCACACAATAGGAATGTGCTCAAGTTTCTTAAGAATGTCAGACTGCAATCACATGCTGCTGTTTGCTAATGAAATCTACTTGTTATCAATCAAAAAACTGTATGAACCAATATTTTCACACACTTGATTTTTATTCCTTTTTTTGAGGGGGGGGGGGGGTTGATAATCGGTAGATGAACTATTTGAAAAAAAATGATATTGAAAAAAGGATGTGAGAGTATTTTTCAATGGCAAGCTATGAAGGGTAAGCACCCCGACTGACCAAGGATTGAACTGCATCAGGATAGGACCTCCCTGCATCCAATATAGGGCGGTGTGATGTCACATGGTCAAGCTCACCATGGGACCAATGAAAGTGACCGATAGAAGGACCACTCACACCGAGAGGGACAGACTCTAACGGTTGGAATTACAGCGAGGCAGCTTGCCACTGACCAATGAATAAAAGTCAAGAGGTTGGCCTGTTTCATTGAACCCTCAAAGAAACCAATCGCAACATGGCTTTTGGGAACGTCTTTTGACCTGCCAGCGTATTTGATTAAATCTGGTAATGAGTTATAGGGTTTCCTAGATAGCTGTACACACTTCCTACAAGATATCTCATTTCTATAAAGCCTACATCTGGTTCTGGTATCGTTTCGTGGTACTAAAAAAGTTGTTGTTATCTGAGAAATCATTGTAAAAAGATTTAAAAGCATAATGCTCGGCATGCTGATGATAACCCTGGATGTTATAAAAGAAAGAGGAAGGGTGAATAATCACGCTTTGTCCATGACTGTAAAGTATATTGTCCTTGCCGATGATTGGTGCATAGATTTCATTACAAACATGGGATTCTAAAGAAAAGGAGGGTTCCTCTTTCCAAAATGACCTAAACCATAAAAGAAATTATTAATCTCAAAGACCCTTTTCCCCCCAGAGGAACTTTGTGATTAGCTTGTGAATGGTACTAAATGTTCACTCACGACCACCATTGAATTGAGAGATCAGAAAAAGACAGACATCTTGATGAAAATTGACATTTACTGGTTGATTTGGGATTTTTATATCCAAGTGCGTAATTGGGTCAACGTGCTAAATTCCAGGAGAGACACAGAATGGGAGGAAATTTTACGACAGAGATGGAGGATAGACAGTTATGATGATTATCAGAATTGGATAAAATATGAGTTCATCTGAAAAGCTCTTTTACCATTTTAAAGATATTGAGGCAAAACTTCATTATTTCTACATTATTACTACATGAAATAAAAATTCTCTGTAAGTTTCTAAACTATACAAAAAACTTGATAAAAAAAAATAAGGCATCACAGCTCTCTCTTCACAGGTACAACTGTTGTCACATAACAGTGTGGGGGAGGAAGAGTGGAAGGAGAAAATAGATATTGTTTGTAGAATCATAATTTGTTTGGGTTCATGCTGAACTATTTTAGTGACGGTAGGAACAGATGAACAATCCGCTGACACCGTTGCATCAATAAACCTGGAGCCAGGCTGGGCTTTTCTGGACACAATATCAACCACAAGACAGCATGTGTCACAAAGTTTGAGGCTCAAGAGTCTCTCTCCTTAGGGGCGAGACAGAGGTACAAGTTCAGGAGTCAAGTCAAAAGTTTTTAAGAAATGGCCAATGAGTATAGAGACCAGGCAAAAATTACACTCACATACACACATATATATGTTTCTCAGAAAGACCTTGTACAAACACTAAACTACTTTGTACAAAACATCAAGACTTACAAAGAATATAGCAAATTACAAGATATTGATGAAACCATCTATAGCATAGCTTGGCAGTTGCAGAATAAATCAAGAATAGACTCATAGATGTAAACATATTCTCATTATATTTCCCCTTTAGTAGAAATGGAAAATAAAATAATTTTGCCAGTATTATCTAGAAACAATATGCCCTCATATTCATGATGAAGGACAAATAATTTCCATTGAAAAAATAATCCATTCATTCATTGTTGAGGGGAATTCAAGTTTATGTAATCATCAATTTTCTGAGAATGATAATTTTTGGCAGCATTTATGAAAAAGCAATTTCATTTCTGTCTGTCTACTTCACTGACTACCATGGCAACGAAACCCTTTTTTTCTCTTTTTACATGCCAGCTGTGTTTTGTGTCCGAACATGATAGACTGGTTTGCTCATAGCTGGTTTGGAAAAGTAAATCCCAATGATCTCTATTGAGTGACTACTGAAAAACCATGGGGACCATTTAAAGCAAAAAAAAAAGAGAAGATAAAAAGCGCAATGAAAAGAGAGAAATATGCTGGCAAGCGTTTTGCTACAAGAGCAATGACCCCTTAGCCGACTCTGGCTGAAACATGAGTTGGTCGGGCCCAGAGCAAGATTTGTATGACTTTGGGGGGAAAGTACCAAGATTTGAACATGGAGTCCGATTACATTGTTTTATTCATCGTTCTGTGAGTTGTTTGCATGACAGCAAGTTAGAGCATCAGTGCAGTGACGTTCCACTTTTTACAGCACTTCAGAGAGTCGAGTTCGTGGGCGGGTTGGAATGGGATTGTCTTCGCCGAATGAGATGTCCTGGAAAATGGCATTATACACTAATTAAAACAAAACTGAATTGATGTCTTGAAAATGCTGAGTTTGTGTCCTTCAGATATATAAGCAAATAGGGGTTTTCCTTTTCCTTACTGAAATGGTGGAAAAGAATTTCCTGAATTCTAAATAGTTTTAACAAATTTAACTTCAATGAATGTGATGTTGAAGAACTCATTCCAGTTTACTATGAACCAATTACCATTTTATAAATGTTATGTTAATAAGCATACCTGTGTTACTGGGTGTGTCTGTTTGTGTGTAAGCAAGAGAGAGAAAAGGAGAGAGAAAGGAGAAATAGGGAAGGAGAAAGAGCGAATGAGAGAAAGACGACAAAAGAATGAGTTCAAGAGAGAGAGAGGAAAGAGAGAGAGAGAGAGAGAGAGAGACAGACAGACAGACAGACAGACAGAGACAGAGAGGGGTTGGGAGAGGGGTCCTGTGCTTGTAGCAAGATACATCACCATGAAACCTTTTCATTCCCAGATTTTATGAGTCATTCCTTCTTTTTCTGTCAAAAAGTTTTTTTTAAAAAGTCCAAAACAAAGGGTAAAGCAGAAGAGAAGAGGAAATCTAGTCATATACATCCTTGAAAGTAAGTCAACAAGGACCAAAAAAATGATGATGAATAAACAAGAATCCCACGAGCATCTGTTTCAGATGACCCATTGCGGTACGAGGGGTAGAAGAGGGGTAAGGATTATGGGAGGGAGAGGGGTAAGGATTAGGGAAGAGCCAGAGCAAAAGAAGGATGAGACTTTTCCAACAGAGACATGGATAAAGACAGACAGAAGACAGACAGAAAACAGACTGGCAAACAGACACAAAGATCAAGACAGTAAGAGTGCAGGAAGCGACACACACACAGGGATGTCATCCAAACATATAACTTATGAAAGGAAATTAGGCAAGACAAGACAACAGAGACTAACAGATTTCAAGATAATGAATGACTTGGAAACAAAAGGATTGTAAGGTTGTATGTGTGTTTTACTCTCCTCAGAGTCCATCAAAGGCTTAGCCAATTTATGAATTTGTCACAAAGATTTACAGAGAGCAGAGGAAAAAGAAATGGGGAGGGAGAGCAAAAGCGAGAAGGGGAAAGTGAGAGCGAGAGTGATAGAGATAGATAAGATAGCAAGAAGATGAACCTGGGTGATGCAAGGCTTGTAAATTTGCTCTCCATCTTGGCGTTGGGCGAGGTAAAAGCACGAGGCTTGTCGTGAAGTAGCTGTGCCGTTAGGAGTGCAACACAAACATTTTTGGTAGGAAGTTCCTCCTTTACCTTGACACAGACACTCTCCAGTTTTCACTTTGAATCTGCCTGTGACAAACCTCCCCTCTGGTGGAGAGGAGAGCTGTAACGTTCCAGCCATCTTCCCGCAGAAAAACCCAACCAGCGTAATTCATCCAGGTTTAATTAAATTACCTTGGGGCGGTTTCCTTTCTTTGGCATATAATTCTCTGTAGAGTTAACATCGGGTCAAATGATGCATTGTGAGATTCTGCATCACGCCCGAGAATATCACTCCTTCCCTTCTCTGACATCGCTTGCTTGTACACATGTTCAGTGTTAGACAGAGGTCTCTAGCGAAAATAAGTATCAGGAAATTGAAAATACAGTTCAAATGTTAATCATCAATTTAGGTAGTTCGCATCAGAGACAGTCAGGGCATGGAAGATGCAATGTGATTTGTGGACATGGAGTTGCATCTCAAATTCTCCAAGTCTTTCTCCATTTTTGTCAAATGTCTTGTATAGCATTGTGACAGAATCTGATCCTTGTTTTAGCCTGGAAATCTTAACTACAAACAAACAACTTTATAGTTGGCAGTATTTTTTTCTGATCTTCGCAGCAGGGGACGATGAAATCCTGCTTGAGTCTGGCAGTAGTCCTTCCAGTCATAAACCACACAGAAATCCATTACTTTAGTAAAATACTTTCTACTTAATAGGTTATATTAACTTAACATTACAAAAGAGTCATTTTGTACAAATTTTTAGAAAACACTCACAAATAAGTGCCTAAGAGGTTTCACAGCCTGATAAACAACAATTAACCAATAAAAGAAAGTTATAAAATGATTTTAAAAGTTCCTAAAATATGTCACATTTAATCAGTGGCTTAGACAGCTGTAAGTGAAATTTAGTACATATTATTGGACAAAAGTGGAGACTATGCAGATGGCATGTCTGAGAGAGATGTTGCTATTGATTGTTTCACTTCTGAGGGGAAATGAGCCTTTACTACAAACATGCCATCATCTAACTCTAGAAGTCTGTCAACATGTCAGGAGTCATTGTCTGACATGGCAGTCATCTGTTTAAGGGTTCTGCCTGGCCAGAACTGGACGTTTCCCATAATTGGCTCGACTGTTACAATACCCTGGGCATAATGACTGGTCAACATTTACGCTTGACCTCACGAGGATCTTTATGCTTGTCTTCCTTCTGATTTGGATGTCGACCAAACACACACCAAGGAACTATCCACAGATAATCTCCACTTTGAGATTCTTTGGAGGAGTAAATGCCAAGTGGAGAGTCGTCGGAGCGACAAGCATGTGTCTCCTCCCATCTTCAGGGATCTCGTCAGTGTCAGTGAAGGACGTAAACACTGTTATCCTATTATTACAATGAGAATCAACACTTAAATGGACAATGTACAGAAGCTTGTGTTTCAATTGTAATTCAGCATACAGACACAAATCTGTTCAGCTTCAAAAGTGCATGTGGATGTAATGAGAAAGGTGATGTTAGGAAAAATAAACCAAGAGGAGGAGAAGGAAAGGAGCACGAAAGTGAAGTGGGAGAAGGAATAATATAAGAATACATATGAAAAGAATAATGGGGAAAAGTGAAGAACAGTTGAGGAAGAAGAAGAAAGAAGAAAAAAGAAGAAAAAAGAAATAAAGAAACAAATAATGCAATGTTTTATGCCTACTTAAGTCTCTTTACCACTGTCATTACTTCGCTTCTGATTAATTCTAATTATGCTTGCCCGAGGCTGAAAACTTGTTTTCTCTGTTACCATGTCCTGTTTTGAAGGTCAACCCTGTAGCCACAACTCAATTTGACAACTCCCTGCAGTAAACAAATTATGAAGAAACTCCTTCCCAATTAATTACTGCTCATCCCCCGCCAAGAAAATGTCATCAAATATGGATGTCGGATGACAAGTGAAACTAGAACAAATGCATATATTGAAAATAATATACAAATAAGCAAAACCTGGATTTTCCTTGTTTTCTTTCTACTAGACTTCAAAGGAGCTGTGATTAGATCCCCATTGCATAAAACTTACCATTAACATCGACTCTACCATCAATGGTAACTACCATGGTAACATCACTCAAGGGCCAATCAAACCCAAGGGTTTCTATAGAAGTTGCCACTGGTAGCAAAGTTACCATCAATGGTAAGATTCATGCAACGGGGGCCCCTTGACTTCTTTTCCACCACACCGTAATCCATTTTACTGCTGACGAGAAGAATGGTGTTGCAGCCTCACACGTTTTATATAGTCAGGCATAATGTATAATTGTTGATAATAAATTCCAAAACAAAACAAACATCGCATTGAGGTTTCAGCCATCTGGCGACTTAAGACACAGTGTATATAAACCCACTGAATATCTTGCCCCGCTCCAGACCAGGTAATTGCAAACCCATAAATTTCTCTGCCAATTTGTCAAAAAAAGATGCCCCCCCTTTTTTTATCTCGGCACCTCTTGATATATTTGCCGTTTGGGTTGAAGGAACGTCTGAAGACTATTTTATGGCTGCTGTTGGGACATGAGTGCATGAAGGGAGCTGATTTATAGGGAAGACAAGCCTTGTTCTTATACACCATCCCTCTGCATATCAAATATGGACAAGGTAAATGCTCTCCAGTGGAGTGGTGTCATGGACTGAGGGATTACTAAACCTTGTATCAAGCAATATATCAGCAAAAACTACCCTGTAACAGAAAGAATGTAAATTATTCATAATGACTTAGCAACAGAGTCAGAAAGCTATGAATAATTTACAAAATTCAAAGCACCAGGCCTTGTGAGTTAGTACAGCGAACATCCATGTCTTTGTGATATCTTTTTGAAAAGATTTGCTCATAGCTGGAGCAGATGTGATTTTTTTGTTAAAGGAAATTTATAATTCAGAGGTAAATGGATTCCAGTGAAACATGGAAAAACTATAGCTCAAGAGGTGGGATTGACGTTACCCTTCACCACGACCACTCTCCCGGCAACCCCACTGGGAAATATCCCAGCAAACTCCGACCGTCCATTGGACAAATTATGAGAAATGAGCGGGAGAAATGTAAGTCTCCTGATTCCACAAGTGGCCTAATTGCGCCCCCTACTGGGCTTGTGCTGCCGTGATTCAAACAATGCCAAAGAAAAAAGTACAGTACAACGGAACTCCTGAGGGGGGTCCTCATTTACTTCACAAAACATTTTTTTGTGAAATCATTTTTTTTTTTGGCCCATGGCATAGCAATCATTAAAAAAAACAAGAATAAAAAATGAAACAGGAGTAGGACAGTTGTATTTGCTCAGCGACATTCTTTATACATCATGTGTATTAGCAGTGTGCAGGTTAAATAAAAGGCCTTTCTAATGCCCCATCCCGCTGCCACAAAAAAGGGGGAACAATATTTTGTTTCTGAAAGGACAAAATACTCCAACTCATTATGTTTAGACAAATTTAAATCAATAATTTGATCATGCAATTCCTACTTTAATAATAATACATACCATACATAATCAGGAAAAGTGCATGAATAGTTTCGGTCATATACTGAGAAGGCCTATATATTCCGGACATCGTAATTTTATTACCCCATATATTGCTTAGATAGGGCAAGTTTATCATTGATTGACAGTTTGACCTTGGTTTCATGACCTCTGACCTTAACTTGGCCTGTGTCACTCCATCTCCCTGATGCACTTGGCTTTCCGTTGTCCCTCTCCTCCCCTTCATCTCTTCTTTCCTCCATCTTTCAAACCCCTACAAGCCATGTATCAATCAATGCCACAGCATTTCTTCAAGTGTTTGATTATTGTTTCATGATGGTTTTTTTCCCCCTCTCGAGCTCTTTACTCGGTTCTTACTCACGTTTCCCCTTTAGCACCTCTTAATGAAGACTATCCTGACAGGACACCCAATGTGGAAACAATGTGCTCTTCATTATGGAACAAAACCTGGCTGCATATCTCATGAATACTGCCCATCCTTCCCTTCCTATTCATATCTAAAATAGATCAGGATGTTTTTCATAGTTAGGTGGAATGCCAGCACTCTTCTGAATAGTGATCACATACTCACATCTTGCTCTCACTAATCATATTTGGTTAAACTACATACTAGTGTTAAAGATGCAACATGGTCACATCATTGAATATCAGTAAACACTCAAAAGGGGCAATTTAATTTTGTTTAAAAAACTTATTCTTTTCCTGATGTTCTTAAAAAATTATTTGAAGATCAACTACAGAGTCCTTGAATGTACCTAAAATCCTTGTCAGACAAATCATGTCTTGAGATAAAAAATGACGTACAATCGCTACAGATTTTGTTGGAACAAGACCTGTCAGTAAAATTAAATTATATCTTGTAATACAAAAATACCCAGTGATTGTTAAAGGTTAAAATCAATTGCAGACTTCAACCCCTGAAGAAGCATGTACTTTCGTTTGCGTTTATCCCCTCACCATATCCTCCTCTACATTACTCACTGCCATGCTCAAGTCTCATGTATTTCAAGCAATTGGAAAACAAAACTTGATGTGCTTCAGGGGAAATTCTGCAACTCTACGAGCCACCGCGTCCCTCTCGATCTCTCAGCAAAAACATGTCACGCTAATTATAGATTCATTGCACTTCTCGGCTCAATGATAACACGACTGGCTAGGATTGGAGAAATAACATTCCTGATGTCACGTACACCTTGCGTGATAAAGTGCTTGCAATTGATAACTAAACACTCTCTCTACCATGTCATTAAGACTGCTTCGTTCATACTCATTTATGTGCCAAAGTTACTGAGAGAGTTAAATATCTCTCATTTAAAGGATGATTTGTACAGAGAAAGCGAGCGCTTATGAACTGTATGTATTCTCCATATACACTTCTGCCTAGAAAACACTCTCAACGCTTGAAAGGCTTCCATGCAAGTTTTAACGCAACTTTGACTAGATTCCAAGCCCTGATACCCTGATACCCATAAAAATGACAAACCAATATCTAGTCACTGTCATTAATGTGACAAACCAATATCTAGTCACTGTCATTACATGCCAGGCTGAATTATAGCCATTATACCACTTCCAGCACTTTAATTTTATCATGATTATCCTTGGCACATTGGCAAACATGTTTCAACTTTAAGGAGATCACAAACCCTAAAAGAATGGAGCTTGCAATACAAGATGTGAACATTTAAAATCTAAAGTAACTTTCCCCCAAATCTTGCATTGCTATCTCAATTGTCTATAGATACTGTACTGTGAATTGTCTTGTTGTTGATGTTTTATGTGCATATTGACAGTGACAATAAAACATCTACTCAATGTCACACATAGGCAACAGTTTGCTACCCTACACTACTTATCAAAGATTTTTATTATTTTAATGTGATTTACATTTTTTTTAATGTTGTTTTAGACATATCTGTCTGATTTTTTCAAAACTGTTTTTTTAGCTTTAAGTCGCTCCACCCAACTTCTTGCTATGATTTTGTGCTCCTTTAAAGCAGCCGCGATCAAGTGAAACATGCATGTGACAGGTTCCTGCGGTGGTTAATGGTTGGATCTTCCGGGAGCTACCGAGGCGCTGACTAACCTCCACAAATATCCCTGACCTGGGCCGCTCAAGTAAAGTGCAGAAATTATCTAAAGCAAGCTAGAGAGGAGAAGGAACACATTACGTTGACTTTGAGCTGGGTCCGCTTAATTAACCCATCCCCTTTGGTTGAGGGGGCTGGATACACGTACCTCCTTTGAGGTCAGGTGTCTTGTAGAAGGCTTGCATCCTCAAGCATTGAGTAATTTACTGAGGGCATGAACCAACTGCAAGCATGGCATACGTGCCACTAGTCACTACATTGATGCATGACCTCAACTATGGCTACTAGCTACAAGACTTGCACGCCTCACAGTGCACTCTGAGAACATTCTTGGCATATAATCCTATATTCCTATTCAAGAAAACAACAAGAAATAGAATTTCGTGACAGACATCAACAGTAGGAGTCGTGCATCATCTCAATTCCACACATATTTCTATGCATTATGTATTATGACTGCCGATAATATGATTGAAATCATTTGGATGTCGATCGTCAAAAGTACTGTCACTAACATGCAGTGCAAATTAAGATCTCGCAAATCCGACATGAGTGCACAAATGGCATGCGGGCGCTAACAGAACACTGCAACCAGACAAAACCTGACCTATTCAGATATTCGTGACTCTCTCAGCCTCCATACAACGGGAATTCTAACCAATTAGCCCGAGATTTAGATCTAGATCACATCGCCTGTCTCCGTCTGTGTGAAGACAGGATTGGGCCATGCTACCATTACACACGCAATCATCACGCAAGCCTTGCACAGGCAAAAGGCTGCTGATTGAGAGAGAAATCACGCAAATACCCCGCAATTCCACCCGTTTTCTAGCTATGAGTCAGGTTTCAGTAGTGATTGAATCCCAATTTTGGTCATCTTCCCCCCATGAGAGATGAGATTTGGGGGAGGTGGTTTGAGTTAGGGGGGGGGGGGGGGCGTTTTTGAGTCATATCTTTCATCCCAGCATGTTCTGTTCTACGATGACCAATATAGATGAATTTACCTCGCACTGTGTCAGAAGTGCTACCAAGACAATTCTTACATTTGGGTGTTTATAGATTGGTCAGCCTTTTGAAGGGAAACAATCGCTTGCAAATGCATATGACATGCTTATATGCTTATATGGTTGCTACCAAACAGTTGAATATATCAATATCTATTTGATAATCAAATTTTTTTGACAAAACTTGCCAGAAATACTTAATCCTTTAAAGTGATTCTTTGACAAACAATGACAAACAGTGACACTTTTAAGAATAAATAGTGTCACGGTGTACCACTGCTTTTATAACACTCGTTTGTCTGTTCATTCAAACGTAGATGCTGAGCACATAACATGACCGATGTATAACCCATATGCCAGTCTCAGACTGATCACCCAGCGATGCATAGGAATGCTGGCTGCTCCATGCGACCTTGAACTTGAGCCTTGCATCATTATATCACCAACACGATCACCTGACCTTTCCCATCTCTGTTCCCCACGGTTGTCTTTGTCCCCATTTTCTCTTCCCCTTTTTTTTTCCATTTTTATCTCAGTGAATTTGTGATATAACATGGCCTTCCTACATTCCTCTTTGAATTGTTCCCATGCATTCACTGTATTCTTTCACTAAATTTCCTTTTGTTGTGTAGGTACCCCATAAAATTCAGATTGACAAACCGAGGCAGTATATAAAGCAATGATGGGTGTATGTTCATTCTGCCAAGAATAACCAGGAAACTTTTGTTCAGCTCGATCACCTAATGACCCAAATCTAATGTTGTAATTTATATTCACATTTTACATGTATGGCTGGCTCACATGCTCTGCTCAAAGCATTAAACAACTTTTACAACTCTCAGTTCACCTTCAAATCTCTGCTTAAAATGGTTTTAGATGGATACACATACTGCTCTTTTCGTTGTGAAAGTCAGGAAACCATCGGGGGTAGAAAAGAAAGGGTGGTAAACAGGGAGACGCGGCCTGACAGAGTGAACGTGAGCGTTCTTTATCGGTTTGACTACCCCTCTCTTTATCACGTGGCATCCACTCTCATCGTGAGCGAAGGATCCTTTGAGTCGCGCCGCCTCCAAGCACGCAGCCCAGAGATTGGATGACCAGCGGAAGACATCCTCCTCAGATAGGATTACCAATGATTAATCCCCTCCTTAATCTCTTCATTTGCCATCTGGGACAGCCGAGGGTGAGGCTGTCGGTATCTATCTACTTCAGCTAGTGCATGAGCGATAGGACGGCAAGGAAAGGTTGGCTATGCACCCGATACTGTCTAACAAACAGCCAAATATCCTAGCTGTCCCTTTTGCCTTTATGGTATACTATCAGACAAACTACTGAATTGGTATGAGTTGTAACAAAATGCACTATGGCTAAATTAATGCAAAAACATGAACTTGTATGAATATAAAGTTTGGGTAATGATATTTTTAATGAGGTAAATCAGATGCCCCTTTTTTATAAGACTTTTTTCATAAAATGTCATCAAGTTGCCTAAATACTTCATCTGCATAATCATTTCATCACATGATATTTTGTTTTCATTCAGATGTAGAGTCGGCTCCCCGTCATGACTGGGGCTTGATTGCAGTGATATCCATCTGAGGAGACTAACCGTGAGACAGGCATTATGTCTCATTCTTGTGATGTCAGCAGCAATCTGGATTAGACGTCAGGCAATGCAAGCCTCCCGTTGCAAAGCCCTCCAAACAAACCGTGCCCCTTCAATTACGCAGCTTTAATGAAAGCAAAGTGTATCGGTTCCACTGTTGTCGATCGTTCATTCTCCTCTGCTGCCCATCATGGTTTGATATCAGAGGTGATATGGGCTGGCTGTGACGTCGTTGGGGCTTCTGAGACGCACCCGCCGACCCGCTGACCGACCTCTTTGAGCCAAGGGGGAATCTATCAAGAGGCCAGCGCATCTCAGGTACGACTAAATAATCACTGCCTGATGCGCACCGCCCTAAAATAGGTCTTGCGTGTTTACGCTCCCTATCTCTCCCCCTCTCGCCCCCCTCTCTGGATGGATTGTGTTGCGGTGAAAGGTGGGGCATGGTGGCGGCATTTCTGGCTTTGTCAGGGTGCCGATTGTTAACTCTGCTGGGCAACTAATGCCTACTGGATACACGGGTTGAACAAAGGTTACCTGGGTTCCCCTTACTGCTGTTGTTTTACATTGACCTATGCCACTAATGGGGCCATGCACAACACTTGTGAACTTGATGCAGCAATGGAAACAGGCCCTTTATTTCACGATGTGCAATGAATGCATGAATGAAATACTAATGCCTCAGTGAGCCAGTCAGGATTTAGTCACATAGAATTTGTCATCATACTGATAAAGGGCAAGCATCTCTCCATTACGTACTAGCCATTATTACATGGCAGCATTCTGAATGTTGAATGAAAGATACATTCTGAGGGTATTCCTGATGCGCATTTGTACTTCAAGATCGAGTGAGAAGGGGAAATGCCATGTAGGGTTCGGAAGGAAACCAAATGACAGAGACTTACCTGCCCACAATTGCTGAACTCCACTGCAGTCTCTCTGAAGAAGAAATAGACGTAAGGTCCAATCTCGTAGGATGACACAAAGTTTGGATCTGTTTCAAGTTGAAAAGACACAAGTGGGGGATGTTAAGGGAATTCTATACCTCCATGATATCTAAGACACAATGTTTTCAATCCAAGCATTTCTAAAAGTGTCTTCACAGTTGTTGAAATATTAACTACATGTGTTTATGCGTTGCTCACGTACTTAATACTATTGTTCTCTGAGCTATTCTTAGCATTAAGAGATGAAAGATTGAGCAGGCTGAAATCCCCTGAGTAGGGGTATTCTGCAATTCTATCTTCCTCCAACTGTTTCACAGAATCTCATTCCTATCTCCTTTTGAGTTCCCATTTCATAATTTCTATATTTATAACATTACTCCTCATATTATGAATATTTGTGGACATGTATAATATTTCTGCTTACCCAGAAACAACAGATGCCCTTATCATATTACTTTCTATACTTTTCAGGTCAACATGTCTTCTTTGCAATATCACTGCAAGTGACAAGATACATCAGAATATGTCTCTAAGAGATCTTATCTTTGTTATGTTTTGTTCCATGTGTTATAAATTTTTTGGGTTATGACTTGGACATATCTAGCTGGGTGTTGAAAGTTGAAGACATACCACCTTCAAATCAGGTGGACATAAACAAAAAAAGATGTGTTAGATGTTTTCAAAAATGTTTATTTATATGTCTTCATATCTGGCATTTTGCATTAAGTTTAAAGAATGAAACCTGTCAAATGAAGTGGATATTAAATGCAATGCCAACTCACTGTTCGACCATTTTGAGTTGAGCTTTGCTGTTTTCAGGGGCTGGGATGCGTTAGATGTTCTTAAAAAATGTTGATTTATATGATGCCTTCATTTCTTGCATGTTACTTCAGGTTCAAGGAATAAAACCATTCAAATGAAGTGGATATTAAATACAATGCCAACTTACTGTTTAACCATTTTGAATTAAGCTGGGCTGTTCTGAGGGGAGTGGATGGGCCCAGGGTGCGGTATACCACTGCATCACGGGCCATGAAGTCCATGACGGTGCCCGTGTACAGGTCCCCAGCCTCTGTGAACAGGGCTGTGGTGTTGTGGTGCGGGTTGTATGGGCACCTGGCAATCCCTGTTACCTCATCCACAATCTTGGTAACATTCACTTTCTGGAGGGAGACAAAAATGATAGAGAGAGAGAGGTATTGAGTATGACTGCACACAACTTCTTTGCAAGAATATTGAATCAATTCAGATATTTTTATGGTAATGAATAGAAGAGGTAAAAATTGTTATCATATGTAGTAGAACCCTTCTGCCATTCTTACTCAATATCTTATTTTAGGGTGAGATGAATTAATTGTCTAAAAAATTAGATTGATGAAATGAAATGAGACCGGAGCGAGTGATCACAGCAGAAGGATTCTATCATTATTACAAACCCCATAATCTTTATCATGACTATCCATAATCTTTAATCTTGTGGAGTTGTAACCAGAAGTTACCAATAGTACAGATAGCATACATGAAATGGCATTGCCTGACATTTACCAATAAGCATTTAATGGGGAAACCAAGTTCATGACCTTCTACAGGGAAGGCTGCAGTGTTTGTTTTTATGTTCCTAGACTGCAGTCAGGGGCCAGTTTCCCTAACTTTCCCCCCACGCATCCAAGGAATATATGATTTATCACCAGTTTTTAATTTCCCACTCTGCCCGCTGCTTAAAAACAAAGAAAAACGAGTAAAAACAGCGGTGAGGAAATGTGTCTGCTTAAAGAAAATATGAGAATAAAATCAAGTGCGCTTAACAGGTGGCGATCTGATGTAAGGGTATGATTTACAGCCTTTCTCTGTTTGATTCCTAAAAGAGGCACGCAGGACGTAAAGATTTCTGCGTGAATACAATACATTCCAGGCCTATGTATCACTATGTCAATCTTATTCATGAAATATGAATGAAAGTAGTTATCGTTATAAAGTCGAAAGTGAAATGGGGTTACGAAAATATGGTTGGTTGATTGTCTTGAATTACGTCAGCAGTAAGATGCTGATGGGGATGTCTGGAGGTTGGGTGTGGTGGAAGAGGGGGATTGATGGCTGGAAGCGAAGAAACACTCGGTATGAATAGGGAGGAATGTTGCCTGCCCCCTGGTAGTTTCAGACAGGACAGCTTCTCGCTTTGTAGCCAGTGTGCTCCACTAAGAGTTCAAGCGCTTTCTTCCTTGGGTGATGGCCAACACAATGACCGAGAGGAAGTGACTTTATGGTTTTTAGCCAATTGGGGAATAGTGTTGCCCGGCACTGACTCCAACTCAACCTTTATTCTCTTTTGTTTTGTATAACTAGAGCACATATCTTATAGACTTGCATAGGCACATTTTGTTGAAAACTGAGAAGCATACAAAATGGTATTCTCAGTATTTAACACTCAAACTTTTCAGTTTGTTTCAAATTCTCCATTTCATTTCCTCTCTCTCTCTCTCTCTCTCTCTCTCTCTCTCTCTCTCTCTCACTCTCTCTCTCTCTCTCTTTCTCTCTGTGACAATCTGTCCCCCCATCTATCAATCCTTCCCTGTGATCAGCGATTAAACGCCTCAAAGAATTTCTGTCAGACTTGAATTATTAGGAACATTCCTCTATTTGTCACTTTTCAAGTCAGTTTGTCTGTCCAGTACTAAAAGACCTGTGAATGACCATGGCAGAATTTTCCCCTTTATTGCAAAGCCCATGTCACTCGTTAAGGTTTCTGAAGAAAGTGTGTCAAGTTCACCAAGGCTGTAAATCGAAAAAGGTGAGGCCACAAGGGGAACGAGTGTGAGAAAACAAATGAAAGGAATAATAATACAGATCATATTTCCCTGCTTCTATATCTGCTATTTCTAAAAAAAAGGCACTTTGATAGATGAACGAAGCACCAATATTGTTCACACCTAGTAAATCAACAATCTTCAGCATGATTTTAAAGGAAAATTTAATTGAGAGAAGATGATGTACAAAAACATTTCTAATCACTGAACAATGAAAAAAGTAAATTCAAATGAAACCTGATGCAGACAAACCTTTAGCAAAACTAGGCCTGAATCAATGACAGTAAATGTTTACCTTACAGATGCAGAACCCCTCTTTCTTTATCATAGCACTTTTTTCACATTCTTGCCATCTTATACATATAACCTCGTCATTATCATTTCATTGTTTTGGAATATATGTTCACTCAAAGTCTGTTTCTATTCACTAATGTTGGTAGAATTGAATAACAGTAAATACAGGTAATATTTTTTGTTAGATTAGTCCTTTATCCATTGAATGGAAAGCTAATCCCATCATTACTTGTTTCACATCTCTTTTTGTGATACCCTATTCATCGGCACCCCTGTACTTGTACTAACATTACTCACTTTGTTCATTACCGGTTTGATAACATGTTTACATGCTGAAAGTTCAACTGAACTTCTGATGCTGAGGAGCTGAACTACATTGCCATCTGCATGACAGTGATCTCTTCTCACCTTTAACTACCTGGATGCCAGCTGCTTTCTCACCCTGGCTGCTCTCCCTGTCGTCCTACCCCACCCCCATCCCCCTACCCCACCCCCTCCCCCTCTTACTTTGACTATTGCTACTCCTACTACTTCTATCAGTCCTGTCACTGCTATGCCTATTCTGCTTCATTTATGTTAATTATCACGTATATATTAACCTTATAAACCTTGCATATTCTCATCCCACTTTTCTTTCCATTCTTAGTCCCCTCAGTCTATCTTCTCCTCACCCTTCTATCTATTCCATCTTCTGCCCCCCCCCCACCTCTCTCTCTCTCTCTCTCTCTCTCTCTCTCTCTCTCTCTCTCTCTCTCTCTCTCTCTCTCTCTCTCTCTCTCTCTCTCTCTCTCTCTCCCCGTCTATCTACCCTTGATGTGAGATGAATATACCACACAGCGTAACCCGCATTCCCCTGGCATGTCCAACACACATAAACATGGGTTTTGTATTTACATGCACTGCCTCTATTCCCACAGCTGTTCCCATCACTTACACCCATGTCTAAACAACATGCCATTTAACCACAATATTACTACTCTCTAATCAACAATCCAAATAATGTCACACTTCATACAATGCCAATTGCTTTGAATATTCCAATTTTCTCTTTGTACTTCTCTTCAAGTATAATCACTACTCTTTGATATCTCTTCGCCCATATCCAATTTTTCAATTCAAATTTCATTTCACGTAATTTTAATCTCCTTTACTCTTTTTTCCAAACTGTTAATAGAAAGAGCTACTTCAATCAAAATATATATTACCCCATGGATGGAACTGAACACAATGGAAAAGGGAGTTCCAAACTCTGGGTTGACTTCCATCAGTGCTGTGTATGACATTGTAGGAGACGGAATCTGTCGTGTTCGCTAATGTAATTACACCATGATGACAGTTTTCTGTGACACTGCCACATCATTTGTCTCTTGTGATGGATATTCCATCCGAGGAAGTCTGCATCACTTACCAATTGCTTTCTGACTGATCCCTGCATATCTGTTCATCAGTCTTGTTTTCTATTCATCTTCAGACCCCCCCCCCCCCCCCCCCCCGTCTTTTAGTCGTCTGTTTCTCTCCTTTATCACCTTTATGCTCTATTTGGCTTTCTTTCTCTCTCTCTTTCTCTCCCTGATTATCCATCTGTCTTTCAGTGTCTATAATTATATCCCTCTTCTGTCTAGTTCTTTTAAAAAATACCTTGTTCACGTTCTTTCTTCCCTCACATACCACACACTGAACAGCTGTTAACTCCTTGTGTACTGCCCCATGTATGCCCCATTGAAACCCACAAGACTCAGAGCACAACATTTCAACTGGTAGAAAAAGTCTTGACAAACACAGAGGAAAATGTCTACGAGGCTTCTCACAAACCTTAAATTACACAAAGTTATTTCTGCCATGCTGACACAATGGATGGGTTGTAAGTCAATAGCCCAGAAAGTCCTCAACGAGTCCATTATTGCAATTCTACGCATTTCTTTAAACAGAACTCTCAGAGCTTTGCTCCTCTATACAAGTGATACATATGTTCTTTCTACTCCCTTGAGTAACCCTATTCATTGAACCCTTCTCTACATCTCCTCCTCCTTTTCTTTTTTTCTACCCTCTTTCTCTGTCTCTCCTCTGTCTCCACCCCTTCCCATTTCCATAGATACCTCAAGAAATGTATCCTTAAAAGTTGATTGTGTTGGTTATAGTGTTATTAATAATATTGATTATCATAATACATAATCAAATTGAATATAAATATTGAAAATTATACCACACGAGGAAGCCATCAACTTTTAAATCAAGTCTCACTTTTGGAGCGTGTGCAAATATCCTCCTTAAATATGATAACTTCCCGGATAAAGAGAATGTTCTCCGCTTTCAATCTCCTAGCCATATAAACTGATATTGCTTTCTTCACTATTTTGATTTGCTGTAAGCAATGTATACCAAAGGATGTAGGTGAGGTCATAGCAGCGTATGTTGTAATTTAATTCACCGCTGCTTCAGGCAACATTCTGAGGTGTTTCATAACTTCAAGTAAACTCCGCTGCCTAACGAACTAACAGCTGAGGTCTTTGCCGAAACAGAATCCTTTAATTGGGCCGCATATTAGATTGTTGGAATGGGATGGCTGACTCAAGGAGTAGTAGTAACTACGACGAGGGAAATAAGAAGAAGGAAAGTTGGGGAAAGTAGACGTTTGAGAGGGATGGCAGGATGCTTCAAACCTGATTAAACATGACATACAGCAACATTGTTCAACCTTGAGAACACTGGAAGGAGAGACGAAAGATGGAAAATCCTGGAGGCGGCCGGGGAGAAGAACTACAAATATTACTTCAGCGATGGTTTTGCCGGAGGGTACGAGGGAAAGTTTTCAAATTACCCGGAGCACAGGTGTGAGCCACGTGTGCCGAAACTTTAGCTCAAGCAGGGCTACTTTCTTGGGCTGTCTGCGGCCCGGTCTCTGACAGCTTTCTGATGGGCACGGACCGGCTCAGAGAAGGGTGGTGTCCAGGGGAAGGAGGGGGGAACAGGGGGCCTCATGGGGTGCAGTTTGCAGACCAAGTTATAGGGTCATGGGGAGAGGTGTTGGACTCACATGGGGATCTGTCTACAAGTGGAATCTAGAGAGGGAAAGTAAAGAGCCATTGTATGGATATTGAAGGTAGTACACTCTTGATGATCAAGGAATCTTTTCTTGATTCAGAGCTATAAATCATTGCTCTTGAGTGGCGACAGGTTTATTTAAAGGAGGATTCTAATTAGGATGTTAAGAACACCCCCTTAATGGCTCCTGGACTACTGAAGACCCTCTGGAGTGATCTTAAAAGGAGCAACACAAAGAGTAATGGGGGAGCACTGTTCGTGGGGGTGTAAAGTAAACCACCAATTGGTCATCACATATCCACCACACCACCTATTATTGTCCTAATTATGGCATTAAGGATGAAGGGAAAGTGCATTCCTTGAAATAGAACCTACTAATTGGCCATTAGCTTCTCTCCATCAAACTATTATGATCACTGTAGAAAAGCCCACAGGTACTTGACGGAACACAAATAGACATAAATATAAATAAAAAGCTGTGATGCTCATGTGTGTACTTGAGAATGACTCAAACTCAACTCTTGTTAATATTTCAGTTACAAACACATCAAAAGGAATAACAACTCTTTTGTAGCTGCTTTTAAAGAATCCATCTATATATCAGTATTTCCTCCCCACTTCTTCCCCCATGAAGTCAAATAACCCTCTTCCCCTCCTCTCATCTGCTCCTCCCCTCTCCCTCCCCCCTCAAACGTCTGACATCGGAGGCTCGTGACACCTAGTTCCAGACCGCAGCGTTTCATCTCGTGCCGACAAGGATTCGTTCTGGTTTCTCATTCCCACCTCATGCAGCTTTGGCTTAATGAATTGATTCCACTTCAATCCGGGCCGGCCGGCCATGCACTGGCTCCTTCCACCTGGCTTCTCCACACCACTTGCTACTGAGACTGATGTTGCTGTTGTTCCTGCTGTTCCTATCTGGCTCACTGATGTTGTTTGAGACTGAAAGTGGGTGCCTGTTTGAACCAACATTCCCCCCAATCCAAATGTTTTGTTTTCTTTATACTTAAAGGGTTACTAAATTAGAAAAATAAGTTCCCACTAATCTATGTAAAATTATCCACTAAAAACGAATTTCACATTTGTTTGCCACAATAAAGTCTCATTTTGATGAAAATTTGAAAAAACGCACGCCTCCAGTGACAGAGTTCCATTTTCCTTTAACTTGTATTTCACTGAAGCAATATTATGAGATGATTTTTACTTGTTTATGTCTTTTTTTACACTTTGAGGTCTTTGTGAATTGCAAGTGGGACAACAAATTTACCCCTTTTACCCCTTTAATTTCTAGTTTGATTGTGTCACACAGTGAGACACAATAGTTGAATAAAGTTGAGAATATCTTGTTTTCCTGTGCAGTGTACTAATGTCCCTCATAACACATCAATATAACTTTGTAACCCGAGTTGCTTCATCAAATACAAGCACATGATTCACCGACATAAATGTTAAAAGTGAAAGCAGTGATGGAAGAGAGACCTCTTAAAAGCATCGTTGTCCCTTCGAGGACAAAGCTTTTCACTCAGCTCTGGGCAAGGTTTGCCTCTCATGAATAGTTCATTCAAACTCCCCACCCCCATCCCCTATACCTCCCCCCCTGCCGCTATGACTGGAAAGCCCACACCACCCCTCCCACCCAAGACACTGCCATTAATTCAGCATTAGGAAGCCTCCAATAGCAGCCACTTATTCAATCAATAACCGTCCCCACATCATCCAAATTCAGTTTGCTTAACTAATCGTGTCACATTTCCTACAGCATGTAAGGAATCTGCCCGCCACGAACGCGTCGGCGGCAGCCAGACACGGCGGCGGAGATGGTTAAGTGTGGGAGGGGCGACACTTCCAATGTGCTTACGGTTCTTATTGACTTGCATCACTTCTTTTCCAAGTTAAACAAGCTCTTAATCGTTTTGTTTTCTCCTCGTCTGCAGCCTGGCATCATCCCTCGTCTGCTTCTTTCTCCTGCCACCTCTTCCCATCCTCCCTCTCTTGCTCTGTCCGACTGACTGGCGTTGTACACCTCCCTCACCTCCATTCCTCTATTTTTTCAAGTAATACACACAAATCCTATAGAGTAGCAGTTTGTCTGGTGCATAAGGGATTAAAGACATTTCAACAAGTTTTGTATGAGACATTAGTCCACTTTACAACTTGCTGATCACAATAACTTCATGGCAACTCAGTAACACAGTGGATTCTGCCAAACAAATATTTGTTTGTAAAAAAAAAATATAACTGAGCTTATTCATACCTTTTTTTGATATATATATAAGTCTTTTAAATGGAAAATGTTGCACTTCTTCAACTTCAACATTTCAACACCTGCTCTACGCCAAAGCATTTGAAATATTACAAGTTGAGCTTTCTTTCATGCATCCCTAAGGAGACTCTGCCTAGCACCGCAAACTCAACCAGGCACTTAAATGTCATCTCCACCAGCAATGTAGACTTTACGTCTACCACCGATACTATCTTGGGATGATTAAAAAGTCCTCACGATGAAAAATATCTGCATTTCTAGCCTCCGCTGGCCAAGCCACTTTACCCACGCTGTTGAAGTGCACTGGACATGGGTCAGTTCTGCGCATCAACATCTAAACAGTAAAGGGCATTTACATCCCGCGTCCACTCCAATCATAACCCAGTGTCAGCTAGGACAACAAGGTCCAAAACCAAAATACACTTGGCTCTGGTGATTAGATTTCAGTGTTTCTATCCGGTCTCGTCAGCGGGAAGCTGAGATTCCCTGCCAGATATCCATGGCGATATTGGCTGTCGTTGACGGGAGCCTTCATCCCTCCTGCTTAGCCCGCAACCTTTGCTACCGACCTTCTCTGATGACCAGTTGACTAGCCGTCCGCCCGCATCCAGCGATGGATGAAACTGGCCACAACTTAAGAACAAGAACACTGCAGGACTGTGTGCTTGGTGTAACCTGATCGGTCCAGTCGCAAATGGACTGGAGAGCTTGACATATTAACTACTCACTCCGATCCTGATCAAATTTAGTCTGGCGTGCATTGCAAAGGAGCAGAAATTCAATCAACTACTCTAGAAATGAAATTGAGATGGCCAGAGATGACCCCTCTGTATTCATACAGCTCTCTCAGTAAATCCTCAAAAAGAGGACTCCTCAACAAATTTGTTGGTAATCCTTGTTTTTTTTTTACTTTGCACTTTTTGCACAAGTCTCACACACAAATCCAAGGGGGTGGCATTTTGCCTGGCATATAAATGGTTCAAAAAGAGGAATTTTTATGGCATTATAAATAAAATACCTGCACACATAAGGTATGGCATTGCATTGGTATTTTTTTTTTATTTGCAAGAATTGTTCTCATCTTTTATCTATTTGTGCATTGGCACATTCTTTGTCAATCAATGAATTTAAAATATCTGATAAAATTTCTTGAAAAGGAAACAAGATCGTGACAATTTGCACGGTTCCTGCTCCATCTCACTGGATTTTATGCACCATATAACAAAAAGAATTTTATTCTGTTTGTTGGGATATTTTTTACTACCATGTCATCCTCCTATATGGAATGCTGCAGCTTTTAGGGTTAACTTTTCGCGACTATTGAAAAAACATAACTTTTCATTTTTTTTAAATGACTGGAGTGGAGTCTATACAGATAGGGGCAATTCAAGCAGCACATTACACCCATTCACAGCAGGAAAAGTTGTATTGTATATGCTCTCCATGTGAAGTTTCAAATCAAAACAATACGTGATTGAGTTTATAAGCTGAGCAATCCTGAGCAATCTTTTTGTCCCTCCCCCCTCTCTCTTTCTCTCCCAGACATAATACAAACAGTCATGAGGAGGAACTTACCGGGAGGTCAGTAACTAGATATTTGAAGATAACATGAAATTTGCATTCAAATAAACATTATCTGTCTTTTCACCTTTATTGTGTCATCTCAGAGTGATCTATGGAACACAGTTCAGTCTTTTACCCCGGATATGACCTGTTGAACATTTCAAACTATCCCTCAAAAGCCGTCTGACAAGTAAAGTGAATTAAACATCCATTTTTTATGTCATGTTTGTTTGTATTTCCACAATTCACTTCAATGTTTCATTTGACTGTAAACAAAATGTAAAACTGTCACAGCAGACCTAGTCCTTTTTGCATGCTCACCATAATGAGATATAACTATCTCTCACACTTTAGATCTCCTGTTGTGAAATACATGTATACTTTAAACGTCATATTGCGATATAACCTAAAGACTGCAACTGCTTTTGAAGCCCATTGCATACAAGATTTACAGGCTATTAGCAAGAAAGAGATGTTAAGATCAGCAACAACAAACAAACACCCATAAAGACAGGGCAACAAAAGGCTGCTGCCTGCCTCTCCATAAAAGCCCCCTCTTCCATATCTCTGCCTGCTTTGATCCACTCTGACATCGCCGAGGGGGTGTATCTGTACCTAATGGATGAGACATTCTCTGTCTACGTGAAGGAGGGGGGGGGGGAGGGCTCATCACACCTGTCTACAAGTCTTCTTTCTCCCAGTTGCTACATAAAGGTCGCCAAGGTCACCGCAAAGTGTCAAAATTGTCCAGTCTTCACAATAAGACTCCGCACAATAAGACTCTGCATAATGAGAAAAAGTTTCTGCTTTGAAGACGGGTAAATATTATGTTGTGGCGACGGCCTGTTTGCAGGGGGCTCTAGGGTCTAACATAATAGTACGGATCATCTAAAATATAAGAGTTTGGATTTAAGAGATCCCAAAGGCATGTGTTACTGGGGATTCTTGATCAGATCACAATTCATTTACTCCAATGAATCAACTTCCTGCGTTGCAAGAAAAAAGACTCAAAATAAATAGTTTTCCCACAGCCAACACGCACCGATTTAAAAATATGATATCTGCCACAAGTATTATCTTTCTGAATTGAAAGCGATAATAGCGTTGGGTACGAGGCAGTCAGGATTGCTTGCCTAGTCTGTGAATGAAGTGAAGACCTAAAACCTGACACCCAAGCACGCTTCTCTTGTCTGCCATGGACTTACCAGATTAGATCAGCTTCTTTGATTTCTCTTCTTGAGATTACAGCAAAGCATATAACCCATTATACGCTAAATGTGGATAGTTCATAAAAATTAGATAAAGGTCACCATTTGTGTATGCACTCTGAGTTTCAGGGCTTAATAAAGCTATGCTAATAAATATTTATAATCATAATATGTGTTGCCAAGAAGTAGGAATGGAATCTTATACATGTACGCCAGAAGAAAAAGACTGGAAACTGTGTGCAATTCTCGGGACATCTAGCGATTCGTCCCAGAGGTTGGGAAAGGTTACCCAAATAGCTCGGGTCCCTCTCCTCTATTCCACTCAGACCAGTGCAACCTGCTGCATCAACTATTGATCACAATGTAAAATTCAATTGATGGTTGTATCTCTTAGCGGGTACCGCCATCTGAAAGCAGCAGAAAGGCTGAGATTTATTTGTTTATCCTTGACCAACATTTCCATCGGCAAGAGGAAAATTGCTTGTTCGACAGAAGAGAGCATTTTCGGAAAGTGGGTAGAGTGTTTTATATTGTTTCGTCTGCTGGTTATTTGAAAAGATGAATGCTAATAGCTTTTTTAGATTTCATCAATTTACCATTAGATTGTATTCTGCACTTTAATGCAGCCCTTGCTTTCTATCCTGGCCACGACGCTCTGTTCCTCGCCTTCTCCCTCTCTTTTCCCCTCTTTCTCCTTATCATCACCCCACCCCCTCCCACTCTCTCTCTCTCTCTCTCTCTCCTCTCTTTTCATTTCCATACCATTTACTCCCATTTATTCTCAATGTTTAACTTTATTGTTATAGCCACATTTTTCCTCAATCTCGACAGTCCTTGAAACTTTAAACTCTTCTTCTCTTTGGCACCTATGACCCTTCAAGGTAATTCACCAGAAAAGAAGTTCAGTGTTGTATGGCATCTAGCCCATACAGGAGCCAATACACAGTTTAACTCTCTGTGTGCTGGGCAAACTAGTGCTCTACTGGAATCTGTGTGTAACCCATATGCAGAAATGTATCAGTGACAAATAAAGAGATAACCACCCAGAATCCTGCAAGCATTTTTCCTCTCACTAGACAATGACTATAGGCCTATAGCTAGACCATGACTAGGCCTATAGCTAGACCAAGAGTAGGCCTTTAGCTGGACCATGACTAGGCCTGTAGCTAGACCTTGATTAGGACTTTAGCTAGACCATGACTAGGCCTATAGCTAGACCATAACTAGGCCTGTAGCTAGACCATGACTAGGCCTATAGCTAGACATAGGCAGGATAAAACACAGAAGCTGCACAACAATCCAGTTTGTCTGCTCTTAGTTTAATCAAGTCCATCTGAAATCAATCAGGCTTGGTATCTCTCAGTTGCGAACAAAGATATGAGAACTTTCTTATGATCCAAACCATGTCAAGAGAGGTATGAGATCAAGTTTCAAGTTCTACAGCATGACCACATCTCATATATCAGAAGGAATTAGACAAACTGAAACTGATCCAGGGGAAAAAAGTTTCAAAAGTTATGATACTGATCACTCTACCCCTTTCATACTAACACACACACACACACACACACAAACACAGACAAACCTAAACGATTTACACTTTAGTCTCTAGCAACTAATACTAAACAGAACATCAGCTATTTATATCTCAACATCACCCAAACATTTCCTACAAAAATGACAGATACAGTAGTAGTGGAAAGCAGCTAAAAATAGACTAGCAATTTGGTGTCACACTTGGATTCAGAGGAAGGCAGTAAAATGCCCACATCAACTAAAAATCTGAAAGCAGCCAATGCGTCACAATCTGTAGGTAATCGTGTTCACATGCTCGCTCTTGATCTTGCTCTTTCTCTCTCTCTCTCTCTTTCTCTCTCTGCTTCTCTTTTAAACTCCTCATGTGATAATTACGATAATTTGCAAAAGCTTGTGACTTGTGTGCTTCGCTCATGTGCTTGCCTTGCATTCTTCACCTGACTTCCTCACCTGTATGGTGTGAATTATCCTGCCATACTTAGTGGCTTGTCAGGAATTCTCAATGAGAAACTAGAAGCGTACGCAAACAACTGATCTTAGTCTTCCTTGAAAGTACGGAAGCTCACGCTACTATCACTCAACAATTCATTAGGGGCTTTTTACTCTCAATGGACAGTAGATAGGCCGGACAACGTCAATGTAGCATACCAAATCTCACACACTAAATTGATGAGGACAATATACAGCGATTGTCATCATTGCACGTCCCACCTCATAGAAAACTACGTAGTGTGAAAATTATACAATCCCACGGGCTGCGATCTGACGTATTTGAAGGAGAGTGGGAGTGTTTTTCAACATCAACACCATCCTTCAGGAAAAAGAAATGTTTCAAGATGTTATTAACACCCACCTTCTCAGACTCGTTTTTTCCCTCCATCTGCTGTGCTCCGAATAAGTGGGAGGAATATGGGGAATGATTGTTTCTCCTCAATGTCTTGGGGATTTGGTTTATTTCTTCAGGCACTTAGAGGTAGATTCTGAAGCAACTTCAAAGACTGGCAGGTATTTTATAGCAAGCTGTCCACTTGAACCCCACAAACCTCACGGGTAATTGAGCGGAGGCGTAGTTTGGAACATAACTTGGCCTGGCCGGTGCCAAATATAATCTGGAAACAATCGATGACAGAAAAATGTTGAGAAGGCAGAAATCATACCAGCGCAAATAGAAACTTGTTTAAAGAGAATAGTAATGTTTTCTTGCGGTCGACCCACTGCGCTGATTATAATAGATGGGAACCTGCAGTTTTCTTTAGATGCTTTGGCTTAACGCCTCCTGTAGCTTGTGAATGTTGTGGAGGTGTTTGCCGGCACTCTCTCAAGGTCTTGAATACCTTCATGTCTACATCTTCATAATAGTTCAGACGTGCAACAGCAAGCACAATTACCAAGGACACACAAAAATGACATCACATCCCAATGGATTGGTCCGCCTACTTGCAAACCACTGCTCGTCTGGCCGCAGAGTGCGACCACTTTCCTTTTTAACGTTTTATATTACATAAGCTTAACATTCTTTGCTTATGATGTTAGTAATGGATATCATTTCAAATTACAGAATGCTGACTGCTTTATCAAAAAACATGACTGTAAATATTTTTCTTAATACACTACAATGTATTTTTCTTTTCTTTTCTTGCTTTCAGGCATCAGCTTTGTTTTCCAAGGCATGACACTTAAAGAAGACATAAAGTCAGGGTGATGGTCTGAGACTATAAAGCCTCTGTTGATGAGTTATGTCAAGAAAACACTCCTCCCTAAGCATTACATCTAAATCCTCCGTCTCCTCTTCCCCCTCCATGAGGACACCAACATTCTGGAATGTGGCAGACGGGAGCAATGTTGACAAACCATCGCCATGGATACCATCAATTTGAGGTTCAATCTCCGCCTTAAAAACACGGGCGGGGACGGTAGAAAGCCACTTTCGCTGCTGATCGACCCGTATATTCATGCTCAGTCAGTCCCCGCTTGATGGGCGAGCAGGGAAGGATGGAATGGAGCAGAGCCCATGGATTGAAGGGTCAAAGAAATAAGTTCAAGACACACAAGTTGTTGTTGGGTTCTTTCTCCTCCTTTCTTTCCTTGAAAGAGAGAGGTTTCCTAAAGCTAGTGCAAGCAGGCTTTCCAAGCTTCTCCTTGATTTCTATAGCTTCAAGGAAGGAATGTTGATCTCCATTCAAGGCATTTCTATTCCACTACAACTTGATTTCTTGATTACCTCACTGAAAGACGTGAGTCAAAGAAAATAAGTTCCTTAGCTAGGTATACTTCGCCTCTGGTTGAGCTAGGGGTCTTAATGTTATGAGAAACTTGAGAGGTAAGAT